>OW679196.1:126096438-126199238 GCA_940337035.1 Agriotes lineatus
GTTTTATTTGGCTACTTCCGATTTACAAGTTTTCTTTTGTTTTCTTGTGATTTTTAATAAAATTATTAAAACAGCAAGTACGTCTGCACCCGGGTATGTTTTTACTGATTTAACACCATTCTTAAAACTTTTATTTATTAATTTAATCACTTTGATTTCTAATCACTCTATGTGCATTTTCTTGTGGGAATCGCCGTGTATACAACCTTCTTGGTGGTAACTTCTAGAATGTGTTTAATACAACTAGTTTTTGCACTTGACAGAACTGTCGCTTCTGTCATTATGTGCTCCGAGCCTATGCTCACGTACTAAATCTTCACATTTCTTGCCTTGACCTATTTTGGAGTTGAAATCACCCAATATTATATTAATGTTGTGATTTTTAGTTATTGAAATTGTTCGTAAAATTGCTCTATTTCCTCGTCATCTTTGTCTGCTGTTGGAGCATATATTTGAATTCTATTTATATTTAATGGTTTTGGATGTAACTGCAGATAATTTGCTAACGTAACTAATAACGGAAAATTACAAAATGAATATGTAAGGGTGTTTATAACACACGCGATCAAAGGCTGCATCTAACCTAAATAAGCTAGGACAACACACAGCCTGGTAATATCGGTTATTTAACATAACTTCCAATCAAACATATCATAGCATATTGACTGCAACTATGCGATCATTATATATAATGACTATTTCGCCGTATCATGTTTAATGTCGACAAACATTAGATACATGGACTCGCATTTTTAGACAATTTATAAAATTAGATAAAATGCTTACAAGTTATATACAATTACTGATTTATATGTACAAGTTGTCTGTAACATATACATAAAGAACTAGCAGACAAAGTAGAAGAAGCCGTAACGAAGCACGATACAAAAGCACTATGACGTAATGTGAAAATTGACAGGAAATACACACAAACAAACGAGGAAAGCGAAAAGACGGTATAGTATATTAAGTATAATTCTTTAATGTTCGTGATGCTTATGACGTTTTTTGCACGATAGAAATGTATTTTTCTTCAAACGTCAGTAAAATGTGACATTATACCACTGAATAATATGTTGGTGGCACTGCACGTCTATGTCAAATTCGAGGTTAGCAGGTTAGGTTTTTGCGCCAGTTTGTGTCAAAACTGACGCAAAACCTAACCTGCTAACCTCGAATTGTTACTTACCGTTCTAGAACGGTCAACATAACTTAAACAGACGAAGAAATGAGAAAGAGGTGATAAAAATATGACGAGACTCATCTTGCGGAGAATGAGAGATGCAATAGATGAAACGTTGAGAAAACGTGGAAGGGTTGGGAAGATTTCTTTGGCTTACGTTAGGATCATTTGTAGTTGTTTCTATTAGAGTAAGTTCTGTATTTCGGTGAGTTACCGTTCGAGTCCCTACATGAGGCTTTTGAAATGTTCCTCTATTCTACAATTTTTTTTCAGTCGTTTCAGATTGCAGGTATTCGATTGGGATATCAATTTAAAATGTCCAGTCTATATGAAAAAGAAATACAAAACGATAGCCATATTACAGCCCCTAATGACAAAACCAAATTAAATCGGGCAGTAAATCAACAAAAAGACAAACAATTAACTGCACACAAAGAATAGAGCCACCTATCTGAACTACGAAAAAGTCAGTATATTTGTCTAATTTTAGACGATTTTCCAGAGCAGCAATTCCAGAAAAGAGAAATTCATCAGATTATACCGTTCATAATACACAAAATCCCTATTCAAACCAAGTATTAATAAGTGAAAACACCGTGGTGTTATCGTTTTGGTGTTTTCAATTTTGAGCTGTCAGCTGTCAAGGTCATGCCATTTCTACAAGTTTTTAGGATACGCATTAATAGTATTTTACATGATACGTGCGGGAACAAGAATCTTTCCAAATATCACTCAAGGTAAATTTTTTTAAGAGAAATTTTTTCGTTAACATGCGAATTATTGCAAATTTCTCTCAACAAAAACTGCCCAAATTCCACTCGACCTGCGGTCTCGTGAATATTTTTAACGCAGTTTTGGTTTCTAGAAATTTAAACGCAATAATTTGCATGTGAATGAAAAAAGTTCTAAAAACTTTTCACCTCACCTTAGGTAGGCCTCCTTATAAAAAACTTTATGGCTTCTAAAGTTGAGTCTTAAAACACTTCAATTCCAGAAAAACTGCAGGTTTTTCATTGACTACAGGCAAAATGCTAAAGGCGTTGCCACAAGACCGTAATAATTTTTAATGTAATTAATTCTGAAGTAAACATTTTCCATTACAGTGGAAGGTTATTCAAGACTACGTGAAGCGAAATCTTATCTTCGAACGAGTCTTTTACATTTAATTTATAAGGTTTTCAGAAAACCATTTCTTGAGGGAATGAAACTAAGCATTGAACAAAGGAGCTTAACACTCAGTTATCAGCATTCGATATTTAAACAAATACATTGTGTAGTCCAAAAAGTGAAAGACGATCTGATGTTCTACTTGTTTTATCAACGCAAGCGTTCGATAAAATTTGGAAAAAGGGCCTAGTATACACAATCAAAACCTACACCAGTCACTCTTTTGCGGAGTGCTGAAATCTTACTTAACCCACAAATATTCCTTAATAAAATATTAATGTGCATCTTATACAGAGTGATTATAAACGATCGTAGGCCCAGAGTCCCTTGGCAATAGAAAACTTGTTTTGACATTTCTTCTATGTCATTGTTACTAAATTGTAAGAATATACCTTATTGCTTAACGAATATTTTACTTTTATAAAGCTAAAATATTGATTTGTGATGAAAATGTGTTATGTAACCTTTCACACTTCTGTGTGTGTAGAGTGCACACTCTATAGGCATGTCACACATAATGTGAATAATGTAAGACTATACATTGACAATTTTATTTTAGCATTAATAAATTTACTAATGCTAGTAGTAATGGTCGGTTTTGAAATTACAATGAAATAATCCAGTTTCAATTAGTTTCTATGGTCACTGTGTTGTTATTTTGTTTAGAAACACCATGGTAGCATTAAGTAAATATCGACTGGTAAATATGTCTAATTTTGAATAATTCCGCCATTTACAGGGTGTTTGCTCAAATTTTGACAGCTTCTAGCGACTTTGTTATTCCAGATAGTAAAAAAATTGTTCAGATAAAAATTGTAGGGTATCATCCAAAACGTCCGAATTTGCTCCTTAAAGAAACAATTGAGCATCACGGGTGAACTTTTCGACTTATTGTATACTTTTTTTTTAATGGAACACCCTATATTTTTTTCTTTTATATTTTCAACTTGCGTGGAAAATTCCGAGTAAAACCCTTTATAGATTTTTTATTTAAATGGTATATTGTACTAGGAAGAAGTCGAACATAAGCAGGTATTTGAGAGACAAAAGTGATCCTTTTCTATACTATAAGAAAAGTAAAATGTATAGGTTAAGTAAAGAAACCACAAAGGATCTATGTTTGTAATTATCACAGCATATGGACATAAGAGTTACAAAAATTTTATCAGTTGTGAGATATATTCAATTATGTTAAACTAGTTCAATATTTTTTTATTTTTGAAACTTTACAGTTTATCACAGCTTTACGTTTTTTGGAAAAAGACAGCTATCAGCATGGTTAGTTTGAGTACGAGTGTTAGCGAGCACTTAAATAGCCATACGAGTTCACTAAAGCTACTTTTATAACGCGTTTCGTATACTATTTTATCGCATTTCATGTAGAAATGTGAAATATTAGATTTTTATATAAAAGTGGCATTAAACGTCAAAACATAACCAAGCTGAGCAGAACTCGTTTTTATGTACTAAAGCACAATAAGAACCTTCAGTTGCTGTTATGCATTTGGTAGTACTGAAGAGTTGTTGGTGGCACTGTAAGTCTGTGTCATATTCGAGGTTAGGTTTTGCGTCAGTCTGTGTCAAAACTGCTATTTGTAAACGTAAAACGAATCGTTATTGATATGCTTTGATGGTTGCTATGGTGCAAAGTACCACATTACTAAACGATTTTCCATGTAGAAATGTAGTACATTACTATATGAAATGCGATAAAGATTACTATAGATTGTTTCATGCTTCAAATTCAGTACAGTGTCTTATGCTGAACGACGTTGTCATATTTCAGCACAAATCTCGTTGCAAATAAAAATACGCGCCTGTCAATCATAGATAAATCCCGCTTTTGTGTTTCGGGACACTTAACAGCTATTAATAGCTTGCTGCGTCTTATCCGCATCTGGCAGTATTTCAAGCAAACTTAGACCGTCGGTTGCTGCGGAGAAGCGGCAATGTCAATCAAAAAACTCCCATAAGAATTACATTGTCCTATGCTGTCCGTACTGCATTTGAAGTATGGAATGATCTATAGCACTGTAGTGTTTCATAAAGTGAAGTCAGCAACAGTCTCGTGAAATTTTTAACATTCTATTGGAACATGTAGCCTAAAATTATATGAGATTAACCAGAAATGCGGCAGTGATCTTTGTGACGCGTTTTCCTTTGCAGTCACGCTGATTTTCATCTTCGGCCATTACTTCAAGGTATTTTACCACCTTACTACTTTTGATCTTTGAAAATCTCCGCAATCAATAAGAACACAGTCTAATTGAATTTTGAAATACAAGATTATTTTTTATCTACAACTGCTGGGATAAGCACTTATTACGTCACTCATTTGACACCATTTTCGTTAGGTAATGAAGTTACCTAACCACTAGTGGTGTAATGAACTTCCATGATAAATCCGTGATAAATCTTTATTATACTTGTGCGCTTACATAACTCGTTTAATGTACACACACGTATATTAATCATGCTCTTATCCCACTTGTATAGTAAATATCTATTAAACGTCAACTGTCAAACCGCTGGTAAAATCAGATAATTTCTCATGAATGAAGTAAGCTGCAGATATACTATTGGTTCTAAAATCAAAAGTTGATAGCTCCGAAAAAGCGTTAAAGGTCGATGCTTAACAATGATGCTTATAAAATAACATGTTTGTCCAAATCGTTCGCAATATCGTAATTGAAGCTCCGAATGATTATGGGTAGCCAACGAATCGTACCATAACGATTTTTTTTATAAGAGTAAAACGCTTTTTACCCTGTAATAATAATAGGTCAGAAGTTAAACACAATATTTGCTCCATGAACATTTAGCTTCAATAGTTGTAAGGCCCCTTTTAATGTCATTTTACCCAGATGGTAATAAATTTTTCTGTTTTCAGTTGACAATTGGGAAAAGACTCTTTATAAGAGCGATGTGCTGCCAAGGTATTTCCGTTGGCACAATCGTACATAAACACCCTATCCACCATTTCAATTTTTGAATACAAAGACATTGTTATTTATCTTACTATTGCTATTAGGAAATAGGAAGCAGCATGTGCAATGCATTTTAAGGTATTAAAGAGCAGCGTAAGCATCGCACTGCAAAACCGATAGATTAATTTTTAACACTTTTTTGTTGCGCTTCAATAATTATGCTATTTTCTTGGGTATTTCGCCACACTACAAAAATGAAAAATATTAGAACATGAACGTTTCAGAAGACACATCTACTTAGCTTATTTTACTGGAAATATAGCAGAGTGCGACTAACCTTCCCAGTAAGCAGCTTGACAGAAAATAATTTATGTAAGCTCTCAAAAAAGAAAATCGCGTTTATCTCGAAAGCGGTTGATTTTTGCTCCCATGTATATTAATATTTTTTAACTTTTGCAGCTATATTAAAAAAATAAATAAACTTGCATTTGTTCGAACTATATGCCCTTTAAATATTTAACCCTTTTATCAGCACCCTGTATAAGACAATGGTTACGACAACTTGTATCATAGCAAAGCTGAAGATAGAAGACATATCTGAAGAAGAACTCCCTAAACGAGCCCTGCGATATAATCCTAAAGTAATGAGAAATCTAGACCTTAAAAGAGGTAGAAGAAAATCGGAACAGCTCATGCAATTTAAAAAAATACAACCATTTGATATTTGTATACCGTTTCTGGCTTTCGCGGTTACCCGAATTATTTTTGTTAACATACAATTTCGGCTTAGACCGCGTAGTATTTGTGGATAAACACCCAGCATTCTCTGGCTTAATGTGCGTTGCACATTGCGCTCTGGAGCAAGAATTCACGCGAAGGCCACGCTCTTTGGTGGCTCGTGTTGTTGGACATGTAGAAGAAAACACACACAAACATATGTACAGTGAATTTATTTTAATAGTTAACATAGCAGTTTCGTTTCTATGCCAGCATTTAATCATACAGGGCACTTCCATAGTTACCATTGATATCAATAGATTAGAGCGTTTATTTTACGAGTTAACATACGAAT
This sequence comes from Agriotes lineatus, assembly GCA_940337035.1. NCBI lineage: Eukaryota > Metazoa > Arthropoda > Insecta > Coleoptera > Elateridae > Agriotes > Agriotes lineatus. The sequence continues at coordinate 126,102,788 of OW679196.1, forward strand.
TTGAATTAGGTACTTTCTAATGAGAAACTTTAATTTTGTTATCGGAATGTAGGCATGCAACTAAAAAGTAGATACGTAGGAACAACTTGTGTGTTGTATCTTTTCTTTAGTGGTATATATTAGGATAACTTTTAATTGTCTTTTTCACAAGTAATAATTCCTATGTTAACTTGTAAAATACACGTTCTAATCTATTGGTCCCATTTGTAACTATGGAAATGACCTGTATGATTAAATGGTGGCATAGAAACGAAACGCTTATGTTAACTATTAAAATAAATTCCCTGTATATCTAAATGCTAGCTCACACCATCATCCAATGCCAAAAGCAACAGTTTTCCAGACTTTAGCAATTAGAGCCGTTCGTATCTCAGATGCATAAAATCTAGAGAGGGAAAAGGTGCATCTATTTGACTCTTTACAAAAGAACGGATACACAACTATCGCCAGACGAAAAGCGCTAGACTAGACCATGACACAAAAGGCCAAAGAAGAATCCCTACATCTGGAAGGCTTAGCATTTCTACCTTACGTTAAAGAGTCGACTGATAAGATAGGAAGTGTCCTGAAATGATGCAACGCATCCAAAACAGTGTTCATGACCAATGAAACTTTGGGTAACGGCTTCAGATCAGTAAAAGACAAAATTCCAAGTTTAAAAACCGCTAGCGTATATTGCATTCCTTGTTGCTGCGACTCGAGTTACATTCGACAGACTGGTTGTTCCGTCGATCTAAGACTTCAAGAACATAAAGGCGATTGCGAACACAAACTCATCCCAAAATCAGCCGTAGCTGAGCATACGTTTACAAATGGGAACACCTTAGAATTTGAGCACGCTAGAGTACTTGCCAGAATACCTCACTACTTCCCGCGAGTGATTCGTGAAGCCATAAAAATAGAAAAACATACAAATAATATAAACAGGGAAGATAAAAATAAGCTTATTAAAATGTGGACCCCTGCGATACACGATCTAAACCATTACAATCACTGTGCGTCATACGGACACGCCCCACAGATTACGCTGCACTTGAACGACCAATCAGCTTTACGTTTCTCCGCGCGCCTGACACAGAGGACTATAAATAGCCCCACACCGACCTTCAGTTATTAGTGCGACTTTCACTCTGAAGATGCAAGCGGCAAGGTCTTGCGAAAAGTTAGTGAATATAGATGTATCCTCGTTCTCAAGGTACTTAAACCACAGGAGCCACCAAAGAGCATGGTCATCGCGTGAATTCTTGCTCGAGAGCACAAGGTGCAACGCACATTAAGCCAGAGAATGCTGGGTGTTTATCCACAAATACTATGCGGTTTAAGCCGAAATTAATTTGATATTTGCTCAATAACAGTTAGTTATGTACCAATGACATTATGAAGATGTTTATGTCCGTCCAAGGACGACACGCCTACAAGCCCGAGGGTTTGTAAGTTGCCCGATATGTATACACATCAAGTAAAACCCGTGGTGTATACAACATTTTAGGTGTTACTAATCTTACGTCTTACTAGTGTTTTTTAATAACATAAATAAATGATCAGAAAGCTTGATAGGGCGATCAACTACTGCTGTGTACGCATCGATGCATCGATGTAGCTGATTAGTCTGACGATTCGAGTACCACAGTAACTCAAAATGCCCATCAGGGTATTATGTACCCCAAAATATGCCTTGCACTGCAGTGGTTTTTCATGATTTTGGTATTGTTGGAATGCTTAAGACACAGGAAATTACGGCGAATAAAAACTCATTGATTTTTTATCAACTTTCCTGAGATTTTTCAGTGTAGATACATTAAAATTTCCGGACCGTCCTTATGTCCCAAACACGTTTTTCAACCTAACTTTTACTGCAAGAAGTTTACCTGTATTTGTTATTAAAATGAAATAATCGTTTCATATTAGAAAAACATCAAATTTTAATAAAAAGAAGATTTTGATGACATCTTTTTAAATTTCGATTTGTTTTGATGTAAACTTTTGTCCACACTTGCTAAATTTTGAAACAGCAAGTGGCAACTGAGTAGATATACTTCTGGTTTATGACATTTGCAGTATCAGTTGTTGTTCATTTGATACCCGCTGACTGTGCTAAACATGGTTTGTGACAACTTAAGAATAGGGTGTTTTAAAATAGCTATTTACGTTTCAAGAGCAAAAAGTGCGTGTTTATAGCATGCGGCATGAAGTTGCATAATGCGATAATATGAAAGTTTGTCCATACATGCTAAATTTTGAAATAGGAAGTGGCAACTCAGTAGATGTACTTCTCCTTTATGACATGCGCAGTATCAGTTGTTGTTCATTTGATGCCCGCTGGTTGTGCTAAACGTGGCTTTTGTGAGATTATGTGTTAAAAATCAGGTACATTTCTGCTTCTATTTTTTATTGCCTTTGGGGAAAACTTTATATCCCATCCCTATTTCTTCGTAATTGTTGCACATTCTAAAGTGTATAACCTTACATTTCTATAATAGGTAGGTACAGAATTTCATACTATTTTCAACTTTTTTCGGACCGTACCCGATCAAAACCTTTGAATAGGGAAGGTCGAGGATATACAGATACCACCTTGATTTTTGTACATACAGGGTGGTCAAACACTAATTGCGGGTGGCTTAAAATGAAAACTACTACATATAGAAAAAATATTGAGATAGCTTGATCAAGAAGGCTTCCTCTAGAACAGAACACGACGATCTTAATTTTATTATTTTATAAAACAACTGACAGTGCCATCTATGTTTTTTTAAAAATTACATTGTATCTATTACTTGGGCAAATTAGGACGTTATTAGAATGCACGAAAAATAATTTCCGGATATGAATTAATGCTCGAATGCAGATTCGGTATGAAAATCGTAACGACACAAACCCTAAAAAGAAGTCTACTTACAAAAAATTTCCAAGAAATTTTGTTGTTGTCTTGGTTACGGCTCGTGAACTAATTTTTCTATTAGTCATTAATGAGTGTCGCACGATTTTGAAATAAAAAAACCGGTGGTCGAATTCGAAGGGTAGGAGGATGCGTATGCGATTCCAGAGTGTTTTTGGATATTGCAAGTGAACTATTCTTACATGCACTACAGAGCACATTTTGTGTCAGTGCGTTCAGGCTGCCCTAAATAGAACCTTTTTTCATTGACACTTCTTTTTGCATATACGCTGTATCTGCTGAGTTAAATTTTCGTCAAGAGTCTGAACAATGTGCAAATTGTTACGTTCCTGTATCTTAGTTGAAGCAAAAATAAACAAGTAGACGTTGTGACACTAAATAAGTTTTTCCACGAGCGGGAGTAGAAGTCGGTTTCTATAGCATCAAAATTGAGACAGAAGTAAAATATTTACACCCTAGAGACAAAATAAGACAAAAATTTCCCTAGGGAGTTTTCATTGTGACTGACACATCAATTATGTCAAATTCGAGGTTAGCAGGTTAGGTTTTGCGTTAGTCTGTGTCAATACTGACGGAAAACCTAACCTGATAACCTATGCTATGCGACTCTCAGGCTTCGCCCTCGAGTGACAAATTGCACCTCAGCAAAATAACGCATTTCTCTCCCTCATTGCATAATCTACTATTAAAAATCGAAGGCAACTAGGTGTAAAAATATTTTCACGTTTCTAATAGTACTGACACAACAGAAGGGAAACACTTGGTAATGCAAAGCACATCAATTTTTAAATAAAAAATATTACCCGTGATTGGATTCGAATTTCAGGTGCTTGCAAACGAGCCGTCCCATTCATTGCATTGTTCGCCGGTATGTCAAGCCTAAATCAGGCCTTTGCCGCGTGAGCTACCGGGATTCTTCGAATTCCTGGGATGCAGCTGTATTTAACGTAAGGAACTTATTGGTTGCTCCTTTTTGTATCGTACAACATTTATCGTGTATCTGTTTGGCGCGATTTTTGCAAAGAATAGAGTCTGCGCTATGCACAATTTATTACTTGTATCTATTTGTAAGTTATAAAAAATAATCAAAATTTAATTTTTTAAAAGTGCTCACCCTGTATATGTTTGTCTAAAATGTGTATGCAAAATATTGTCTTCCTCCGACAGACAGATAGACAAACGGACAGACAGATAGACAGAGAGACAGACAGATAGACAGAGAAACAGACAGACAGACAGACAGACAGACAGACAGAGAGACGGAATTGAGAAAACCTGTTTTTCGTCATCTAGGGACCCTGAAACGTGAAGATCTGGAGATCTCGGAAAGTGCTTTTTTGCGATTACAATACTTCCTTCGTCTTTTAGACGAGGGAAGCCAAAATCATAGACAGCGTTGTAAGTTGTTTTGTATTAATAATAAAATGAAGATAATTGCGTTATGCTCTGGAGGACGTCTTCCTGATCTGTAGTAGTTCATTTTAAGCCGCATGTAATAAGTGTTTGACCACCCCGTATACGTACACATAAATGCGTTTTTTTCTTCCTAGGTCATGTTAACCCTTTCAAACAAAATGGCGGAGAATAGTTCTGAACTCCAGAAAAAAAATAAAGTTCAGACTTGCGAGCGAAGCGAAATGTGGATAGAAAGCAGTTAGAAAAGCAGCGAAGAAAAGAAGAGCGGATTAAAGAAATACAGCACAGAAAGAGGGGACTAGTAAATGTGAATCAAATTGTGTCACGTTCAAAAATAAAATTCAAAATTTGAGCTAAATTTGAAGTTTGAAAGGATTTCAAACAAAACGTCCAACCAGCACATATTGATGCAAATGTCATTGACGGTAAAAAAGAGCAGTAAGAAAAACATAAGGAAGAACAATGTGTCCATAAAAGTGACCAAAGCAATGGAGTTCAACGAAATATAAATATATCAAACAAAAAAAGATTGCTAGGACAAAAGAAAGTTCAATTAAGTCTGTAATGGGTACGGTTCATATCGCTACAATATTTTTGTATATTTGTATTATTAATTATAGTTTAAATTTAAGTCGTATGTGCGTGCGCATAACGCGGTGAGTTTGAATTCTACGCTGGTCAAGCTTCGGGGGAGAGAGGACAAGGGTGATAGCGGCAGATGTAAGAGGTCAGAGGGTGAGAAGCTGGCATCCCGTGTGGGGTGTGTACGTTAATTGTGTCACCCGACGTGATCCTTTGCTTCAACGCGAAGGCAAACGAAACCAGTGTGAGAAGGTGAACAAATTAGAGCAGTGACGATAGCCCATTTTGGTCCAAGGAATTAATTGGCAGCAAAATCAAAGGGCAACCTGCAAGACGCCGAGGGTGGACGCCAACGCGCCAAATCCACACATGTTCCCGTTTCCGCCATCATCTGCCTAGCCCAGCCTTTGAAATCTTAACAACGGCACCGTAAGCGAGCTAAGTGGACAATACAGTGGTTAGTGCCTATATCAACCAAACTTACAAAGTAAGTGGTTACTATGATCGCTCTTTCTGTGTGTCTGTCGCACGGTTCCCGTTAAGGCAGAATACAACTGATGGTGGATTCCTATGTATTTTTGTCCCCTGAATCCGAATCCACCACTGGCTTTTCGATATCTCAACCCGTTTTCGAAATATTCGACTTTAATGTTCGAATTTTTACATTTTAGGCTTTAATATTACTTTTATGTAGTTTTCTCCTGATTCCAAATATGTCACTCATTTCACGATATCTTGAATAGTTTTCGAGATATTTGATTTTTAAAAAATCCGAATTTTCTTTTGTAAGTTTGCTTTTCAGCCGTACATGCGCGGCTAAGCTTTTTTTAAAAACTAATATAGCGTAAAAGTAGATTACTAATCCTTAATTAAGTAGATTAGTATAATATTAGCTAACTATTAGGGAATTAGGGTCGTTATATGTATGCCATAATTGGTACATTTTATAAATTTTTAAGCGTAAAGGTTTTGTATTTATTGCTGTCTCCCATCGCCCCATTGCAGTAACCTGAATTGCCCTGAGTGTGGTCTCAGATGCCGAAAGTGAGCTAGCAGCCGAGGTAATTAATTATAAACAAATTTAAAGTAAATTAAATTAAATAATAAAAGCAGGTAGCTATCAAAAAGCACCGCTACAAGTCGTACAAGGATAGCAAGAGAAGTATCACTAGAGAAGAAGAAAAATCAAAAACTTACGAAGATAGAGAGAAATCGAGAAAGAGATATGATAGATCTAAAAAACAGTCAGGTCCAGAACCTGTGGAAAAGAAGCTAAAAGAAACAATGAAGAAAGGCATTAAATCTGCAAGGAAAATACTATAACAGAAAAAAGTTTCAAATCTAGTGTAGAGAAGACAGAAAACAGTTAAGGACTTTTTGAAAGAAAATTCTTGCACTCAAGCAGGAAAACGAAACACGATAACTAGGGTGGAACAAAGAGACAAAAGACACCCTTAAAAAATCACATAACAAATTATGGCCACATAACATGTTACTTCATATACAAAAATAATGTTCCTTTTTACAAATTTAAGTGCTCCAAATTTTTGAAAAAAAATTTTTTTTTACATAAATATATATTTTCTGTGTCGTTCCTTGTAGTTCACTGCTGACCGCTGTTACATTTAAACCGTCTCAGAATTTTCTAGACCGCTCCCTTTTAATAATAGCTTAGAAGTATTCATTATTCAGCAACATATTGCTCACACTTGATTAATTTATTAAATTTGATGACCACTAAAAAAACAGACCAATTACAGGGTAGTTCCGAAACAATAAGAAAATTAAAAGCAACATCGAGATTCATATTTTTTTATAAAATTTTCACCACTTTTAAATAAATTGGGGAGTTTCACTCAAAGATTGTGCTACGTATATCGGTTTATTGGACATCCGAATAAAACAAAATACAAAGATATTGCTTTAAACAAAAAGTGTGCTAAAATATACTACTAAACAAATTGAGAGACAGTTTTAGAAGAACAACGTGTTACGAGTTACTTGAAAGGAAAATCTTTTCAAAAGTAAAAGATGGTGCGCGGCTGTTAAATATGTACATATTGTAGACGTCACTAATTAAAAAAAGTATCCACAAAACGTGACAAAAAACATTTTAAAATGTCTCTTTTGAAATCGCAAGGTAAAATATATGGGAATTACCCATATACTGTGGGCAAAGAGGCGATTTTCTTCACGGGTACCATTTAGAGCATGAGCATTGGTGAGTGCTATGAAGTTCACAAATAAAATTAAGCATAGTTTAGTCACTAGTTAAATACACATTTGTTTGTAAACCGTATTCTTAATTATTATCCTTTTTAGTTTGTATTGAAATACTACTAAAACTAGTAATTTGTTTATTTTGCAGTTATTATTTTATTTTATACCCATCTATGTATTTTATAGCAACCAAGTTAGTTGTAACTTTTTTAATACTGACTTTTTTACTTTACACTTTTAAATAAAGACACATAATAGGCACCATATAATTTCAAATAATGACAACTTACCAATATGGTGTTGCAAGATAGCTCTGTATGTATCAAAAACAAAAAGTGCGTGTTTATGGCAGGGGGAATGAATTTCCCAGCCATATTAAGCCAAGTTGAACAATGTGACAGTATGAAGTGTGAACGCAATATAAAGAAGGTAACAGACCGAACGGATTTTTAAAATTCCTTGCTGCAGCTTGAAAAAGCTTGTAACATAACTCTACTACCTACATTTCTATAAATAATTGTAGACATAAAGAACATATATTGAAGGTAACAAAAAAAATCTGGTGCGATACACGCACACAAGTTCCTTTTACAGTGATCTTATAATTAGCCAAAAATTTGATTTTAAATTTTTTATGTCCTACCAGTACATTAATTAAAATTAATGACTCTATTTTAAGATATCTTAGATACAAAATAACGCTCCAGGGCAATTATTTTCTTCATAAGAACACTAGGGTTATTATGAAAAATTAACAGTGTTTGTTTCCATGGATACAACCCTTATTTCAAAAATTATGCACCACTGTCACAATGAAAATTAATGACAGCTCATCTAATGTCACAAATCTAACGTAGATCAGCTAACTAGATCAATCTTAAATACCATAGCATAGTAATTATATGAATTGAATATGAATATGAATTAGGTAAGAAAATTGGTAGGACATAAAACCTTGAAGGCACCACAGGCATTATGAGCTAAGAGCCCGCGATTGTTGTACACACCTCGGGCCAAAGGCCCTCGGTTAGTACACTAACAATCTTGGGCTCTTATTTTACTCATAATGCCCCTTGGTACCTTAATAACTATAAGCATTTGTCAAAAATTTTCAAAAATTACAAATTCTACAAAAACGGTACAAAATACAGCATTAGGTAATGAGACAAATTTTCTCTAGAATTTTCAGCTGAATTCAAAAATGTAATAATATATCTGGTGTTCTATTTAAAATAAGAGTTAATAAAAAAATAGAAAAAAAACCTATTTTAGAAGTATTGAACTGGAAAATCACCTATCTCACTTTAATACACATTAAAAATGTAATAAAAATGTGAAGTTTGAAAAAAATCGTTACAGCCGTTTTTGAAAAATCGAAAAAAACTGAAAAATCACAAAAGTAAACACCTACTTCCGGTAATGCGATGTTCTTCAAAAGTTTGGTGTCGCATCTACATAGTACACAAAACTTATATATGAAGTTTCAACGCCATACCTTTTTTCGTTTTTGAGATATTCTGTTCACAGACAGACAGACACACAGACAGACAGACACACAGACAGACCAATGAAAAAAAATGTTTTTTGGGTTCAGGGGACTCTAAAACGTGAAGATCTGTTGAAAACTCAATTTCGAATTTTTGGGGTGAATCCAATACTTCCTTTATTGTAAAAGTAAGTAAAAACAGTTTTTACCGAATTGCAGTTAAGGAAGCTGTACTTGTAAGTTGTGACGACAGTCTGTCTTTATAAATTGTAAAAAATGTACAGTGTTTTCCAAGTTTATGGTTATATTAGCTCTGAATATTTTAAAAACTATTCTAAAAAGTGTTTTTAATCAATAGTAGTCAGAAATACAGACGACTTTGTGAAAGTGCAAAATAATTTTGATGAAAATGAGTTACAATTTATATAGTAATCAGTATTATGATGTAAAAATGGTAATTGGTGATATAAATGTGGCAAGTGGCAAGAGCGAATATACATATATGGGACCATAATAGAATGACAATGTTTGCATGTATCTGTACGAGAAACTAGAAGTGCATCAAGGTCATACGATCCTCTAGAGGACCAGATACGGATACAAATCAATGCGAGAATTACCAAGATGTCCAAAAAAGGCACTCAAAATGCAGAGAAAATACGGACTAAGACAGAAGAAGTACAAAAAACGTGAGTGCATAAAAGAAGTAGTAGAACAAAAGTTTAAAACAAGCAACAATGCCAGTATAGAAGACATTTAGAAGATCGTGGTTAGAAGTATTAAAGATGCGACGGAAAAATATAAAAACAACCACCAGGTAAAAACAATGGTTAAACCGGGATTGTTTAGATGATAGAAACATTTAAGGATGAAAATGCTGATAAATATGGAAAAAGATGTAAAAAAGAGAAGGAAACATGCGGAAAAATATTGAAAACCTAAAAGAAATAGAGAAACAAAGGAATATGAAGATTTTACCAGGAAGTAAAAAGAAGCGGACAATGATATCAAGCAAGGTTTGTACTTTACAAAAATAAAGAAGAAATTGGTGGGAAAATCAGAAGAAATTCTAAACTTAGGGTAGAACACTTTGGTGAACTACTGAACACAAAAAATTAGAAAGGGAAAATGAAGAAGACGAAGCAGTAGCGTTCAGAGGTATAAAAGAAATAATAGCAGCCTTAAAAAATAGAGGTGCAGGAAATAATAATATTGCAGCGGAGGTGATTAACTACAGGTGATGATTGATATATTATGAAAATAACCAGTGTCGGACTTGATGTGACATTAGCGAAAACGAACGATAAAGAAGCACTGATAAAGATGGAAATGAATGACATGAACACAAGGGATATCATCTGGGCGGATAGTAATTTTGTGAAAAATCTATACTTGGAAAGAATTACAAATTTTGGTAAAATCTAAGTTTGAAGTGGTTGAAAACTTTAATTCTTTAGGAGTCGTGGACCTTGCGATATGGATGACAGACGTTGGCCATAGGTAGGAAAGACGGCTGAACCTACCAAGTAGAATAGGAATAATTAAAGCACAAAGACTAAGATGGTTGGAACATGGTTCGCGAATGCCTAAGGAGAGAGTGCTACTAAGAATTTTGGAAGTAGTTTAGTGGGAGTCCAAAGAAGAAGAAGAACGGAGAGAGAATGGCACAAAGAAATCCAAAGAAGACGACTTGGAATTCAGAACTGGAAAGAAATGGCAGCAGATTGAAAAAAATGGCAGAAAGTAGTCAACAAAGCCGTGGATCTATTAGGTCCATAGTGCTATTATATGTACATAGTTTGAAAACACATTTTACAACGTAGACTGGAAGTTCTACTTGCAAATTTGACATTCGGCAATAGGTGGATCTTTATCGGTTATCATTTATTATGGGTATTGATTGTATAACATAATTCCTTTAATTGTATAAACGAAAATCTAGCAGAGCTTTTTCAAAATTATTTAATCCTGGTTTTACATAAAAATATATAGATATCAAGAGCATTGCAGGTGCATTTAGTCAGGAGGAAGTTAGTCCATGATTTCAGCGTATTTCCGTTAGTTACACCACACCGCTTCGGAGTTGATTGGTTATCAAGATACGTGCAGGATACTTATTGAATACAGTACACGTTTATAATACATGAGAAATGTAAAAAGGCATATTATAATATTTACCATCAGCTACGCTCACATCCCACGATGTTATCGTCTTCTGGGTAATAATGTAAATTCAAACTGTTCGTAACGCTATTAGGGACAAATGTTGATTGAACGTCGAGATATGTGCTAGGTATATTACAATAAATGGAGGTTTTTGTAAAATGATGGTCTTTAGGTAATAATTCATTTTTATTTAGGCAGTGTATATCATCATAACACTATATTTACATCCATCTTTCCTTCGCTTAGAAAACTTTGCAAGTGATCTTATGCATACGTGTTTAAAATCTCTTAGTTTTTCTTTTAAATCTCATCCCTTCTAATGTAACACGTATCAACATTCAGCAATTTCGAGTTTTAGCCCTTAAACATTTATTCTATCGCGATAAATAATATATCGTTAAGAAGAGATGAGACTTTAACAAATAACACAACAGTGAGCGTTTGATCCTCACTCTTATTAACAGCTGCAGTTAAATGCATATGAGGTGCGGAAATTAAATTAAGTGTGCAATTAAGCAGTAACTTATTCATTTCTATTGGCACATTTCCAATAATACGGCACGCTTTTATCTAAATGGGATCTGTAAATAAAACAGCAGGATTGAAAGTACAATGTACAGCAAATTCTACCCTACACAGTTAGTTTAGATCAGTAGATAACGGAAACAAATACACTGGATTTTTACGTTTGCGGAACGATATAATTGACATTTAATTATTTATACCGTAATCTCTGAAATTTAGTTCTCATACAAAGAATTGTTAGTACCCAAAGTTGTTTAGTTTTTAACCATTTGCCCAATTTTCTAAGCCAAATGAATTGTCAAAAGGGAACTTATTTTTTGAAAAGCAAGATTTTCAAGACAACCAAAGTTCTAACGTATTTTTGACGTCCCAAATGTGTTCTCTTTCTTGCATGAAAACTAAACCAACGATAGCACAATCGTCGTTACAGAGCGTTATTAGAATTTTCTATTACAACGTGTTGGAATTCTGGCGTGCTGAAAGGACCTCTGTAAATGAAGCAACTGAATTTGCATGAATGCGGATTCATCAGAATGCAGGAGACAATCGTTTAATGAACTGGGGCGTCATTGTCTATCAATTCGTGGAATTATAATAACCATACATTCAATTATATACACTTGCACCCTAAATGTCACTAATGCACTCCACTAAATCAAATGTCTTCATAAATCTGCGTATTTCTACTGAGCATTTAGAATTGTCAATCGTGGTGAGCGAACTCTATACCTATTTAACACCGGATTCGATTCACAATTGAATCAGGCCAATTATCTAGGTAATCTGGAGATCCAGCAGAGAATATATTAGCCAGATATCTGCAAGACTCTATTGCGAATCGACATCTGCATAAATAAACTACACATTCATTACCGCTCACCGACGACTTAATGAAAGGTTCTGTACAATCCTAGAAATGGATGGAGCATAAAAATATTTTATAACAATTTATGAGTGAATGATATCTAGAGAAGCTGGCCTGCTAAGTCCGTCTAAACTTGACTGATATAATAATTTCGATGCCAATTTAACGTATAGTTACTACAGCTGTCCATGTGCTTGTATTTTTCTCCTTCTACAGGTGAACTGTGATACTTACCTTTCTTATTTCCAAAAGAGTTGCAAAGAACTTGAAAATCTGAATTGGGATATACAGAAGCATTAATTAGTTTGGACTCTAAAATATCAATTTTAAATAATATGATCATAGATACATGCATATCCTATTTAGGATATTAGTGCAGTTATTTGTTATAACACTAATACAATTATGAAACATTCAAATATAAACATATTGAAATTTAAGTAAAGATATTTATGTAAATATTATGTGTTCGGTTTGCTGCAAATTTAATTAATTTAGATTCATTATTTAACATCGGATTGAGTTTATAAACTAATATTTAATTAATGTCTGTTGATCCATTTCAACGTACTTTTATAATATAAGTATAGCATACATACATGGTGATTTAACATTATATGTGTATTCATTAATAACATCTTTTCATATATCTGCTTTGAGCAACTGAATATATCGCTATTATAATTGAATTATTCTTGCATTAAGATTTTTTCTTTTTAAAACTAAAAATAAACGATTATAATAAATAACACTCTTAAAATGATAACTCAAATGATTTTTTTACGTTACCCTGTACAGTTTCTAGTGTAGCGAACTAAATCTCCAAAAGAAACAAAAAAATTGATTACTCTATATTTAAGTAAGGAATGTCTATAAACATTTGGTTTGTGTGTAAATGCAATGCAATTATTAAGACACATTGATATTTTCATCATCTTAGTTGATGCCAACCTGCACCTACTGCAAAAGATCGTTTCTTGGCCATGCATTAATCTAAAAATATATAAATGTGGAATTTGTAAGCAAAAAGTATGTAGTTTGATTATTTTCCACATATTTTAGCACTAAATATAATAATAATAATATAATAAGCACTCATATGTAGTTTAGCGCTTATAAAGTTATATACTCGTAATATTACATAAAAGTGAAAATCTAAAAGGCAAAAAGGTAATGAAAGAAAATTATGCAAACATGCAATTATAAACAATGATTATGGCAATACGACAGATAAACCTCTAATAGTTACTACGCAATGAAATCAACAAGCAAACTTAGCGTTTATACATCTTCAATTTAGTTTTCAAGTTCTTTGCCTGTTTTATGTATGGAGTCCAAGAGTTCCATTAGCTGATGCTCAGACAAGTAAAAAATGAAATTATTGTAACGCCTCTTTAAGTAGTATTCCATAATATAAATCTTAGAGTTTACCTAATTTTGGAACTAACATGTTATAAATATTTTGAAAAGGTGGTTCTCAAACAGTTTTAAGGTACGATATGAGTGTTCTTTAAAATGCACAGAAATTAGGTTAGCGAAACATGTTGCAAATTTTGATGATGGATAGCTTACAAAGAGAAATGTAAAACAAATGGCTTTATTTAGATTTGCAAGCGATATCATTGATCTTATAATAATATTAGTGTTTGATTTCGATATTTAGAATAGCGTTTCGCACTTGAGATGTTTAAGATATATTGTGTTGGTTCAGTTTCGTTTACATATGAAGTTTGTTGTGTAGTTTAGTTCGTCAATTAACTTGGTGGAAGCGAGTAAATTTTCTTGCTAAGTCAAAATCTCTTGAGTTTGAAAACCACCACAAATAACAACGTTTTAATCAACTAATTATTTTTAATGTTTAGCTACTATTAAAATTGGAAACAATAACAATCTACTGATATAATAAGTTTAGAAAATGCAACCTTCCTTAACCAATGGATTACACTATACAGATAATTTTTGTCACATGGAAAAACAAAGGTGTTACCTTACCGTTTCCCGTTGAATTCAAATATGTAACCAGAATTTTTGTATAAGGCTTCTCACAGGATGGGTAAATGGTCAGATTTCATCAGTTTGTTATTTTTGCTTAAAAACATTACAGGAATAAGATCTAAATCCAAACACACAGTGGAATATTCATATCTACCATTTGCTATGTCACAGTGGGGATTTACCTTTTACCATAACATAAAAAAAATACTCTTGGTCATGAACACAAAACAACAGAAGGGTGTTCTTTGTTGATTACTCCAAACGGTGTTTAAAAGGTTTCCTTTTGCATGATCGAAACAAATTTATTTTTGATGACTTCGGTGACTTTCGTAATTTCAAGGAAAAGTGAAGATTATGGAAGACCCCAAGGGTTAAATTAGAAACTGAGAAAAGCGTTAACGAAATTTTAAAGCACATAGATTCAATTTGAATGTTGGGCAATCTAAGATAAACAATATTTGCAGCAGAGTGAAATGCCATCTTCGAAAGATAAGAAAAAATTGAAATATATAGAGGCACCATAACAACAAGAGAGGAATTACATTTGGAACCAGTAGTACAAAAGGTATAAAAGAGACAGCTGAAATGGTATGGTCATGTAATTCGCACATATGAGAGAAAAAGATACTGAGAAGAGTACTGAAAGCAAGAAGACAAGGGAAAAGCGAATGAGGAAGGCCACGATGGTGAGAAGAGATGGAGAAGAGTGGAAAGAATACGGTAGAAGCTAAACGATTGGTATGGGATACGAGAGAATTCTGAAAGTAGATAGACCTGATAATTTAGGCGTGAATTCTAATAAACATTCAAAGTTGTGAAGTGTAATATGTGTCTTGACATTAATTTCTTGGATTTTCATTTGTATTTCTTCCTTGAGAATAGCGGTCCCATACCGAGATACCAGGGTAAGTGAGGTACCAGGATGCTTGTTGATTACTGATGGACACTTAAGAAGGGTGTTTCAGATTCCAAATATTTATGAAAAAGGTAATCTCCCACTTTTTACTTTTAGATTTCACCTGTCACTTAAAATCTTCGCGTAACGGAAAGAAATAGTAACATATTTGAATTCAACGTATCACGAGCGACAGCTGATAAATTAATGATTTGATTCACTATTCTGCACAAGTTTATATAAATTTTGTTAAAATTGAATACCCTGTTGATGTCGTATATTAACTATCTCAGAAATGATATGGTAGAAGCTTGGGGCAAGTCTGTTCCATTAAAAAGGGTCATTAAGCTTTGGTCATTGCAATTCAAAAAAAGGTAACGAGTCCAATGAAGATGACCTTCATGATGTGCACCACTGGAAAAATGTAGAAAAATCGAACACTTAATTCTTCCATATCGGTGAATTAAACTGTGGCAGAGAGAGGCTGAAATGAGCCTGAAATGAGCATTAGCAAAGAAAGAGTTGGAAACATCGTGTATAAGGTTTTGGCCATGACCAAGCCGATCGTAGAATGGTCTCCCAGAATGTTATTAACATTTGACTTGCAAGGGCGACTTCAAATTTCTAGTTACTTTTAAAAAATAGGGTAATGAGGGGAAAATTATTAGCCGAACAGTAGCAGGTGATGAAACTGCAAATAAAAAAAGCAATGCAGTGGACCTAGGCGGATGAATGTGCACTAAGAAGATTAGGACCCAAGAAAGGTGGAATTTGAAGGTATTTTGTCAATTGACTATTACCGCATAGGGGCCAATGCTATGTTAATTTGTTGTTGAAACTTTTGAATGGTGTTTTCTGTTGTTTACACCAGCAAAGTGTAAAGCAAGCTATCCATGACTTTGGGACCAAGAAAGTTGGTGGTCGCTTCTATAGGTCAGACCTGCCCTTCTCTAATTACTGCCTCTTTCCAAATTTGAAGAAGTTGGAAAAGAGTATGTTTAAAACTGGTTATTTTGTGTTTCCTTTGTGCTGACCCATGCAACTTATCAGCCTACCCTCGTAGTTTTACCTGTGTGACAAAAAAATAAATTCTACTTTGCAATCCAGTGTTACTAAGAGGCAAACCATGTCTGAAGGTTTTAACAAGACTGCTTCTCCAATGTCAACGAGAACTAATAACGCCATGGTTATGATGATTTAGGCCATTGCCTCCGTGAAGAGTGTGAATAAGAGAATTCGCGAACTAACATCTACAATAAAAAAATCGTTTCGTATCCGAAGGATTTCGTCATCATAACGCACGAGAGAGCGCTCGTCTCCCGGAAGTCGGAAGGCGATCGCGCCGGAACTAAGGCAAAATCGGGTTCTTTAACATACACATCACGGATTTAGAATATGCATGCACTTAGAATGCACGATTGCATAAAAGTCTTTAAACAAGTTTCAACAAATATATTCGCCAGTCTGTCTGACGGCACAACACTTACAATTAACACGGGGAACGAGGAAGTCGAATTAACTCTACTCGCAAGTCCGAGCTGAACGTCACAATTTAAAGAGTCTTTTCGGGAGGCTACAGTTTGGGTCAAGAACGCCGTTCCATAGGAATTATCAGTCGAAGCAACCGACGCATAAAGGGCGCAGCCGCCCTTTGGAGGAATGTTGGTATCTAGTCTACCCTGTAAGTCACTATCAGTGTTTATATTCGGGATAGCGTTTGGGCCTGTGGATGGTAGCGTGATCTGGATGCACTGGGGCGGCGGGCGGCGCGGGCGCAGGGGCGCGGGCGATACTCGGAGGCTCTTCGCTTGCTGAACTGCTGGGCGACGGGAAGTACTCTCGAGGGGTTGCGCCGCTTGGGCCCGCCTGCCCCACACCGTCCTCACTCGCCCACCGGGCTAACTGTTGTTGAGCTTGAATAAATTCATCACTAGAAAAGATAAGTGTGACAGCACTACCAGTAGCTGGTAGCCGTTCTGGTAGAGCTAGTTTACCTTTCGCTGTCCGGGGTGTCGCCGCACGGCGCCCCTCGGTCGTGGTCTGCGCTCTCGTAGATGCTCTCCTCTTCCGCCGGGTGATGGGGGTAGGTCAGACGAGTCGAGGGTTGGCGGTATCGCCCGTAGACAAATCGCGAGTCCCGGTGCGACTGGTGCGAGCTCTCGCTGCACGCCGATGAAGACTCTTGTCGGTAGTGCCTGTCTGCTTCAGTCTCTGACATTCGGATGTCTTCCGATCCGCTAGGGCTCATGTGACGGGAGTGGTGTTCTAGCTGTCGGATTAAGTCTTCTAGGTTGCGAATTCGGAGCGGTCCGCAAGGAGGCACCTCGTCTTCTTCTTCGTCTTCAGCTTCAACTACCACCTGTAAAAATAAAATACAATGGTGATCCATAGCATGATAAATGTGTTCCAATACAACTGCTATTACATACTTATGGATATACAGCAATTTTCATTAAACAGTGTACCACAACTAGTACAATTTCCCAAACAAGTAACGAAACGAGACTTGACCTAGTTTTACTTGACCATTTACATCAATTAATAATTTTTCTAAATACAGCCAATTTATGACAAGACGGAATCTCAAATAAATACAGGTGCTATGCCATTTTGTAGTTCTAAAGTAGCTCGTAAGTTTTGTTTGGCACGGAAGCGCTGGCCAATTGCCAGCCGCGTAAGAGTAGTAAAACTGTTCTTAAGAAGTGGTTCTGTAATTCAATGAGAATTTTATAGTAATGTTGCTTCTTCTGCTAACATATGCTGCGTAGAATAACATCGATTGGTGTCTATTATATTCCTAACTTAAAGAAATGCAGCAGAAGATTTTACCACTTGAGTGCTTGGCCACGGTTTAGCATTTTAGACTGAACCATTTTTATATTGCAAAAATCTCGTTGAGCTGAGTTACAGAAGCACTTCTTAAAAACAGCTTTACTACCCTTATACGGTCAGCAATTGGTCAGTGCTTTATGCCAAACAAAACGTACGACTTAAGCCCTTGTATTTATTTGAAATTCTGTGTCACAGGAAATGACAAAAACTGCTCAACTTTATAAACGGCATCCTTTAGTATTTAAATGTAAGTGTATTTAACTAGAGGAGTTAGCTTGAACTACGCCTATAAGTGCACATATAGGTCAAAATCAGCGTTTTCGCTTGTGCAGTGCTTTTAGCACGGTGCCGGAAGCGAGGGTTTTTAAGCGCGAAATGATAGTCAGGGACTGTAAACTTGCGCTGGAAAGACAGCATCTGTTACTAGAACGACCACATAGAATGTCATAGATAGATGATAATTTTTGGTAAGCAACTGATCCTCACATAGCATCTAACTCTCATCTATGGCTCTACGTGGTGTATTGGTCTGCAAGCTAAACTAAGTGACGATAACCAAATGTGGTATGATCTACATGGTTTTGTCTGGTCCGGAGTTGGCTACTACAAACAGAATTTGTTCAAAAGCAGAACCAGGGTGCAAAAATCTCAAGCTCAGACGATATCTCAAAAGTAAAATTACACAAAGGAATTGGCACATCGAATTTTCCAAAAGGTGAAAAGGCATTGATGGTAAATAAATGCCAATATCGTAGCCATGATCTACGAAATCTGAGATAATAAACCGAAAATACATCAGTAAGCTTGTTACAGTTAGCAGCCAACAAAATTAGCTAGGTTAGTATGATTGTCAACATCGAGGTCTGGCACAAGAAAAAAAATAAGAATATTGAGAGACAAATACCTAAGTTCTTTGATGAAGCTGTAAGTTTGTTACCGTTAAAAAGCGCCACAATTTGATTGCACATTAGTTTTCCCGTCCTTTCTATGCTATATTGGCTAACTTCGTGCTAACGCCTTGGTGGTTTACTTTTTGAGGTCACCGAACTTGATTGGTAACCTTGAATTTGTACGAATTTGTTTAATTGTGCCTGATTTATACCAGAGTTGGTTCAGCCGATCCAAGCAATATTTCGTTGCTGATGTTTGCCTTAGCTTGCGGTTGTTTAATAGTGATTTGTGAGAGTAAAATAGTGTCCCTTAGATCACTCGCGTTGTCGAGAATCTGTATGGGTTAATTTAACGGAGGTTATTGGGTTTTTTCTGCCGATCGCACTTGATTACGGATTATTATGGTCTTGGAGCTATAGAGTCGTGAGCTTAAAGTCCGCCTCTCGAGTCGTCAAATGGTGTGCCACTAGTTTGGCGGCCGATTCACAAGCTACTGCTGAGACCACGTCGTTAAGTGGAAGCTTTTGTTGCTGTTTTCCGTTTATTGCCTACATCGTCAAAGACGAGTTTCATAGTTTTGCAGCTGTTTTCCGAAAGGCTTTGCCGAGGCCCCGTTAGTATATTCGAAAGCTTGTCTTGGCAGCTGAACGTTTCTAATTATTGCTGTTTGTTTTCCGGTGGAGTATTGCATTATCCTGGGAGTATCTAAACACACACCTGTGTTGTCCAAGGTAAACACAAACCTACGTATTTAGCAGTTGTTAAATATTTGTGTGGTGAAGGGTTTTAACGAATTTGTGATATTGCAATTTAGTTTAAAACAATAGAATGAGCTTCGTAGCTTTCGATTGTAGCGATGGATTTACCTGTAAATTAGGCAAACTTATGGTTATAATGCGTGATAATACAATGTATTTTGTTTGTTTTTTAAATAGATTCAAAACTTCGCCTGTGGAAGCCTATGAGTGGATTGAGTAGGCTCAGCGGCTATCATTGCCGGCCCCAAGCCCGGGTATAGGAGGAGGGTCCATGAGTGAGGCCAGAAAGCTGCTCATGATAAAATAAACCATGCTCAAAGATCCAGCAAATATGGAATAAAGGAATATGATTATACTACTTCGCACAGATAACACTTTAACAATTATTATTACTATGGATAGAATATAACATAAGGTAGCCTCGGAAAAAATGGACAGTCTTTATCGACGACGAGCAATGCGAGAAAAAGGAAAATGAATAAAGAGAAGAAGAATGCTCTACGCATAGTATGTTGGAGTATAGCTTCTTGGTCCAAAAGAGACCAGGAAATAATCATAGAAATAAAACATCATAAAATAGACATATGCGCCTTCGCAGAAACCAAAAATAAAGGTGCGGTATAAATAAATGCGAAGATTATTTGCTGATATACAGCGAAAAGCAAAAATCTAAATTAGTGGAGGTCCTAGGTATAAAAAACAGCAAATTGTGATAAGAAGATCCCTTTTTTCAGAATGTAGTTTATGACTATACAATTCATTTGAGAAGGAGAGGCATCTCGAAAAGTTTTTAGAATTCAAGATGGCGGTTGAAATTCAAAATGACATCATACAATGGAATTGTTCACAGTTTTCTTACTAAACCATCGCACAAGAGTGTGTTTGGTGTCAATTTATATGTTTTTTAGGCCAACAAGTTCATTTTTTATGTTAAAAATAGGCTAAGTATCAGTCCATACGGGCATACAGATGTCCTTCTTATGTACAAAAGGCAGTTTGTGATAAAAAAAATAGAACAAACCCTTCTCAGCTATCAGCATAGATCAAGCATACGAACAAAACAATGCTATAGTGAAAGGAGATGGAGGTGCAGTAGGGTTAACACAGGATCCATCGGCACTAACACGTTGGATGGTAGCTGGACCGGAAATTTGCCACTTGATACAAGAGTTTGAGAGTAAGATTCAGACAAAAGTCAGAAGAAAGTAATAGACGACATAATGAGCAATATCACTCATTTCAAGTTCAATTTGTCACTAAGCTTCAAGCACTTTATGATACTCTGAACTAGTTCAGAAACCATTTTAGAAATGGAAAAGATTTGCTTGTCATCGACAGCAGAGTTATTGTTAATAAGGATATCAGTGCATCTGTTTATTTAGCTGAGTCAACTGGTATTACACAGTTCCACAGTTTCATTGAGGAACGCCTGGTAAAAAGTTCCTCAAACACTATTTCAGCTTTGAAAAAGAACAAAATCCCTCTCTTCGGTACTCCAACAAAAAGCATAAACAAGAAAAATTAAACTTTGAAGATTTAAAAAACAGACATCCAGCTGTTTTCCAGGCTTCTAATAGTTACACAGAATCGTCAGCTAGATATGCAGGACTTTTTCAAACTCAAAAATCAGCCATTTCCGCCAGCATTTTCCAGTAATGGAGAATTTCGACCCTGCCATAAAAGTGATCTAGCACATATTTTAGAGGAAATTGTTGAAAAGAGTGACATTGTCTTTCCAGGAACCTGACATGCTGAAATTTATGATGGTGCAGTTTTTGCCAACAATTTAAAGCCTCATCAGTCTTCAAAGACGTTTAATGATTATTACATTAACACATTTCATCCTCACATATGTAACGACATTGAGAGTTTTGGCTGCCGTAGAATTGATTTGATTTGGGACAGATACATTACTCCGAGCATTAAAGGTGAAGCCAGACAAAAGAGGGGTATAGGAACCAGGAGACAAGTGCTACCTCATGTCAAATTACCTACAAATTGGCAAGAATTTTTAGGAGATTCAAATAACAAAGAAGAACTATTTTCTCTAATTGGATCATTAGCAATGAATAACATACACAAAACACAAGTTATTACTACTTCAGGTGATAAAGTTGAAGGAAATGTCAGTGCTGTAAGTTTCTTAATTGGAGTGACTTGTCCTGGTCATGAAGAAGCAGATTCAAGGATAATACTTCATCTCAAAGACATTGTAGAAAATGGATTGAAAAATATTGTTATCTGCGCTGTAGATACGGATGTATTAGTTTTAACAATTGCATACTTCATTGTACTGTCAGATAAAAGCCTGGAAAAACTTTGGGTTACATTTGGAACAGGGCAGAAATATAGATTTATTCTCGTTCATGCCATAGCTGCATCAATTGGAATAGAAAAGCATCTGTACTTGGATTTCACGCTTTTACAGGCTGTAACAGCAATTCTGGTTTCACGGTATAGTAAAAAAAGTCAACTTGGAAGACATGGATTCTCTTTAAAGAAGCTACTACTGCATTTTCATTCATATCAAAACCGCAAGCATCTATTCCTGACAATATATTAAATAGGTATTTTAGAAAAATTTGTAGTATCGTTGTACTGTTCAAAAATTAACAGCCAAAGTGTCAATTGTGCCAGACAAGAACTGTTTATCACAAAAAAACGCCCTCTTGAAAATCTGCCACCAACAAAGGGTGCACTACAACAACATGTTCTACGGAGTGCTTTCCAAGATGAACACATTTAGTGACAAGCAGACCAGCAAGAAATAAGGACGGCTTCTCCAAATAAATGGGGTTGGTGATTGGATGATGTATCATGGAAAATAAAATGGTCAGAGTTACCAGAAATTGCAGATACTTGTAAAGAATTAATAAAATGTACATACGTGCAAAATCTGTAAAAATATGTGTGGCTGTAGAAAAGTTGGACTATCTTGCACTTTGTTATGCAACTGAAAAAACGAGTGTGACAAATGATATCATAAAACCTGAAGTTTATAAAGTATTTAAAAAAACGAGTGTGACAAATGATATCATAAAACCTGAAGTTTATAAAGTATTTATGTAACAGTAAAAACTGTAAGAGTCAATTTTTGTAAAATCTTGTATAAGTAGGTATTAATAGAAACCGATCTTTTACAACAAGTCTCCTATGTTGATTTTATCCATATTTCTGACATTACAAATGAAATTGTTGGCCTAAAAAACATATACATTGACACCAAACACTATTTTGTACGATGGATAGCAAGAAAATTGCAAATAATTCCATAGTATGACGCCATTTTGAATTACCGCCGCCATCTTGAATTCTAGCGACTTTTCGAGATGCCTTCCCTTCTTCAATGAATTGTATAGTCATAAACTACATTTTTGCCAAAGGAAATCTTCTTATAATAATTTGAAGTTTTTTTATTAGATGAGCCATGTAGCACCTCCACTAAATGGGTATCATCAGGAGTTGGTATCTTAATACATCAAACATTTGAACAAAACATTACTGAGGTTCAATATGTTAATCACAATATATTAAAAATTATAGTCACTTTGGATAATAGGACCACACAATTTATTTCTGTGTATGTTCCCGACAAAAACAAACCAAAAGAGGAGACAGGTAGCTTCTATAAAGAACTACAAACAGTATTAGATAAAATCCAACCCACTGACAAAATATTCATACTAGGCGATTTAAATGCTAAGATCGGAGATCTAATTCCTGGAGTGAAACATAAGTTTAACGAAGACATTGTTTATGAAAATAGGAAACATCTTACATAATTCTGCACGTTTAACTCATTGCGTATCAATAACAGTTTTTACCCACAGAAAGAACAGCACAAATACACTTGGGAAAATTCACAAGGACAACGATCTACTATTGATTACATAATATCTAACAGAACGATACACCCTACACAAGTGCTACATGTAAGGGCATTAACATCTGCTAATATTAGCTCTGACCACGGTTTGGTACTTTGTAAAATAAGAATAACAGTACAATACAACAAAAGAATTACCCATAAAACCATACAGAGACTAAACATAGAATCACTAAAAACCAAAGCAATCGATTAAAACACAATATATTAAACGCTGCTGAACCACCTATTGGAAAACGAAAAGTAAGTACCCAGGCACATGGTAAAATGAAGACATCAAACATTTAGCCAAAGAAAAAAGAATAGCCTACCTGACATACAGATCTAATTAAACACAAATTGAATATCAGAAATATGTAGAAGTTAGAAACAGATTAAACTCACAAATTAAAACTCTAAAATGGGAATACTGAATGGAATTCACAAAAAGAATTGAACGTGATTTTTACGAGGCACAGAGAAAAAATTGGGGAATAATATAAATTCAAAAAACCATAAAAAAATATAAGTGAAGAAGTACCTCAATATCCTATACAACAGTGCAACTAACGAAAACACCAATCTTCCTCAAGACGTACAACACAACCGATCAGCAATTAAAACAATATTCAACAAAGAGAAATGAGAGAGAAAATGACATCATGGATAAACTGAAAAACCGAAAAGCTTCCGGACCCGACAACGTTCCCATTGAATTAATTAAATACGGCGGAGAAACATTAGCCAACGAAGTAGAGACACTCTTTCAGAAGATAATAAATAAATCAACTAACATCAGATGAATGGTGAAATAGTGTGCCAATATCAATATCTAAAAGAAGATAACAAGAACGATGCCTCAAACTATCAAAGAATTTCACTACTAGCTAAATTATTCACTAGCATGGTTGGTGACGAACTAAATAAATTTATACATCTAAGCGAAGAACACCAGGGCTTTCGCAAAACTCGATCAACCACTGATGCTATTTTCATTATTCGACAAATAACAGAAAAAGCGTTATAATTTAACAAACGTGCATACATATGCTTTATAGATCTTACAAAAGCATTCGATCGTATTCTATTAAAAGATGTGATCCACATATGCCAGGAAAAAGAAGTACCCAACGACATAAGGAAAATAATAAACAACTTAAACATAAATAACACAACAAAATTGCGAACACAAGCAAGGTACTAAAAAGATATACACCTATTTGTACAGGAATTCTTCAAGGAGATAGCCTGAGTCCATTATTATTTAATCTCATAATGGACAAAATAATTACAGCAACAAAAACTACAAATAGAGGATATAGCCTCAGTATAGAAGATATTTCAATATTATGCTATGTCGATGACGCAGTGATTGTATTAGAAAATGAAGACAATCTGCAGGGGTTACTACAAACATTTAAAAATGAGGCTAAAAAAAAGTGGACGTGACTACCTCCCTGGACTTTCCCATACTGGAAACTGTTCATATCGTCTTTATTCAACAGTCTTTACAACATATCAAAATTTCAACTCGATGACTCACGTCTTCACCGTGATAAGCGTTTACACTTTCACGTAAATTGCGGGTAAATATAAAAGAACTAGTGAGTCACCCGAACTACGTTTCGGTTCGCAAAATTAAGAGAGATTCATTAATGTAAATTAAAAAAAAAGATGCATCGACGGGATCGAACCCGGGGCTCCTGCGTGATAGGCCAGCACGCTTACCGCAGAACCACACTCTCCTGTTTGAATAATGCGCGCACCCGAGCTAATAGTAGACAGCGATAGGCGCTCCGCTCTGCTGCCTAGAGAAGTTAATTAAATTATACTGCTGCCTAGAGAAGTTAATTAAATAAGTCTGAAAATTAGCAAACTTTTAAGCCATCGTACAACTTAATCGGTCCAGTATCTTCGGAGGAGATAGCGTACAAACATAGTTACACGCAAACAAAGAGAGCTACGATTTTATGTTATAAGATGTGTAGTTCAAAACGTGACCACCGAGCTTCTGTAGATGGCGCCAAGTGGACAAGCCGCCACTGTGCTAGTTTATGTATTATTTTCCTCAAAAACGGCTGTAGCACCGAGGTGAAATTTTCTAAGTACCTGGAAATTATATTTTCTAGGGCATACAAAATCGTTTTTTTTATTTTCGCGGAAAAAGATTCTTTGACGCAAAAATAATATAACAACCGTTAGAATAAAAAAAATATTTTTCAAAAATAGAGGGGGGAGGGGGCCGGTGCGCTTACATATATCCATGAGTGTAATATGTTTTTGCATATTCATATGCTCCATTATGCACTGAGCAATCCAGTGAAAACCCCAGCTACCTATCTTGTTTTGTTTATTAATTAAAGGGGTTTAAATTTTAAAACTTCAAAGCTTCGTAGAGGGCGCCACAGATAATTCATGAGATTCTTTAAAAAACAGATCGATAGCCCTTTTCGGGGTCTATCAGTGTATGAAGTTTAAACAAATTCCTCTGGGCAGTTTTTGAGAAATGATTTTTAGAAAATTTCCAAAATTTTGAAAATTTGTAATTTAGGCCCCTTAATATTTTTCAAAACACTTTTTATATCACCTCATGTTAGCCTTCATATACTATTCAGAAAGCAAAAATCAATTGAATCGATTCATCCGTTTTTGAGTAATAGGGCGTTAAACTCAAAATTTTCAAAAAATCATAGCGCCCTTCATTTTAAACCTAGCGAGTTCGGCAAAAAACTAACAGATTTGTCTTATGACCCTCTATCGTTATCCGCGATAAAATTTTCAAATTTTTAATCACGAAAACAGTGATACCAAAAAAACATGCGTAACTTCCGCTTCCGGTTTCGGATTTTTTTGAAAAGCTTATTTTATCGATGAATTTTCGATACACCCCCGCATTCCAAAGCGCATAAAAATCGGAGCAATACTTTCGGCTGTAGGAGCGTCACCCACCCACACACACACCCACACACACACCCACACACAGACAGATATTTTTTAAAAACCACTTTTTTGGGTTCCTAGAGGCCCAAAACGGATATTTCTGTGAAAATCTCGATTTCCAAAATTTTCATGATTCCAAGACTTCCCTATACCTATGGGTATGGGAAAGTAATATAACATGACAATATCCGTGGAAAAACAAAAAGTATGGTTATAGCGAAAGAACCCCAAAGATGCAAGCTAGTGTTGAACGATAAGTATTGAGCAGATGATGACATTCAGATATCTCGGTTTAGAAATATCTATCATCATCATCGTTGGCCATCCAGTCCTTTGTGGACCATTGCCTCCTTAAGAATCTCCTTCCATCCATTTCTGTCTCCAACTCTCGTCTTCCACTGGCGTATTCCGAGTGCTCGTAGATCCTTATCTATCTCATCTAGGTATCTCATTTTTGGTCGGCCTACGCCTCTTCTGCCCTCAGGTCTGCCTTCTAGGATTTTCCGTAGTGGATCCTCCACGCTCATCCTCTGACAGTGACCGATCCATCGCAATCTTCCAATTCTTATTGTCTTTATGATGTCTGGTTCGTCGTATATTTGGTAGAGTTCAAAGTTGTAGCGTCTGACGCAAAACCTAACCTGCTAACCTCGAATTTGATTTTGACACTCATCAAGACAGCAACAAAGCCATATCTCTATGATCTAAATTTTAATAAAATCATATTAGTAATCAACTTACTGCTGATATTTGTAATTTGGGTTGCAGATTGTGCTCTATCTTGAATTTGAATGAACTATAGTTATGGGAATTTAACATAAGAGGTATCTGATC
Source organism: Agriotes lineatus (assembly GCA_940337035.1). Lineage (NCBI taxonomy): Eukaryota > Metazoa > Arthropoda > Insecta > Coleoptera > Elateridae > Agriotes > Agriotes lineatus. The sequence continues at coordinate 126,129,957 of OW679196.1, forward strand.
AAGTTATTAAAGTCACATCAGTGTTGCGATGTTTAAAATACGTAATATGGCGGAACGAGTCTATTAGTTTAGATAGTAAAGTGCTCATATACAAATCATATATAAGGCCTATAATGACCTACGCAGCGGAGTCAAGACCTGGCGATAGCAAAACAAAAAATCTGTTAAGAAAGAGTGAAATGAAAACATTACGCAATATAACAGGGAAATAAGGAATGAAACCATCAGATACACATGCCAAGTTCAAGACATTGTGCGATGGGTAAGATAGCGTAGGCGACAATGGAATGAGCACATAAACCGTATGGACAACAATAAAATAGTACGATTAGCATGGGATGGGAAAGTCTGAAGAGAAAGGCTACGTGGAAGACCATTAAAGAGGTGGAAAGGAAGCTGACAATCCACATCACAAGACGGATAGAAATGCTGGAAAACAAACAGGCCTTAAGGCCTAAAAACGATGAAGAAATAGATTCAAATAGCACAACTACCAACTGCAAAGCTACACATATTAAAGTAAGTAAAAGTGATGATTCTCAGATTAAAGAAGAATTAGGTATATTAGCGATTTAGAATTTTTTTAGAAAAAACACCGACAAAGAATGTATCTTATGCATGATGTAGCCTCCAGCTACTATTAATCAGAAGTATGTGCTCTTTTGAACGGCCACGTAGCCCCAATACGAATCCAATAGATTTTTACTTGTGTTGTTTCATGAAAAACTTGATTTAGAAGACTATCTGTCTATTACTGACACTAGTTCATCTTTGTAACGGACTCATTCGTGCCACCTGAATATATGCATTTCATACCTCAATCCTATTATACACTGTTAGCAATAAAGCTTAACCGTATGTTTCATTATGCCTTACCCAAGCAAGTACGTAGTATAAGCAGCAACAATGCATAAGCGGCCACGTATTATAAGTATCTGTACGAGGGATCACGAGTGCAAAACGCGAGTGAATTTGCATATACAGCAGCCTAATTCCAGGTTGAGGAGTGGTAAGTAGAATTGCAACAATTCCGTAAGAGCCCGCGGAGATTCATTCGCACCCGAACCGGTAAAAGGTGTGAGTCATAAGCAGGCCAGCTACTCGTGCTTACTAATTAACAGACTTGCGAAGCGGGCTAATAACAGCCCTAAAGTGCTCTGTGCAGTGTGTTGTGGCCTGCATTATTCGCCACCGTCACACAGGGAATCCTGAGTGTGAACCCAGCGTCCGAAAGCAGCGATATGCTGTTGAATCAGCACCAAAGGCTGCCGCCGCTGCTAGAAGGAAGCTATCATTGCGACCCCATAGAGATAGCGTCTTTCTTGTGCTACTACGAAAACATTTGGGAACAACCAAAAGCCAGGTTAGTTGCTAGCTATAACCACCGTGCAAGGTAAGATATTATTGCGACATCTGGGGCCATCGTTTTCGAGTTTGAAAGAACGGGAAATTCCATGCAACCAGAACCTCGCGGTTATGTCATTTGAATGCGCCCACGCTATCCCGTATTCCAGCGCTTCTAGTACGAGCGCATTTTCAAGAATAGACAACTTCGCGAGAGTTTATTTGTTCGCGGGATTCCATTATTTTTCTCGCTAGTTGCATTTGACTTTGCGTTGATAGCTGAACTTTCGCGATCCAGTTAATGCGTTTTCATACATGTAGCGCACTTCTTTTTATTGTGTAGTTTTTTGTATATTTTCTTGTGTCTGTGTTTTTCTTACAGATTATATGTTGGTTATGTAAACTGTTGGGTTTTTATTGCCGGTAGTGTTTACATGTGTAAGTTCAGCATTCCAGGTGACAACGATTCAACCCAAAACAATATTAGCTGCTCCTTAACCACACTGACGATGTTAATAGTCTTATACCTATCCGACTGAATAAGCTAGCGACACACGGAAATATAAATTAATAGTACAGTAAAGTATAGGGCCAGGTAAGAAGCCGTGTTACATCTTCTGCACTAGCTATTATGGGAGTATCGTTTGCAAAACGAAGATTGGGTGCTTGCATATATTCCAATATGTTGATTAGTATCGGCCAGCGGATGGTGTCATACGCCTTTTCGTTGTCCACAAAGCATATACATCATACTTGTGTAGTACTCTCGGGCGTCTTCTATGAGTTGCCTCGCATTGATCATTTTCTCCTAGTATCTTCGTCTTTTTATGAATCCTTCTTGTTCTAAAGCAATTTGGCATGACAAGAATGGAGTTAGTTTAGTCGTAAGATGTAAGTATAACATTATTTTACTCGCAATTTTTGATGAGAGTGATAAGTCTATAATTGTTGCAGTTAGAAGCTGGCCCCATTTTGCGGAGAGGTATAATGACTGATGTTAACAAGTCTTCAGGAGATCTGTATGTCTTCCATATTCACTGATACATCAAAGGGAAAATTTTTGTTCCTGTTTCATCTAATAGTATTATGTCGGATGACATTTTATCAGTTTCTGAGACATTTGGGTATTTTAATTTCTCTATCGTCGCTTCTATTTCGTCTATTTCGTGTGCTGGTACCTAATACAACTTTATATATATTTTCGCAGTATTGTCTCCATACTTTAACTACTAAATTTAATTCTGTAACGAGATTGTTGTCTTTATCTTTAACTGCCCACTTAATTTATAATATTACTAGCAGAATGTTTTTATAGTACCACACATAATTATACAGTAAATGCTTTTGTCTTTTCTAGAGTGCGCTTGAATTATTTGGCTTTAGGACCTGTATAGTTTCGTGGAATTGTTGTCGTTCATATCTGCAGTGTTAATTGTTCTACTGGCTTCTATCGAGAGATAAAAAATGATCCTCAGGGGGCTGTGGAAATTCTAACGTATGAATAATATGTTGGTGGCACTGTAAGTTTATGTCAAATTTGAGGTTAGCAGGTTAGGTTTTGCTCCAGTCTGTGTAAAACTGACGTCTTTTTTTAAATCAAATTTAATTTATAAAAGGATCTTTCATATTCATTGTGAAATAGGAAGTGTCAATAATTGTTATTTATGTATTAAGGGCAGAATCAATAGATTATAGCACGAAGGAATGTTTAATGTTTATGCACGTGGTACATAAGTTTTATTTTATATTGATTCTCAAAATGGATAAAAATGAAAGATTTATTATTTTGGCTACATACTACTGCGTCATCGTTGTAAAGTCGCTCTACATTTTTGGTATGCTATGCAGTTTGTAGGTGTTGGTGTACTACATTGTTGGTGTTTGTTATACTACATATTACTCCCACTATCGAGGTCCAATAAACAGGATTATGGTTCCAAAATGAACTAACTACCTTATTTTTCCAATCGTTTACTTGTTGTCATTATCAATGTCAAACGGACATCGTTTTTCACTAGTTAAAAATCTACCACAGCCGTAAGACGGAGTTTGTGATTCGCGCCATGAAAGCAAGGGCAATAAACGCTAGTTATGCACGAGGTGGATCAACATTTTATGCACAGAGAAGAGTATTCATCATTAAAACCAGATTTATATTTTTTTATAAATGTTGACAACGATGTCGTTCGTTGCATGTCAAGTAAAGTCGTAAAGTACTTTTGCAATACTGTACAAATAAGTCAACTGTTTAGTTATTATTGATGTAAAAATTATGTACTTTTTTATTAGTGAAAAAGGGTTATGTTTTTTAAAATTGCCATTGCTAAGCTTATTAAGTTTATTAGAGAATTGTAAAACTTTCTATATGCAACGCATTGCTAAATTAGTGTTTTTTTTCCACTCGTAATTTACAACAGATATAACTCATAAAAAACACCCACATTTCGCAACTTGTTTCATAAATAGCTATTACGACACGTGTAGTGTCTCTTAGCGGGCGATAAAGTAGGTACTCTATTTTCCAGCGATCGATTATATGTTATTTATATCTGTGATACGAGGTATAGAATTACTTGATGTTTATACCCCTCGCGCACAATCATATTTATAATGCCCTTGGTACATAAATATTATCACCTTAGGGCCGTAAAGTAACATAGTACGCTCTCAAATATAGGATCTAAAGTGACGAATTCCGTCCGGTCGTACATAAAGTTAGTTTTTAACATTACTATTGATGACGTAAAAAATGACTTTGTCAACATAACCTAGAATACCTAAAAAATTGTGTTTAGTACAGATTTGCAGAAAATCTTGTATGCAACACGTTGCACGTGTTTTTTTCCATTCGTCGTAATTGACAATATTTACGACTCGTGAAAAAAAAACACTGATTTTGTAAGTTGTTCATGTATGTATGTATGTATATATTATCTATAACCTCATTTATCTTGCGGTGTAGAGGCTGGTGCTTTATGGGCTGGCATATGGCGGTACAACGCTCAACGTGCCCCGGATTCGGGATACAGAGTTGGAGCGCGCCTTTGGTGCTTGCGCAGCAACCATTGTGTGAGGTGTGTGTCTTGGTGATGTGTTGACCTTGTTACTCTGTGTCTTAGGTCTGTGGTTCTGAGTAGAGCACAGTTAATTTGGTGCCTAACTGTGAATGGGCTCGATGAGCCCGTTTCCAATCGCCAAGGCTTCGGAAAAAATCCGACCCCCGCGGGATTCGAACCGAGGACTTGCTTAATGCAAGCCTGGCGCTTACTCATCTGCGGCACGCGGCTTCTGTTGTTCATAAATAACTATTTTACAATCCTGTACTAAAATGTCAACTTTTCAGTTGCCATTGTTTATGTCAAAATGGCATACACTTTTCACGTTTTGCTGTAAATTTATATGTTAACAGTATATGTATGCAGTATGCAGTACGTTGCAATAGTTAGTATTTTTTCACTCCTCGTAATTGTCCAACGAGCAAAGGGACTCGTGAAAAACCCTCATTTTGAAACGGTATACTTCAGCATATAAATTATATTCCTTCAGAATGTAATAGCAACAAACTATACATTTTTTGCAGAATTTGATATCAACAGTACGGTTTTCTGCTTCATAATCACCTTGTTCAATTTGTTCTTTGGTAACGCCGATGGCAAGTTATTCTACTTGAAATCAACACTTAATTCCATTTTTAGTTTATCTTGGGTCATTTCAGGATAAAATTTGGACAGGTTTCGAAGAAAAGAAAAACTTGACGGGTGAAAGTATTCAAAGTCCTGAAATGCAAGTTTGGATCCTTAGATACTGACAACTTTATCCATAGTTACACTAGAGGTCTATATTCTCAATTGATTATTTATAGCTGGATTTTGTGGTGCTTCGTCATCGCAACTTTCGCCGTGAAATATTTTTTCTTTCGTAGTCTCTGGGCTCACATCTCTTTCTTAACAACTTCTAGTGGAATTTCATTTTTAAAGAATTGCTTATTTACTTTATTCATAAACTTTTCAGTCCTTTCCGAAATTTTATGAAATTCTTGGTAAACTTTCTTTAGGGACAGTAAAGTGTCCTCGACCATGTGGAATTCTTGCAAAAAATCCATACCTGCTATTTGAAGATGCTTTGAGAGAAGAGAAGTAAGCATAAGAATTCTTCTGAACAACATTGCGAAAATAATTGTGTCATACTTTAAGAAATTGTAACATGTTAATATGTGGCCATGATTATCCAGCAGAACACCGGCCCCCAAAACCACCGGCCCATCGGGCTAGCGCCCGATCGCCCGGCCCCCAGTCCGGTTCGGGATATGGGTAGTAGGAGAGTAATTAAATATTTTTCGCAAGTATAGTGGCTTCTGATTCAGAGTGGGAGGCTGAATTACAACTCGCCAAGCCGCCCGGCAAACGTGGTGTTTCATATGCCATCTATTCCTAAACAAGTCATATTTTAAATGTTAAATTTTGAAACAGGAATGTCCCAGTTGAGTAGGACAATAAGTTCGGACTTCCACATTGACATCTCAGTCTGTCCCACGGATTCTGGGGTGAAGAAAAGTTTGTCAAAAAAACGACACCGACCAATAACACCCAAAACACTGTAAATGGCAACGTACAATCTCCGAACAATGGCGTCAGAAGAAAGAATGGCGCAACTAGAACAAGAATTGACTAACGTAACATTGGATATAATCATGGGCGCCGCTAGAAAACTTCTCAGGGAGGGGCAATATTTTTTCGATATTGAGATAAGACAATTAATCTCACAGAGGGTCTAAAAAAGAAACACTTGATGCGCACCTAAAAATGCTATTAGATTTTAAAAATATAAAAACAAAATACTACAGTGTTTGGAAAAATACCTGTATTACCAACACGTTTTGTGTATCTAAATTCAAAATAATAAAATCATTACGTTCTTTACATCATTACTTTATGGTTTGGGCATCGAAGCGCACAGAATAGTGAAGCGTTAGTAGTCGCAATACAGAATAATGCAGACATAAAATTAATTAACAAATAAAATAATATATGCAAAAAAAATACACATACCGTATAGATCGGATCGAAGTCCCAAATAAAAAACAATGTAAACCAGGATACACAACAGTAACTCAACCAGAGAGCAAATAAGACTAACTTGAAATAAGTAATGCATTTATTTTAAACATTTGCTAACATTCCGTGCAGGTGCACTGGGATTTGGCGAGCCATTGAATTTATTACTTGAACGTGCCTAGACACGAGAAAACCCAACATCGGTCGGCCCTTATATAAAGGCGTCAAAAAATGGAAATTTAAATATTGTTTTGTATCGCGTTGAGTGACAAATTCATAGACTCCCCTCATCTCGATATTTCGGCCATCGACTTGTTTCTGCTTATTCAAAGAATCGGTTCTGTTAAGTGAGCGGACAATTGAATAAATCGTTGCTGTTATTACGCACACGATATTATATTATTACACCCTATGAAAATAATTTCTGTGCGGTGAGTTCTGATAGCTTGGCGGTCAGCGCGTGGCGAGTAATGGTGGATTATATTATTTTTGGAAAAATCCAGGGAGGGGCAAGCGCCCCTTCTTGCCCCTATGTAACGGCGCCCATGGATATAATGGAACTTTCACTAGAAAGCTCATACAAAGTAGCATTAGCGTAACAAGCATCTCGACACGCGGTGCCCATCTAATTCTAGAAATCAACTCACGTTACAATCTCAAAATAATATAGACATATGCACCCACTGCGGAACTCTTTGACGCAAAAGTGGATATTGTTAGGACACCTCAACGTCGTTGAGATACTGTTCGAAAATCCCGCGCTACTAGTTTAACCCATTTCAAATATTCACCTTTAACGTCGTTTTCGTTGGAGCAAACAGCGTTTAGAGCTAAAGTCGAATAAGTAGCGACACCTGTTGAGCTCAGCTTATGGATTGTGATCCCTTATGATTAAATATTAGTTTATTATCCGATACAAAATTCTGTTTCATATTATATCCCTTTGTACAGAACCCTTTTGAGGCATTGCATGAGTCGTCGTCAGGGATGTTCCGCTCTTAGTCCGTTTTGGAAAGACCCGACTTGCGTCCATTCTTCGCGACGCATGTATTTATAGCCGCTATCTTAAAGGCGGTTTTTGAAAACCCGTTGTGAATATGTGCTACACCACGCCCACCTTTAAGGCAACTTACCATGACGGCTTGTCTTGAGCGAAGCCGTGTTTTCCGCGTGCAATTCCTGCGCGTTTCTTCAGGATCATATCATTCTCGCTCCCGCTGTAAGGTAGTTGATAATATTTTTGTGTTCGTGCCCTGGCGATGCCGTCGTTAGGGTACTTCGTTGAGCAAGTTGATATCAGTTGTGTGCCGTTGCCCCTTTGAGCATGTGTCGTTATTCTTGTGTCTGGGGATCCGTGGAGTCCTATGTTTGCGATGTGGTAAAGTTACGTTTTGCCATTACAATTCTGGTTGTACGTTCGTTGATGGAGGCTGTGAAGTAACAGCAAGTGAGTTTGTAGTGCTAATTTTCTTAGCCGGGGTGGTTTCCGAGCTAGAATGCAGCATGTAATAGTGCCAGAGATCTTCTTTTGTCGATGCAAGTGTGCATTTCTCGCGTTGAACGGATCCTTTTTTGCTGCAGGAGGTCTCCGAATGGGTCATGGGTTGGGAACTGAGGTAACATTCTGTCGTAACGCTCATTTCTAGGTCCCGTTTCTACGAGGATATACAACGCTGTATCCGACGCTGTGTTGTGGAGGCAACCCCCAGCTGCTCCTTTCGTCCCGTCACTCACTGATGTATCGTGACGCCATTTGCCACCATCTACATGCCCTCAACGTGCAGGCGTCTATTTCGCATTCAGAAATTCGCATCGCCGGGAGATAAAAAGAGTCGTTTTTAAAGTGAGTGTCCGGTTGTGCTTGTGCTACACCATTTTGAATTTAGTGCGACGCTAAACTTGGTTGAGCAAGTTCAGTCAAAGGCATATACGTGCGCCACCAGATTTGATGCTAAAAATAACGCTGCGAACGTAGTGTAGCCTGCTCACGTCGGCTAGCTATGAACTCAAAATGTTTAAGCTTCACCATCGTCCCCGTATAACGGGTGAGTCTCGTTTGTATCACATTGTTCTGATGTTAAGAAAGTTACCAATACTAACTCCTTTAATATTAGTTGCGTTACACCCATGTTAATATTATTTATGTCAAACTTATACGTACAGACCTACATTTTTATTAGGTGCAAATTCCATTTTAATGTCGGTGTCTTTTTATTTATACTGTTTGCATGTGGTTGCTGTTGTTTTGGTGTGACTTATATGTGAGGTTTCTGGTGAAGGCAGGAGTAACCAACGATAGGTAGATATAAGCAAACTGAGACGCCTCACAGGAGCGCTGAAGCAGAGCAACGGCCTTTGAATTCGAGTTCTACAGTTCCTACCCTATCAATAAAACTCGTGGCGCCTACCCCCTTTAATCTTGATTATAACCAACCCCTATTGTGATAGCATCTCGCTCTAAATTACATCGTGTTGATTCGAACGACCCCTTCTCCCTGAGCTTTAGTCGGTCAACTCCCTGTTGCAAGACAGTTGAGGAGTAATTAGGGTAAGCTTTGATTTGTTGAGTTTTGGAGCAACGTAACGGTCAATTTAGTCCATTCCCAATTAAGTGACGATTGTCTCGACTGGTACAAACCGTGTTCGTGCATTACAGTTTAATTCTTATTGTGACAGATCGGCATTAATGTCGTAGAAGTCGTTTTTTCCTGTAATAACATCTTCCATGAGGAGATTGAGGCTGAGCTCCATACTACTAAGGCACACTTTACAATCATGCTTAGCGCAAAAGTTGTCAAAACAGACGATTTAGAAATATAACTGGATAATTTCAGCAGCGGGTCCAGAAACGAGTGGGGGAAAGTTTAATACACTTTTTTCTAAACAACAATATATTTTGAATAAATAGTTTTGTCAACACAAAATTTGGAAGAAGATGAACCTGGATCATCTCACACTGAAAATCAAAGAATGAAATAGACTACAGTATAACTAGCAAAAATATACTACACAAGAGGTAAACCAAGTCTCGATAGGTAGCGAGCATAGAATGATACAAGACACAGAAAGCTTACACATCAGAAAAGAAAGAAATATAATGAAAAGAAGATTAAGAAGCAGAACTAGTGGGAAACACCGGAAAACCTAGACAATTACAAAGAAATGATTAACAATATAGTAATAAATTTCCCAACATAATGTAGATGACCTCAATAAGATCATTACAACATCATTTATAAAAGCAACAGAAAAACACTGCCTGAAACAAAGGACAGAAAACATGCTAAGCTTGCATACCAGAAGTTTAATACAGGAAAGAAAAGAGATGACAAAGGATGGAAACAAATTCACAGGAGTTAAGACAGCTAAACAGAAACATCTCTAAGAGTATTATCAAAAATTTAAAGAATTACAATACTAAACGTATCAAACAAAGAATAGAAGAAAATAAGAGCTTAAACATTCGTAGAAGAAACAGTAACGGTAAGCAAGAGACTCTCAAACTAAAAAATAGAAGAGGATATTACAACAAATGGAAAGGAGATATTCCATATCGTAGAGAAATTGTATAGTGAACTCTATACAGGCAATCAGCACAAAAGAAACAAACTGGAAAAAATAGATAAAAAAGTGCAGTACGAACTCAAAGATCAGAAGAAATACCAAACATTACCACTGCCGAAATAAAGTTTGCCATGTAAGAACAATAAGGCACCAGGAAATGATAACGTGGTAATAGAAGGAATACATGTGGAGGAAATATATTACTTGAGAAAATAAAAGATCTTTTCAATCTTTGTCTGCATCACAGTATTATACCAAAAATGGGAAACAACGTACTAATGATATTGATTTACAAGAAAGGTGACAACAGAAATTGAAAACTATAGACCACGAATAATAACAAGCCGACTGGAGAAAAAGTTTGACTTCTATCAGTCAAAAGAATAGGCAAGATTTTGACGGGGGTATGGGACAAATAATCGCTTACATATTTTAAAGATCTTAATAGAGACAATAGTGGAATATGATTGACCGTTAGTACTGGTGTTCGTGGATTTCCAAAAGGTTTTCGATGCTATCCAAAAAAACGACATATTAGCAGTCCAGAGTAGATGCCGGATCGACTAGAGGGGCACGCGCTTGATATACTACATATATAGAAGCTCACAAGCATCCGTTATACTTCACAGAGAAATGGATCGGTTTCCAATAGAAAGAGAAGTTAGAAAAGGAGACACATTGTCTCCTAAGTATTCACCACTGTACTAGAATATGCTTTTCAATCACTAGACTGGCACAACAAGGGCCAACAAAGACGGTGCAAAGCTAAATAACCTCTGCTTTGCAGACGACATTATACTTGTAACAGACAACATAAAAGAAGCAGAAGAAATGTTAACCGAACTAATAAACGCACCTAGTGACCTAGACTACTCGTAAACAAACAAAAAACCAAGATTGTGACAAACCTAGTACTCTCTGGAAAAATATCAGAAAGCATAGAGAAAGTCACGACATTACAATCAGCAGAAACAAACGGACCCACGACTTGCAACGAAGAAGTTTAGGATGGGCCGCATTCGAAAAGCTCAAAGATGTATTTAAAAGCGACATTGCAACGCGTCTGAAAAGGAAAACCTTTGACCAAGGTGTACTCCTAGTTTTAACCTATGGAGCAGAAATCCTCACACTGACAAAAAAAGTAACCAACAAGACGAGAGTTGCCCTGAGAAATCAAACTGATAGACCTAGTGAGAAATGAAGACATTCGTCGGAAAACTGGAGAATGCGACACAATCAGAAAGCTATCTGGCGGAAATGGATCTGGGCTGGAGATGTGGTGAGATTGATTGAAGACAGGTGGGCAAAGAGAATAGTGTAGTGCAAATCTTACATAGAGAAACAAAGAGGAGGAAGACCACGAACACGTTGAAGCAACGATATTAAGCGAACAGCCGGAAATTGGGTAGACGCTGCACAAAACCAAAATCAATGAAGACATCTAATGTAGGTCTATGTGCAGCAGTGGACGAGAAAGGTTGAATTTGGCGATGATGAATCAATCTTTTATAGTTTCCGTTTGACGAACACCAGGTATATAGTCTACGTTTGAATCGCTTGATAACTGTGTCGGCAATTGTGAACCTATTGTCGATATAGGATTATATGAGTCGTTTTCTTCTTTCATTGCAATGGCCAAAACCGTATTTGCCTATTACACATCCGATATGGTCATCATTTGTTGTATTCCTAATTTTTGCATTGTATCGCCCATTAGAATTAACATTTCTTTATTTGGGATTTTGCTTATTGCTCTTTCTATGGACTTGTAAAGTTCTTCTATATCCCCGTCGCTAGCTACAGATGCGGATGCACAAATCTAAATGATATTTACAGTACAATGGTGTGCCTTTATGATTCATGGATACTTCGATCTTCCAAGCCAGAGTAGTAGACTGTATAGTGGGAAGATTTGAAATGCCAGCTACTGCTTCAGTGCGTCTCAGAGATACTTGCTATATCTATTGAAATGGTTTTAAGCCCACAATTTGGCTCTGTTTGCAGTGCGAAATATTTAACCAAGTCAATAAAGCACAGAGTTAAGATATTTTATGTAATTGCAATTTAAACAATAATAAAAGTATGAAATGCATTGGTAATGAGATGCAAGAAGCAGTAAGTAGACGAATAAAGGTACGCATAAGCGAAACATATTTCAGAGGGTTTGAATTTGAAGTTTGAATAAAGTAATATAATTAAAAAGATAGGTTTGTGCAGATTGAAAGCCAGACCAAATAAAATTAATTGATATTGTTATGTGCATACTAAATGAGCGTAATAACTACGCTCATTTAGTATGCACAGACCGGTGAAAAGGCAAGCAATCTAAAAGGTAGGTGAAAGCAAGATAGGGATAAAATAGAAATTGCAAAAAGCAGTCCAGAATTAGGCAACGGAAGAGAAGAAACGCAAGTGACTTGTAAAAATTGTGAACTCGAATAACAGTGCATTAATAAAAACAAAGCGCAAAAGCAGAGCAGTGATTTCTAAAACTTGTGTGCGTAACGAGATAGAACAATGTTAGCTATAAGCAATAAAGACAATTTTTAAATTTAAGAAAATGTTAATATTAAGAATCATGTAATCAAACTTTACTGCGTTTATGTGTATTTGTTATCAAAATTAATTTCCATTTAACATCAGCAGATCACGGTATCATAGCAACGTGATTCTGTTTTGTTGAATAAAAAAAACGAGAACAATTGAAAATAAATAAAAAAAGTTTGGCTCAAAATTGTGCTCCACTAAATTAATATTTTATATTACTAAAAAGTGTTATATCCGTATAAAAAGTATCCAGTTATTTTATATTCATCACCGTGCATCTGTGGTATCGTTTGTGGGAAGTTCCGCAACGAAAATGTTACAAAATATTCCATTAATCTTCGAGTGGACATCGACAGCCAAGCACCTGGAGTTTCCAATCTTCGACTACAGTTTATCTAAGCTGCGGAACCCGGAGGTCTGCAGTCCATCACGTAAAGAGGGTCTGCAAGAGCATTCTGAACCAGCATTTGCAGCCAGCAAAACTCTACCCGCGGCACCTGCACTTTCGTCGGTCCAAGTTTGGGGAAAACTTCCAAGGTACGATCTAGCTATAATTGAGTGTTGAGAGCTCGGGAAAGTTGTTGAACTCCGAGAATAAAGCCTGCAGAAGAAGCATATCGCATTTCCAAGAGTCCAGCTACGCCCCAATTTTCATAATTAGCATAGCGTCATCAGAATCTGCGAATTTTCAAGAATTTCCAAGCCACCAGAAACAAGTAATTGTTGGCGTCTATCTACGTTACACATATAAACAAATTCGTGGCGGTTTGTTGCCAAGCGCGATATTTAAATCAATTTACCTGACGGTTCCTTGTTAATTTCATTTATCGGTTTCAGGATATTAAGCCTTTGTTTACATATACAAAAGTAGGCAGATAACTAGGTCATAACTTATCTGTAGGGTTAAAGAATATTACCCTACATGGCAACCATAACCATATAGCAACCGATAAACTATTGAACAAATCACGGATGTTATGAATCATAACAGCCTTAGAAGTTTTAAAATCCTCGCTCTACGAGCTCGGATTTCAAAACATCTGCGGCAGTTATGATACTCATAACATTCCTAGATATGTTAATAGCTATTATTAAATATCAAAATACATGCTATACGCACAAACAATTTTCTGTGTTCATGTGACAGATTGTAAATATTATCTACTAGAAGCGCGCATAGGAGCTATTTTGGGACAAATAGTTTAAAATCGAAAATAAATTTTAAATATTCTAAAATTCTGAACCTACCTGAGAGGAGTTTTGTGTTTCTGCCGTGAGCTAGTATAAAATATTGCAGTTAAATAAAATATAAAGAGGGACAAACAGTCATTTTATTTGAATAGTAATTAATACACTTAATTTTTAATTAGCCTAGAAATTACTGACAGGCAAAGTTCGCACTATAATATATAGTAACCTGAGAATTGTGGTGTTTTTGCTCGAATTTAAATTATTTAATTTTGTACCATAATAGCACAGGCAGTTTATCGCAATTTACTATATTGCAGCGAGTTAATTCGTTTTGTAGAATCGCTAGTTTTACAATTTGCATTAGACCACATACGTTCCAGTGGCCGAACGTGATTTTTTAATTGCGAGTGCTTTCTTCCTGGGAATTAATTTCCCATGCGACGTTCAGGAATCCATGTCGACATGCTTAGTCGCCCACTACATACCGTCTGCCCTGGACGCAGTACGGCGCCGGGTGATAGCCGGATAACTCGATAAAACAGAACGTTCATGGAAAAATAGTGTGATAGTTCTCCACTGATTTTCATACCGCAGAGATGAAGCCGTTGAAATCGATCTATCCAGATTTGAGTCTTCAGCGATGTAACTTCTTAATAGCCTTAGCCTGGTAATGACGAAACTGCTGTCTTCCACCAGTATTCACCATATCCTTGCTTAATTTAGCTTGTAGATTAATGCATTTGTTCAGTGTATAGCACATGGAGCAATAAGCGAAGATTGGGTGCCCTACGACTAGCAGTCATTGCAAATTACCTCCTATCAGAATGCTCGTTCTAAATATGGAAATATAATACATTATGTATCTAGTAAAAAATAAGAGAAATAACAGTCCACATCGCAATTGCTGTCGTTCTTCTAGTTAAAAAAGGCATAAGTACGTAGTGGTATGAAAAGTAACCGTGGAACATTTTTTGAGAGGAAGAGATTGGCGCATTTGAAGATCGATGGGGCAGAATTATTTATTACACTACCATTAAGAAATGACGAACAAAAGACATGCGATTCTTCATAACTTTGTTTTTCAATATAGTTTCCCTTCAAATCAACTCACATGCACCATTTATCCTGTAAAGGGTTTATCACAGTATAAAGATATTATTCGTTTTAGTCTCTAAATAGTTCCTGTCAGCCTCCTTTAAATGCTCATCTATTGTAAAATAATTACGTTCTTTGAGATTTGTTTTCAAATTTCTGAAGACATAGCAGTCTGATGGCGCCGGATTTAGACTCTAAGGTGGGTGTTCTAACTCAGTAAAGCGGCATTCCTGGAGATTCGGTTTGATTTCGGAGGCTTTATGCACGATCGCAATGTCAAGAAGATGGAGCACGTCGTCATGTAACAGATTGTGATATGTTTTTACAATGTCTGCATGCAGCTTTTTGAGAGTATTACGGTAAGTCTCTGTTTTAATTGAAAAGCCTGTAGAAATATATTCAATAAAAAGAATACCTTACCATGTTCCCAAAACAGGCTGGCATGAGTTTTCCAGTTAAATATTGGTGGAGGGGACTCCTTAGAAGCCTATTGTATGGACTCTAGTTTCGTATTGGGACCCTAGTGATATATCCAGGTCGCATCACCAGTTACTAACCTTCTTAGAAAGTTTGGATCACATTCTACAAATTCCAAATTGTTTTGACAAATTAGCTGTTTATACAATTTTTGATCGAGAGGTAACAATCTGGGCCCTATTTTGCTGAAACTTGGTTATACCCAATATATCGTAAGGTATTATCAAAACGCTATGTTTTTATATTTTTAATGCTGTAACAATTGTAGAGATTTCCATACGACGATCCTTAAGAGCCAGAGCTTCCACTTATTTGCACATTTCAACATTTGTTGCTGTTTTCCATCTACAATGGATTCTCACTCACCACCAAACTATTTTGATCAAAATTTAATTTTGAAATACCACGGAGTATCGTCTCCATACACTGCAATCCCTGATTATTTTCGAATTGTGGCCTTCTTTTGGATTCTTGTGTAAATTTGGGTTTTAATGCTCCGATTTCACGAGAATAATTTTCAGACACAAAACACTGCAGAAAATAAATAACGACGAAGGAAAAATTTTATAGTTTTAGATATCAATTATTATGAAATTATGACCTATAGAAGTACCGCGGTAGATTTTCCTAACAAAAATCCGTAGTGTCATTTAAGTTGTTCAAAATGATAGAAACATAGAGCCCATGGTTACAAGTATTTTTTAATCACGCTATTCAATTATTGCCATTAAATACGATTTTTACCTGATGTAACTATCAACCTACATAATTTATATTTAGAATAAAGCAATGACTTGTTTTAGTGGATCTAAAACTAGCACTGCAGGGCAAAACGTTTAGGTTACCAGTGTAAATGCAGTTTTATTGCATTCGAAACTTCCTGTCTTTTCTCGTAAAAGTCGTGATTTCGTTACGTTTTCCTGAAAGAACACTACACCAATGTATACCGCTTCAGACCTATAATAGTATATTATGTATCAAGTTTTATAAACGTCATTTTAGTCACGAGTTTTATTAATCACGAGCGAAGCGCAGCGGAGCGAGTGTTTAATAAAAGAGTGACTAATAAGTTTATAAAACGAGTTGCATACTATACTTTTTCTACGATCATCAATTTAGAGAATATAACATCATATTATTTCATTAAAATTTTGACATTTATTATATTAGGTTAAATTATGCTTGACAAATGTCAAAGTGACGGTTGAAAACTAACTTGATTTTAGTTTTGGCTGTGGCTAATAAAGCAAATACTATTTGAACCTAACTTCACCCCATGACTAAAACATCGTTGCCAACTTCAGCTCATGACTAAGAGGCTCTTTAGTCATAGGTTATGAAGGCATGATTAAAAGGTCACTTAGCGACGTGTATGTTAGTATGTTAAATGGAATTTTAGTTACAGGAGTAGAAAATAGTATATTATGTATCAAGTTTTATAAACGTCATTTTAGTCACGAATTTTATTAATCACGAGCGAAGCTCAGCGGAGCGAGTTTTTAATAAAAGAGTGACTAATAAGTTTATAAAACGAGTTGCATACTATACTTTTTCTACGACCGCAAATTTACACAATATAATATTATTTCATTAGGATTTTGAAAATTATGTTAGGTTAAATTATGCTTGACAAACGTCAAAGTTGACTTTTACTAACTTGATTTTAGTTTTGGCTGTGGCTAATAAAGCAAATACTGTTTGAACCTAACTTCACCCCATGACTAAAACGTCGTTGCCAACTTCAGCTCGTGACTAAGAGGCTCTTTAGTCATAGCTTATGAAGGCATGACTAAAAGCTCACTTAGCGACGTGGATGTTAGTATGTAAAATGCCGTTTTAGTTACAGGAGTAGAAAAAAACTATTTATAAGAGTTGTGAATTTCTGAGTCCTGGATTTGGAAATGAGCACGTGGTCTGGAGTAATATTTTATGACATTTAGCAAAAAAACGTTGTTAAAAGATATTAATAAAGACAGCAATATAATACATGTAGAAAATTTGTAGCCGCAATAATTATGAATTTACAGAAAATATTTTTCGGGAGAAATATGAAACGCAGCAATTTTTGATCCAGGTATAACTTTTAGCCAGAGCTTCTTTTCGGCAGATGAAGAGTCCAAAGTAAAGACAGTTTTCTTTAAAAAATCTTTGCAATTTGCACCTTAAAATAATTTACTGATACGTTGTTTCAAATCACCATTGATATAGAGCCACATAACCAGGAGACTTATGCTGTAAATCAATTAGTAGTACTTACGCTTTCCAGAAAAATACCATTCAAGGTTTAGAAAATAAAATGATAATGCTAGAAAAAATGTAGATCTGACTTATAAGGTTATTTAATATTTGATATCTATGACAGACAAATGAAACTTGCTTGAATTCTTACGAAAATGATGGACGAGGTTTGTGTAGTATGTATCAGACCAACAAGAATATCTCCCCGGCTGGTTCTGTCATGACAATGCAATTTGGAGGTCCATTAGGGGGCACTTTAATGTACTATTGCTACAAAAACAACTAGGACACGCTGGGACAACTAGAATTCTTCACAATGACCGAGCGTGTTAAGCAGTGGGTTTTCATAAAGTTTTTCCGAAACATTTACGTGCAGGAGATTGTTATGTGTCTATGGGTATGACCCAGAAACAAAATACCAGTTTTCTTAGTGAAGAACGCCAGAGGAAGAAAAGATAAATAAAGTGCGTTCAAGAGAATGCTTGCTGTTTCGATGAGATTGAAAGGTGCAGTGAGAATAAGATTGCCTCATCTTTGGGAATTCTATGACTGGCAGCTTTACCCCCCCCCTCATTCATCCAAAATTATTCAGGATTTTTCGCTCATACCCTGCGTTAGTCACCCCTACGGTTTCTGGTTGTTTCCAAAATTGAAATCGCCCCTGATAAAACCTATTTTCAGATGTAGAGCTGATCAATGAGAAAGTACTTAAAGGATATTCCAGAAGCTGAGTATAGAAATTGCATCGAGAAGTAAAAGAAGCAACGGGAAGGCCTGTGATTTCCGAAGGGGACAAATCTTGTATACCTGTGATGTTTGCGCCTGCGCAAATTACGTCTTCTGGGTGGAAACGATAGGGAGTGAACACTACTATTATAGTCAAAGGTAAAACCTAACAATTAGTAGTGCTGACCCCCCCCCCCCCTCTTAAGGTTTCGACTGGGTATATTTGAATATAGACAATAATATGTAAAATTCGCAAGTTACCATCTTGTCACAATAAACGTTTGACTCACACCGAAATCCAGCAGTGCGCTGCGTAGTACGTATCTGCAGGGCCGCTCCATTTTTCTCCCCCCAGAAGTTGGTCTAAGTAGGAGGCTCGAACCGGAATATAAGGACAATACCTGGCCCGTTCACGATAGTTCCAGGGCTCAGCCTCAGAGGAGACCCAGGGTCCAGAAACATGTAGCCAATATCTTTTCGAGACGATTTTTGATGGTAAACAACTCCTGAACATTTGTCGAGTTAATTTTCGGTGACTACACAACCTCTGCATTTTATTGTTGAGTTGATTTTCGGTGGTAACAACTTTCCTGAAGCCATCGCTGCTCTTCAGTCCGAGAGAGAGGACAACGTAACTTGGAATTCAACTTACGTGGTAAAAATGTTCCCAAGCGGGCAAACCACAAGCAATTTTGGAACACCATCCACACACACATTCGCGTAGAACGGGGCGATCTATTTACATATTTAGTTGTAGAACAAGATTTCGAGAGTTGTGCAGCCAAGAAGGACTATTTGAATCTTTATTTATATACCTTTGTAGATAGTTGTAAATTTTGTTTTAAGTTTTGTGACACATAATATTTGTAAATGGATGAATTTATTGTGATTCCTGTCTAATTAATCAGGTAAACACGAAACTTTTGTTTATGAGTTAGACAGAAAGGGCAGTTGTTACGTTACAAACGTAGAACTGTTTCATATCAGTTAAAGAATTACAAAACTGTATGAATGTTTGAAATCGGAAATCTAAGAAACCAGCTTCTAATTTTTCAAAGTAAATAAAACTGTAAAGAACTGCTAATATAGTTTTGTATGTGATTAACGATTAATATGACGCTGATATACATACATAATGGTTTTTAAACATTTACATCGATCAGAAGATGCTGTATGAGCATAAAAAGGTGCCATTGATTCGAGGAAAATCCTTGATTGTTTTAATGTACTCTCCGGCACAAAGTGATCGGTAGCAAATTGAACTTTTAAATTGTATACTGCATGTTTGTGAGGGCGCAAATTAGTGAAACAGTTAGGATTATTTAACACCATATGATATGCTGCAATAGTAAATGCTGGAGAATTAAAACAACTTGTAACGGGCCTGATGTGTTTACCAGAGCTATTTAATATTTACACGCTAGAGAAAAAGTTGTGCTGTACCTTTTCTATTGTAGTAAGTAGGTTAAAAACGTATTTTAAAAGCGCGCCATTAGTTTGCGCGCTCAGCTGAAGACAGACCAGATGCGATTATTACTAGGGCGGAAAAGCGGCAGTTTTTGCGGGTTTTGTGCGGGAAAGAGGCATTCGCTTTAGAGTAGCGACAGTGTGAGGCTGTGTCCGCAGGCCGCACCCTATGTGTGATTTTCTTAAAGCTGAGACCCAGCTTCGAGCGCAACGTGCAACATTGAAAGATACCACAGCGGTTTGTATACAACAAGCGAAGAACGCAGCGAAAGTAATACATGCTAATCTTGATAGTCAGCGCGAATACGAGATCAATTCCAGATGTTTGTGTTCCAACAGGTGAGTGAAAAAGGTTAGTGCTTGTACAAATAATGTGTTTAAAGCGATTGCGAAATAGGGCGTCATCATTGAGCGAAGCCACATGTGAGTAATTGAGAAATCGGTAGTGACTATGATTGCATCATTAAGTGTGTATTCGTTGTCCATTAGTCGGTAGTGGTTAGAGACCCGCCTTTGGCGCGTTAAGTAGGTAGTCCTTGCGCATGAGCCGGAGCGCTTTGAAGAAAACTGAGTGGAGTGTTCGGAACCTATTGCGCGCGGAATCTCGATAGGTTTAATGCTTGATATATTATTTTAGTATTTTATAGAGAACAATTAACATGGTCTATTATTGAAGAAATCGAAGAGCTCATAAGGATCTCTAGTTTCAATGCTCGAGACTACAAAGACGATCACCAAAAAGATGGACCGACCAAATCAAAGAGGTCACCGGTCACCCTCTGTAGCAGGCTTCAAGAACAGCCCGAAACGGCATGTGGCGCAATATCGTAAAGAGCCGCATGCGAAACACGTAATTCTTGGGGCACGACTCTTCTGATAAGAAACATACGACGAAGAAGAGAATAGTGAATGATTTCTGATGTGTTGATATGAGGCCTGTTCGATACTCATATTGGAAGTTTTGACCATCGATTTACATTATTTAGTAATTTTCTTATAGATATAGAAGTTGGAATGATTGAGTTTTGTTATTTTTGAAGTTAATGAATCATATGGTAGTACAATACATATAAGATATAAGTTTGTAATCAGTTAATACGTTGGTTTTCAGGTAGGTGATTAGATGTGCCGGTTTACATAATTTGAGGATTAATTTACTATCAAATTGAAAGACTATCTGGTATTTTTAACACTACTAAGTTCTACCGATAGGCATAAGACTTACCTGTGGTTCCATTACTTTCTCTTGGCTGCTCGATCTCTTGTAATCAGGGTAGCTGAGAGCACATTCCTGAAGGCTTCGTCTTAGAATATCTTCGCTAAGTGCAGTACTACTTCCAGAAGGAGTAGCCGAGGCTCCTCTATGAGTAGCCGCGTTTCTAAGTGCTTGAATGATATCGTCGTGGTATCCATTCAAGCTTTTGAGCGTTCTTTCAACTTCCGACATGCTGGCGCCCCCCATCAGTTGACTTACGGTTTCCTGAGCCTCTGGTAGAAGATCTTCAGCATGAGCACCGTCTGCCCAGTTTTCTTTACCATCGGCACCCATAAGATAACCGTGCTTCTTTAAAATACCTTTCTTTTCTGGAAGTTTGAGATTGTTATGCTGCAGATCGATGAAGGAGACGGTTTCTTCTTCACCTAGGACGATAGGAAAGGTTGCAGGTTTTAGCTCAAGTAAATTGAGTATTTTACCAGAGTGCGTCGCGTCGTCCTCGCTACCAGGACCAGGGGCCATTCGCTGCAGTGGAATCTTGCGATCTCTACAAAAGAAACAAATGAGTGTTCTGCAAATTCTTTGAGTTTGACCACACCGACACACGGACAAATAGGATGTCAAGCAAATAATAACCGTGCAAAAGGAAAATCAAATTGGTTTGGGTGCGGGTAAAATTAGTAACTGTAAGACGACTTTTTTATCAAATTAAATTGAACAAAAGGTAAGTATAGTGTATCATACACGATAGTAATTTAAACTAACTGGAAATGCGAAGAACCTGCTGCCCCCATATGATTGGCTGGTCGAAATAACACCCGTTGCGAGTCGGCGCGGCTGACAAAAAAACATGTCTTAGAAGTGGTAACAAAGTTATACTATCAGATATCACGTTATGTAAATTTGAACTCATAAAAAGCGAAGCCTTCTCAAGAAATGCCGAATTGGTTGCGAATGAAAGATGCAATTTCGCCACGGGAAGACTACGCTTTTTAGTACTTATACGACACATGTGATGCATAAATGTGAAACAACTACTGATACTGATAAAAATTCTATAGACTACTGACACAAATCTATTTTCACTCACTGTAGCAATCCTTCAATATGATACAAATAAGAGTCTGTGCTGGATTTAGCTGTCGGTGGAAACACCAGTAAAATTGCTAATTTACTACTACAAGCGCATGAGAAAAAAAGATAACGGGCTTAAAGGCCACAATTTCATATTTTTGTAATTTTAGTGGCCAGCAAAGCGGCAGTAATGAATTTTTTTCCGAAAAATTAGGTAAGAGTTATGAGAAAGCGTGGCGTCTCGTCGTCAGGAAAAAACTTGAGGTCTAAGCATACACTTCAATTGTACTACTTATTCCACCGATTTCAATTTTTGGCTGGAATGTGATTTAAAACTGACATTAATTGCAGCATAGACTCGAATATACGTGAATAAGAATATAAATATGAAAAATGCAAGAAAAATAAAATAATGTCAATTTGCAAACAATATCTACACCACTCGTTCAACATTCACACAGGTATGATACATTAACATGAAAACCAAAGTAAAATTAAAATAACGGGGGTGATAATGATTTTGGTGCAGTGTGCTAGAGAAATACATAATTCCCTGTGTTTATGATATCTGATAACATAGACTCACCTATACGAGGCAATACTTCCTAGAATCTTGTTGGCATTATCAAGGGAATCCTCTTGCGAATGATTTCCAGCGGTGTACGGTTTCGGTATCGGCTTTTTAATATAGGGTTTCTGGTATTTACGAACCGTCGTCTTCCTTCCAGGTGTAATTTTAGGCAAACAAAAGGAAAGGAAAAGCAAAAAATGCCGAATTAATAATTTGTTTTGTATAGAGGCATTCACACTTAGTGGCTTCGGAAAAGTACAAGAAGTTGTTTTAGTTCTCTCAAAAAAGCTTCCTGATTTTTCCACAGTACAGAAAACAAGAGGTACTTTTGGCAAACATTCTGTTGGGGCATTCACAGAATGGGTGCGCCGTTCCACACAGGTACTAATTTTGAACTGGAACACTAGTAAGCAAAACTTTGAAAATGTACGTTTATCTCAGTGTGGACAAACTAAAGTATCGGGGACTAGGTGTTACAGCTATCTTAAATTAAACATAGGTGGACGGGATAAAGCACTCGCACTGCACACATACAAAACATAGCGACTAATAGGTAGAGAGAAACAATTAAATATACAAGCAACAGCAGAAGCAAAGCGTGCACTTGAGCGATGTAAGCAATTACAGAAAATGAAATGTTAGTATTGGCGTGTATTGTAAATTTGATTGAATTGATTTTGTGTTAGTTACTTCAATATAATTGTAATGTAATTTCGATACTATAAACTAGTTTGAGCTGTATGGTTAAACTCAAAGCTAACACTACAGTGCAGATTTAGGGGCCGCCCATAGAACTAAACAAGTGAGGTTAGTTGCTTACACTTAGCAAAAGTTCACGCTCGCTCCCGCAAAGAGTACATCACCAAGAGTCACGTCTTGAACGCATGCAATCTTAATTGTCCACCTAAAGGACGTGCATATTTTGTAAACGGATTGATTACAAGATTTACAATTTTACCGCAGTTTCATTTGATAGGCGGTGGAAGGGAGTTGAAATTGTCAAATCAACGCTTGCGGCTTCAAAAGCAATAAAACTGGCGGAAGAATCGTTAAATTTTGTAGTGCGTAATTGTAAATCTATAATAAGTCTTAACGGGTACATTTGAAAATCGCCCAGAGGTTCTAATCGTAAATATTAGCAGCCTGTTTAAGTGATCGTTTGTACGTGTCAACTGGCAAGTAAATGGGAAAATATTTAATTTGCATTCTTTAAGGGCTTAATGACATTCAACTTATTAGAAAATTGAAACGTGTAAATGGATTCTAGAGTGTGAGAAGATAAAAGTTCATGAATTTTGTTCATACACAACGTATTCCAAAACATCATCATCATATTTTAAAGATATATTGTATGGTCCAAAACAAGAAAAACTTGTAAACATGCGTCTTTAAAACGCTTATTCACTGAGGTGCCACGAAATACAAACCATAGAAAATATTTCTGTAGAGAACATCATATTAACGGACATCCCTCAATAGCGGACACCTCTAAACAACGGACTATTTTTAATGTACAGAACTGTAGGAAATATATGGTAAAAATCTTCTGAATAACAGACACCTCTTTATAATGGACAGTTTCAGATTCACCATAGCTGTCTGTTATGGGGAGGTTTCAGTGTAATTGCATAGTATGGAAACATTGCTCTTCAGTAGAGCATTCAGTTCCATTATGGCGTGGTTGTTTTGGATCTCCTTTCAAGCCGTTTGAATTTGTGCTAACTTCTTTAGTATAAGTAACATTCTTCAGATTATTTCAAACATTACTGTTCAGTGTCTAGTGGATTTAGATCAGGTGAGCGAGGCAACCATACAATAGGGTTGCGCAGGTTAAGTCAACCTCTAAGGAGGGTCACTGATATTTTCTAAAGGAAGTCAAGTCTAGTCAATTTTTAGTTCCTTCACTCCACTTGTGAACTAGTAGGCTCATATCGTCGCATCTCGATAAATAAGTGTTCGAAGAACATTGTTTTAGAACCACATGACATATCTTCAAACTTTGATTCAAATTTTTTGGGGTAGCCTGTATATTTAGCACGTTTCTGCCCTTAATTTGTGTTGACAAACAGAAAGAAACTGAGTGCATCAGTTACGAAAATAACCTATAGAGCCAGTTTCAACACGCACTCCATAAGCAAGTTATGCGTAGCCTGACCAGAATATAGGAAGTCGATGACAAGTTGAACATGAAAAGTGAATAAGAACAAAGTTCTATTATCTACTGACATATAGCGTTGGCAACTAAGACAAAAGAAACGCAAAAATAAGAAAACTGAGGGGAAGAAGCGAGCTGATGCTGAATTATGTGGGACTACCTGGTCTGTCTGCGCACTAACCTGAGGTAAAACCAGAAGTTTTTGTGTACTACGACTGACCTGTAGCATAGAGCTGCAGACGTAAACGCAAGGAAAACACCCCCTACCACCGATACGAGAACGGCCACAAGAAAAATCGTGTTGGATCCGTGATAACCCTCTGCAGATCCAACGCAGAGTGCAGGGGAGCGGCGGCGCCGGACGGCGGCATCATGCATCAACATACAGGCAAAGAGAAAAAAGGAAAGCACGCATCAGACTAATATGTAATGCACAATACGTCGTATGTACACAGCAACAACATCGAGAAACTGGTGAAGCCTATGTACACTGCACAAATCAGGCACCCGCTCTCGCTCTGGGGACCGACATCTCATTAGTACCTGTAGCAAACTGCCACAACTGCAAAACATATGAAGACCCCTTTCACCACACCAACTAGGATAAACACCATGGTCAGCGTACTCAGTTTGTCTGTGTTGGTTGAGCCTGCGAAATAAATACATTCGGATTGTTTAACAATGAAGTGATGGAGTCGCTCCACCACAAGAACCTGTTTAAAACTGTATGAGTATTGTGACCTGCATGTGTATGTATCTACTGGTAAAGTGTCTGAGGCACTATTCTTTCGCTCGATACAAAGGTGTTTATTTTAATGCTTTTGCCAATATGTATCATTTATAATTTGAGAATAATATACCACTTGCCAAAGTAGTGCCTCAAAAACAATGGTTTTCTAAACATTGTCACGTAAAAATAGCTCTTATAAATATAACCGCTTCAAAATGAAAACGACAAGTCATAAAACGTAGTGTTCGAAAATTCCATTTCCAAATATGTTGCACCAAATACGATGCCTCCTAAAAGATGTACTTTTTGAAATGCCATTCAAGCCATATTTATTAAAGTTTACAAACGAATTTTTAGTAAATCCAATTTTTCAAGACGTTGGTATCAACAATTTTCTCTTCTCTACGTTTATATGTGCTAATGCAAAAATATACACAAAATTGCAGATCATTATAAGTTTGGAAATCTCCCATTTTTGATTTTTCATGTGACCACTGCATTTTAAAAAATTTTATTTCCAATTTTTTATTTTAATTTCAAATACTGATTTGAAATAAGACGGCAAAGTTGGTTGTCAAATAATTTTAAAATAAAGTTATTATTTTCAGTTTGTTTAAAATTTTTGTAAACTCCCAAAGCGTGTTTATGCCAGAAAAGAGAATTATTATTATTATTGTCATCATGGAAATGGAGTTATCTTCATATTTTAAATAATGTGAAAACACCTGTGGTCAAAAATTGTTCAAATATCTTTAAAACGACGCTCAGGTTGTGGAAAACACTTTTTAACGCGAATTGGCATCATTACTGAGGTGGCAGTTTTAAAGGCTTTATAATAAAAGCGTTATTATTTAAGTGCTATTTTTAGCGACGTCAAGGTGGTCAAATGAAGTCATTTACATACCATTTATAAATTCGCCCATACAGATTATTGTTATCTAAATATGTATTATTAGTAACTCTGTAATACATTCTTACTTTATATAAATAGAGTCTATTTCAATGTTTCTAAGCTAAATTTCTATTCAGCTAATTTTTATCATTTGAATTCCGTTAATATATTCTTTCGTATACATTAGCGATATTTAAATAGATATGTGCCAGCTATTTTACAATTTTAGAAATTTTGCAATTAATTTAAAATTAAATAAATAAGGGAGGATACTGTAATATCTAGAAGCACATATTTACCTAAAAGTGTTGAAATGATAAAGTTGTGTGAAAGATGTTTTATTATAATTTAAAAATATTTTAAAAGTAAACACAAAATAAGTAGTTGAGTTCACTGTTACGATAACTTTATTATTCCAGAGAGAGAGAGAGAGAGACAGCTGATCAAATACAACATTTTAATATTAATTTTGAAAGTGCCTTGTAAAATAGCTACACAAAGCGTTTTCGCTGGAAATATTTCAAGTACTTGCCGTTGTAATTGTAGTTCACACCCCGTTTTCTGCAAAGTTATTTGGAATATTGCCAGAAAATATACCAAATGTTGTTGCTGCATACCTCAACGAGAAAATTTGGATGCTTTTGTATAAATTACCCGCAACACTCGAACGCAGCTTCGAAAATTAGCTGCAGATCCGCTTGCCGAGATTAACGTTCGCTGCGTACTTGAACGAATGTAATTGTTGGCAGGCATAATTACTCACATAGTGAGGTACTCGAAGCAAAAGTGGACAGAAAAATTGAATTAGTGTCTTGCGCAAAGCTAAACGGGTAGCCTGGTAGAATCGATTTTAAAATTAAAAGTAGTCGACCAAGTTTCGAGAAGAACTGCTGTTGGATTGATGATAAAGGTGCAGTCGCTTGCAGAAAAATAGTTTTCGCTAACATTGTGGCGAATAAATTCTTATTGCATGCCTCAAGATGTTTGCTTTACAGACTTTCCAATTTATATGATATTTCAAGTATGGTAAACGTTAGTGTACCCTAGCAAAGTGGTTAACTTAAACTTCTCAAAGTGGTAACAACAAATGTACTGGATTTCATGTTAAAAAGAGAAAGTCTATGTGGCATCAGAAGTTCTCTGATGAGAATATAAAGAAGCTAGCCACTAGTGCACACTTTTGGCATTTATTCTCCAGGGATTTTACTGTTCTCGCGCGAACACAACGTAGCATCCAAATCGCTAGAAAGTAAAAGTCGAGAAGGAAACCTTTAAAGTCATAGTATACATTTCTATATTGCTGCCAACTGAACTTTTTCAAAACTGGAAGATCGATATCTAGAAATTATTAGGTTGTTTATTACTGTATTAAGTTGTTACACATTTTAGGATTATATAATGTATACTGTAAAGCTCGTGGGAGGACATGTTTAGCCTAATACTATATTGTTCCAAATAGTGTGCTGGTGTTTATAACACATCTGAAATAGAATGACAAAGTGTGTTTTAATATTATTCCTGCAATGTGAAAAGTCTATTGGTTTAATTAAATCAAAAGCATAAAGAGAAAATTAGTATTATATGGCATTGACCAACTGTGACTATTTTTCTCGGTTAGCTTTTTGTGTTCTAAGTTCGATAACAAGCGGTTCGTTACCCTTAACAAACCAACTACATTCACTAGAAGCAAAGAGAAAAAATTATTTACCGTATGGAGTTTCGTTCATCTTCATGATGTCAGAAAAATTATTAATTGGTTTAGAGGCCTCAGGAGGAGTTGTAGCCAGCGATGGCGGCGGTGCAATTTCTATCTGTATGGAACAGTCTGGGCCACTCCATCCAAGTTCGCAGTAACACTTATTCGCATTAGTGCAATACTAAAAGGGCAAACGCTTAGCATTTCCAGAGATACTGTGCAATTGACGCTTACCCCATGGCCGGAACACTCCAAATTATTTTGATTACTAGGGCACTTAGCTTGATCTATATGTGGAAAAATACTGGAGCAAGTCTGATTAAGGCAAATGAGGTTTTCTCCACACGGAGTTCCGTCACGCACGAGACCAAGGGGAGGAAGATCGGAATTAGGCAATGTACCACTCGTAGCTCTGCAAAAATATTACACGTCAGTCAGTTACTCCAATTCAAACTGGCGCTAAAAGTTGAGGAAACTCGCTCTAGAGAACTCACTTGCATTCGTATTCTATTCCTTTGATAGAAATTATTGTTCTCGAGTACAGCTCATCCAAGCCCTTAATGACAGGGTAGTGACTTCCCAGCTTGCACTGAAGGGAGCCGCACCTTACGTTTTCGAGGGCGCACTTTATTAGTTTTCCTTGCGAGTCGCTCCCGCAATGGCCGTTAATTGATCCCTTAGAATTAAATTGATCGAAGCACTGAACGTCTGCGGATATTCCGCCGTATCCCCAAATGTGCTCGCATTGGATCGCAAGAGTGGGACAGACTCCGTTAAAGCAGTACCCTGTATTGTCCCCACAAGAATTGCCGTTCTTCTTGTGGACGTCGAGCGGGCAATCGCCTGTTTCCCCAGAACAGTGCTCTGGTAAGTCGCATTCGTTCGTTGCATCCCTACACGTCACCCCTCTCTCTCTTAACCTGCAGCTCTCGCAACAAGGACCCGAAGCGCATTCCGCTTCTTTCGTCAATTTGCAGGTAATGGGGTCACAGCAGGGATCAACAGTCGGACACTCGTCTATGGTTCCGCAGTCGCAGTCTTCTCCTTCTTCTACGATGCGATTGCCACAAGTTCTTCGAACCTATAAACGTATGAATATTAACACAGTAATAATAATCATCACCACCATCAGCACCTACAAGTATTAAGCCACAACTGGTTTGTTCTGGTTTTATGCTTCTTTTTCATTTTACCTATTTCTATGTATGTTAACACTACTTGGTCATCAGCAAATATTACAATATCGAAAGATATTTGAACAGCTCTTTTTAAACCGTTAGTGAAGAACTCAAAGAAGTCATGTGACCTAAGTATACGGTTAAACTGTTGTAATAGAAAAGCACAAAAACGAGATTTTAAAATCAAGTATAATACCAGTTAGATATAAATATCGAAGATAACACAAACAATATATGAAGACACAGTAACCTCAGTTCATACAGCAGCCAATGAATCGTTGTGAGCTGAGGATGTAAAAACCAAGACGAAAATTCCTATTGTCAAAGAACTGAAAGAACAAACTGAAGAGATAAAAATAGTATATCGAAAGTTTAAAGAAGAAGCAAACGAATTCTGGAATACTTGCAACTATATAGATGCGACTCTAGGTTACAGTAAAACAAGGAAAGCTTGGAAACTGATGAAAAACATTCGAAACAATATTAGACAAAAATTGCAGATATCAGCAATAACACCAATGCAATGGAAGACACACTATGAAAAACTATTACCAAAAAAGAAGAAACGAGACATCTACAGAATAATGAAGAATGGGTCAAGGTAATAAAACAAACCTATTCAAATAGTGAAGAAAGAGTAAAAAATGGAGAATAACCCAAAAAATAAACTTCATAAATGGTGTACATTATCATTATCTGTACATTATCACCTCTTCTCTTCAATCGATTTTTTGAACAAAATTTAGAGAAATTGATTCGGGATGTGTCCATAAGGTGATACTGATGTCGGACGAAGTATTGACATGCCCACTTTCTGCCGATGATTTGATAATAATTTATACAGAAAAAGAAGAAGGTATAATTTAGCTATAATACACATGATAAGAGAACTATAAAAGCAATTAGAAGAAAGGAAACTTCAGCTAATTACAGAAAAACTGAATACATGTGCATAAGAGGAGAGGATATGAAGATTAAGCTAGACAATGTAGAAATTATAACCTTGCTAATAGCTTTATAAGACGTTGAAAATAAAGTAAGAGTAGGTAAAAAGGCAACCCAATATTTTCAAAACACAGGACTTTATTCAATATTTTTAAGGATGTATACGTCTATTGTTTTTATACACCTTCTTACCGACTAAGTTATATGGTGATAATTTTCCATGAGTTTGAAAAATGGCAATTGATGAGTTTACTTCTCGTTGTTGAAGCGTAAGCGAATAATCACGAAGAATTTTAGTGTTGAAGGGATTTTATTGTGGACAATTTATGATGCTTGTGCTAGTACTTAATGTTCCCTTTTATTGCCTGGATGTTGGGACAGATTAATTGAATAAAGTTGGGATATTTGTTATCAACCTCTTTAGCTTTAGCTTCTATTTAGATGTTTCCTCTTAAACTAAGTGGTCTGAACAAATTTTAACTGGGAAAATTACGAAGTAGCTTTCAAATGACTTAAGAATTTTTTTGAAACTACCCAAGCATGTGTTTCGGTACAAACTAAAAGACAAAAGAAGCGAAGACACAGAAAACGTTAATCAGATGAATTTTGGATATCGGGATACGTTTAACAGATTTAACCCTACAACAGTTCTGATGATGATGATCTACATGAAACTGTTGATTTTTGTTCACTATTTCTACATACTTACCTCTAATTCGTTGGGCTTATTTAGTAGACAAATTCCGTTTCCTGTTCTAAGTCTATCTATGTAATCAGAACGGCTACATTCTGAAAATTTGTAAGGCTGAACGTTATCTAGTCCTACGATAGCTTGCGCCATGATGCATCCATGCCAGTCCCTGCAGTAGCACTCTTCTCTCCCATCGTCGTGTCCCATGCCGATGTTGTGTCCGATCATGTGGGCCATGGTGCCGGCGAGCAGATGGGGTTCGTAAGTGTTGATGTCGACACTAATCCCAACTGCTTTAGCCGTGCACACGGTTCCAGGAACAGCCATACCAGCTTCACCGCCAACGAAAGCTTCCCCCGTTAACAACTGAGTAGTGTCTTTATCGACTTTAAAAAGTTTTCTAGAAGTGTAATCATTGAAGTTAGATAAAGCGCGACTGATATCTTGAGTCCTATCTATTTGAACTTGATTTCCGCCTTGCCAAGTTTCGATATAAACGACGGATACGCGGGTGTTTAACGTACGAAAATAAAGGTCCGCAATGTTAGCTACTTGGATAGAGTCGTGCACTACTTCGGCCCTCGTGCTTCCGTTTCTCTTCTCGAACATCGCCTTGTCGATGACCAGCGCCGTCTCGATGTATTTGGTCGCTTCCCGGACGTCCCTTTTGAGGCGATCCCGACTTTGTGGCAGGAAGCCCGCATGTGCGTTGAGCCTCCATTCCATGTTTCCCGAGTTGGCACATCCCTTGTTGGCCTTCGTTCGAGCTTCAAAGATCACGTGTGGATGTTTCTGCTAAAGAAGAGCAAAGCTGTGCAGTCACTTTATGTCCCAAATTAGATAGAAATATACAGATAGGTGCTGCCACCGTGTAAAAAGTTTGGAGAAACAGTAAATGGACAGATATATCTTATGGGTAATTGACTTTAATAGTTTCTCTAAATATATGGACCATCCGCTCGGCAGTAGCCGTTATAGTCCTAGAGCTTTCATCGGCCCGATTCTGGCGGATTCGATAGTGGGTTATCCATTCGGAGCCTCTTTATCTACCGAGGTGAACGAGTTGGGCACTAGCTGGGGAAATATGCGGTTCGATAAGAGGACCCCGCAATAAAGTGCTATACATTTACAATCCCGACTGATTTAGACGCTCGATTAATTGTGCTCGCTTATATCCGCTCGATATAAAATGCAATGCAGGAGCAGTTACGATTAGTACCTCGTAAAGGCTTTAAAATTGTTGTTGCTGCATTATGTTGTAAAATTTGTATTTATATGCGAGTAAATTTTGATGGCTAGTTAAGCGACGCATACAATTTACGTGGCGCAATAAAAGCACAGTAAGCCGTAAAACTCCACATATTTGTCCTGAAAAATCTGATGGAAAACTGAGCTAACGCAAACCATACAGATGTCGTTATTAAGCAAATCCAGACAATAAAGCAACGTCAATAACAACTTTTGAAAATAAGTTTTGAGTAGCAAATATAAAACACTTAAAAACTTATTTGTTTTAGTCATTCAGCTCAAATTTACTACAGAATTGCACATTTAGTAAATTCGTAAATTAATACCTAAAATATAAGTACCGTCATATGATATGTCAAACTGTCATACATGTCGATTAATATACAGTCATCATACAGTTTCTGGTGTCGATACTTCTGCATTCATAGAACTGCTTTGTGTATACATGTTAATAATGAAAAAACTAATTCTTTATCAAATTATATATACCGGAAAGACATTACGTTAGCCCTATATACCGGGTGATTATAAATGCTTTTCCATCAAGTTCCCTTTGATATATTTATTGTATGAATAATATGTTGGTGGCACTGTAAGTCTATGCCAAATTCGAGGTTAGCAGGTTAGGTTTTGCATCAGTTTTGACACATCACCTTTTCATAGGCACTGATCGGGCGCAGTTCGTCCGCAATCGGCAGTCGTGTCTACACGTCCTTTATAACGCAGCGGTAAGCAAGCATAAAAGGTGCGCCTTTGTAGGGGAGCGGTTAAAGAGTCTGACTAGCAATCGAATACCGCAGGTTTAAATCTCACCGAATGCGGTGTTTTTTGTTGTTGTGCATTAATGTGTTGCGCGTTACTAAGTGTTTCCTCTTACTGTTTCAGTAGTTATTACTAGAAACATTAAGATAAATTTACCTATTTTTCACATAATTTTGAGCACTCTTGCGGTATGCTTTTTCTGTTAAAAACGTTAAAACATTTTCTCCTGTAACTTTTCTATTTATAATCCCATTTTAAAAATGCAAAAACTGTTTTAAATATAAGGTCCTTAAATGCTAGTATAGCTATACAGATTGTCCGAAATCCGTTTTGAGCATAGGGAATTAATGAGTGCGACAAGGACGACATAAACAAATTGAGTAGCAGGACAAAGATAGAACGCAATCATGGCTAGGTAAATTTTTAAACTAAAGTTAGGTCAATGAAACAAACAAACACTTCTGTCAAATATTTTATCTGTCATTAAGAGTATAAAGTGAGGTTGAAAATTCTAACCTATTTCTCTCACTTCCAGATAATTTTTATATAACTACTATTTGAATTCTGTATCGATGTCTGATGAAGTTATTTTAAGATAACGAAAAGTTACATTAAACATAATTGATGCTGATTATAATCAGCATGGAAGAATTTTGGCTGTTTTAATCAACCTTCGATTTTTTCCCATACATTATACTATTTTTGAAAATTATATGAATGTCTACTTTTAAATATTTTATTTGTTCCTCACTTGTAAACATCAATTTATCAAGTCACTGTATTCACCTTGAAAATGTTTCTTAACTGGCTAGCCAGTAAAAAATTTACTGGCTAGCCAGTTATATTTTACAAACGTGCTCATAGATAAATGACAGCAAGCAAACAAATACAGCTGTTTTTGTGTAAATATTTGCAGTTGTATCTTTTAGAATAAACAATTTTCAAGAAATATTGAGTGGTTGAAGGGCTGTAGGTCAAAAATATGAAAATAAATGTGCAGAACCCATTGACGTATTAACATAAAGAATCTCTTCTGGCTTGTTTGGTTAGTAAAATTAGTCTAAAAGTATTTTCAAAATATGGAAGCAAAAGGGTTTCAAAAAGTCGAAATTCTTCTAAACGTGAAGAGATTGTCACACAAATTAAAGTACATATTTAAAATACACTCATTGCATGTGTGTGGTCTGATAGCATTTAAGAAAAAATGACAAATCTTATGAAAAAACAGTTATAGAAAGCCATAGTGTCATAATAGAAACTATATAACTTTATTGGTAATACTAGAACTAGATAAGAAACGCTTTTGATGTCACGAGTTTATATGGCCTTCAGTATGATTAGAAATACTACGTGTTACAGTATAAACGTATGGTATGTCTGCGTCTCTGCATATGTTACATTTCTATCGTCCCCGATCGGGAGGCACTTCGTCAGTCATCGGCCGCCGTGTCACCGCATCTTTTATAACGCAGCGATAAGCAAGCATGATAGATGGGCGTTCATAGTCGAGCGGTTGAAGCACGTGAGTAGCAATCGAATTTCGCCTGTTAGCGCATGTTCGAATCTCACCGACTGCGATGTTTCATTTTCTTTGCGAATTAATATAGGTACTTACTGTTTCAGTATTATTAGCAGCATTACTTCATTTTTACTTATTTTGTACATACTTTTGAACACTTGCAGAGCGCTTTCTATTCTTAAAGACGTTAAAACATTTGCGTCTTGAATTTTGTTATTTACAATTCAATTTTAAAAATGAGAAAACTATTTTATAATTAGTGTAAGACCACCTGGTTTTTTATCCCCTCCACATATGCAATGCAACTTATTATTTTGACACTTAAAATTCATTTTTTAAGTATCGATGCATGCAGTTTATATTAATATTGAAATTGTTGAACATCAAAAGATAAGATTTTTGATGTTATTTAATATCTATTAATTAGCACGTACTTTCTGTAATCATTTCCTCGTGACAGTATAGATTGCAAATTACTATACTATAGATAATAACCAAGATAGTGATGTATTGGAACATATTGAAGCTGAAAGTGTTATTGGGTAAACTACTGATGACTATTCTGTTCTCAGTCTCAAAATTTCTGACAAAAAACTTGTTTTCTTATATATTGTTTAATATGAATTAACATGTACTTTTTTTAAAATTGCAGAATCGTTATAGTATAGATGCTAATCAGGTCAGAGACATTACAAGAAGATAAAAATTTTATGGTTGATGTTGAAGCTGAAAGGGTTCTTTGGTTCTCAGTCACAATTTCTGGACAAAGAGGTACACTTTCTTATATACCTATTGTTTAACATTAATTAACAGGTACTGCTTGTAATCATTGAACCATTCCATTATAATATACAGGGTGTTTCCTAAGCATGTGTATATAATTGTCTGGCATGTTCCTTGGCTTATTCTAAGACAAGTTTTTATCAACATGGGATCGCAAGTTTTTCGTTTTCGAAATACAGGGTGTTGAGTTTGAGAAGAAACTCGTTGGAATAATGCGGCGCCAAGAACTATTGTTGTGTCGGTAAAACATCTTTCAATTCACCAGTGGCGTGCGTATGATTCCCGTTAGCACCATTGAATAAGAAAAAAAAAGCTCACGTGGACGCCACTGATTTTTTTCAGTTTTAATTAAGGTTTTTAAATCTTGTGATTAAAACTCTACAATAAATGCCTCTTGGAGTTTTTGTTAAAATAGACCGCTTTTTTGTGTAAAAATTAGAAAAGTGAAAGGAAGTGCTGCCAAATTTTGTTGTTTATTATACCAGGTGTTTTTGAATGTGTTTCAGTGAGACGAAAAGCTGAAACGTGCATCATCTCGGAAGGTGGCCATTTCCAACAGTTTCTTTGATTCACTTGTTTCATTAAAACTTTTTCTTGTCTTAGTTTTACTACACTGATGGGGCCATAATTATATATAACAGCAATGAGATAACATGAACAACCAAATAGAATGTTTGAGTAAGAAAGAGATGACCATACGAAAAACTTATTTTAGTAGGCATGCTTGGTTGACATCTGTCATAATTAAAATAAGCGTCAGGCCTACTCGAATATTTGCTACTATGTTTAGCTCTTTCTTACTCAAGCAATACGTGTTATTTTCTTGTTCATGTTATCTTATTGCGGTTATATATAATTGTGGCCCCATCGTTATATTGATGTTTCAATTAAAAAAAAATTGGCAGCACCTTGTTTTATTTATCGACTTTTTAAAATCAAAGTCGGTCCATTTTAACAAAAAACCCGAAAGGCATTTTTTGTAGAGTTCTAATCAATGAATTCAAAAATTCATCAAGACTAAATAAATCAGTGGCGTCCACATTTTCTTATTCAATCGTACAAAAGATGGTTTACTGACACAAAAAAATCCTTTTCGGCACAAGTACACAAATCACATTTGTAATTAATATTCCACCTCGTTTTCAAAAATTAACAAAATTTACAGTTTTCTTTCTCACAAATTCAACACCTTGTATTTTGAAAACGAAGAACTTGATCAACACTTTTTGTCTCAGAATAAGTCAAAGAACGTGCCAGACAATTTTCTACATGTGCTTAGAAAACATCCTGTAGATATAGGCAGGTCAGAAACTATAGTTAAAGAAGAATTATGTTTTGGAAGATGTTGAAGCTGAAAGTGTTATGTGGCCCACTGCTGATGAACATTTGGTTCTCAATCTCACAATTTCTGACACAAAGCTAAGCTTTCCCCCATATTAATATTATTCACGTATTTTTTTTTAATCAATGCATATCAGATAATGATGCTTCGAGGATTTTCAAGCCGAAAGTATTCGCGAGAGAATGCAAATTTTGATAAAACAAGAAGGTAAATAGTAAACTCATGTAGTCCAAGCTAGATTCTAGTATGTTCATATGCGATACAAGTAATTATCGACTTTTGCACACCTCTGACTGAATAAATAATTTCCGGAAATAAGTACTAGCTGATCAGTGCTAAATTATATATAAATCAGACGGTGGATCTGGATATATGAAAGCATAAAAAAATTCAAAGATTGACCTTGCCAAAAATATTCGAAAATAAATACTTTGCATTTTTATGTTTACTTCGTATATACATAAAAAATTATAACATAACAAAATATTACTAATATCCATTGTAAGTTGTAGCAAAAAAGCGGGCAAATATAAAGATTTTATTTGGATTTATAAATATCGGAATTAAAGTTACTTCTCCATCTAACCAACCCCACTGATAAATTTATAAAGCGAAATTAATTAACATGTGTATAACGCGCTACGTGTCACACCTGTAAAGCGTATGAGCGATGAGGCCCTGAAGCATTTTTGCATCATACCTGACACAATAAATCGTAACGGTATATATCGACAGCCGTATAGGTAACGAGAAACACGTACAATTTTGTGTATTAATTAATTTCACTTCAGGAAAATAGCATGAAGGATTCGTGGAACTGACAATTGATATATGGCCAAATAATAATAATGGTAAAGGTACCAAATTAATGGAGATGAACATTTAACTATTTTATTTAACCCAGAAAAGAAATTGTTAAGAATAGAACTAGTTTAAAATCCAGCAATAGTTTTCATAACTAGGTGTTCCGCAGGATTATCAAATGGTTAGATGCAGGGGCTTCTCTAGCTTATCTTCCGCCGGTGCAGTGTTGAATTCAGACTGATTACTCCGGAAGGGAAAATGAAACGTCTGGGGGTATTTTTATCTATTTCCGCGCAAACCACCCGTTTTTTATAGATTAAAAAAAACATGAATATGAAGTGGTAATGTTTCCGGGGGGGGGGGGGGCATTTTGTACTGCCCGGGTGGGAATTTCCCCCCCGGTCACCCCCCTGGATTCAACACTGCGCCGGTGTACAAAGTCTCATATACCGCCCCCTGGGCCTAAATGATTAGAGAATTTGTGATTCGAGTTGAGTAAAGTTGAATAAAGAAGCAGTCTTAATATAAAACAAACACCTATATCTATGATAACATACAAATATTAATTACAATATTGGACGTAACATTTATTACTATCCAAAATCTGATTTTATGATAGCAAATTCTTTTAAACTATTATTTACATTATCTATGTCGTTTTCAGTACTTCTTATAACTAGATTTTATAGCTTTTCTTGTATCATACTTGCTCTTCAATAATTTTATAACGTGCCTCGGTGTCCCTTGCCTGTAAAGCTTCTTTTCATACTTGTACTTCTATTTTAAATGTTTTATCATTGTAAATTACATTTAGCGTTGTATTTTAGTATTGGTAGAAGTTCGAGGAGCCAGTGTGCTGCGAGCGCACTGTGAATTTTAATTTGCGCGCGTGCCTCGATAAATTCAACTCCCAAGCCTACTCGCGGGATGAGGGAATTTTTGGAGTAATTAGATTTCGCGGAGAACAAGTCAGCGAGTCGCAGGTGCGCCATAACTAAGGGTCTTGTTTAAAATCGCCTACGTTGAAGTGAATAGAAGCGCATAAAAGGTCTTGGTAGTATTTAAATTCCTGCCTTTAAGTTTGAGTGCATTAAGCCCGAGTTAAGTTTATTTGCATAGTGTACCATAGATAAGAGTAGACTGGTATTTCTTGAAGGAGTTTGGTAGCTTTCCACGCATTACGCCATTAAAAGTTTAGATGAGGCAACTTATTTAAATTTAAAGTATCCACGTGAGGGGCTAAACCTACCGTACTGTTATAATTTCTTTATAATTTTTAACTGGGATAATTATCTTTCACCCTCAGTAACAGTGGCAGGTAAAGGTAAATAATAAAGTAGCAGATAAATTTGGAGATGTGCTAATTAAGTTATTTCTAAACGATTATTTTAAAACATCGACTGAAGATGGGGTGGATTTTAGATAGGTCAATAGAATCTTAATTTTATTTTGTAAATTGACTGCACTTATATCCCAGCTATTAGTTTCAAAACATATCCATTTAGTTGGCTGCATGTGACGTGACGAGGTCACGCATTCTCAACGGTTACGACACTCTATTTCCACCAATAGCGTTAGAGAGGAACTCTAAATGAACTCTAAATTTTGAATTTGAAAAAAATCAGTTTTCTAAACCAGACCTAGCTGTTGCCTTCTAGATCCTGTCACCTTGGTGCCGTACACCCCTTTCACCCCCATTTAAGGCGTCCCTGGTTAGATGAAGAAAAAATTGGGAACCATAGTTTATATGTGGATGATCTTGTTGTACTACAGAAAGCTCCATAGTTTAGTGACGAAATACAATATCTATATGTATGTGCGTTTACATAGAAATGGTTTAGTAATTAACCAGACACAATATTGTTCAATATAATCCTTTATATTCACAGACTTTGGGTGCCTGTAAGTAAGATTCTGTAAGCTGATGTGCATTACATGGTTCTGTCCTATTCTAAAGTTGATCTCCGTCGATATACTCGCTGTCGTAAAGCAGATACCAAAGAACGAACACATGATAATACTTGGATGCCAATTTTCGATCTATATATGTGTTGGACAAAGAAGAGCCCAAGCCTGAGCCTGAGCCTAGAAGTTGGTTTATGGTTTTTGTTTTAATTGCAGTTTTGAAAATCAGCAAGCGCTTTTTTGTTTTGAAAACTTGTACTACATGATATTTGTATAGCTATTTATAACTTCTAAAACTTTTTCAATAGGATTGTTTTTCTCTACTTCACATAATCAAGTAC
The DNA here is from genome assembly GCA_940337035.1 of Agriotes lineatus. NCBI lineage: Eukaryota > Metazoa > Arthropoda > Insecta > Coleoptera > Elateridae > Agriotes > Agriotes lineatus. Next base: position 126,169,512 of record OW679196.1, read on the forward strand.
TGTACAATACTCTAACGAGAAACAATATGGTTAGACTTGAAGTTTAGTTGGATACCTGCTCGAAGCTGGCAAGAAAATGTATAATACTTGGAAACTGAAATTAAGAATAAAGTGAAACGCAGAAACAAGAAATAAGTTGGAGTTGTTTAATATCAGCAAAGCAGGTTTGTTGACTTTATGATTAAAATGTGATTTACCAGTAGAAGTAAAAACTTGAAAAAAAACATATCACAAATTACAAGAAAACACAGAAGTGTTCTGATAATATTATTAACTAAAATTATGATTGAAGCTTGAAGGGGGACTGTATCAGCAAAGTAATGCAATTGATAAAATATTAAAAAAAGAATTACCAAAAACTGTATGTACAGATAGAGAAAAATAAATAAGTGATAGTAGAAGTACGTTTTTGCTGACTTTTAAATTGTAAATGCACAAAATAGAAGGATGTATATTTTTATACGCCACTGAAATGCCATCTAGGGTAGAAAAAAAAAAGAGATTACAATATTTGTGGATGATGGAACCGTTATTGTTTTTCTAATGACAATTGTATTACTATAGAATACTAATAAAAACATATTTTAATGGTTGATAAGAACAAAATAAAATCAAATATTTGCTGAAGCTGTTACTATGCAAAAGAAATAGCAGAAAAAAATATAAACGTAGCTTGTCTTTTTATAAACAAAAATGGTAGGTGCGATCTTTCTAAAAACAAATAGTTCAAAGTAAACAAAATAACCCTGCATTATGTAAATCTGAAAAAAAGTTGTAGAAGAAATAGTAGCTGAGAAAGAAACACAGGAGAATATAGATAGAGGGGAGGGGGGGGGGGGGGCGAGCAGAACCTAACCTGTGGCTTGAGCTTGCTTCGTTTAGTAATCGTAAAGCTTAGATGAATCTTATTTATAAAAGGAAATGCAACTTGTAGGACCTGACACTGTTATTTGTATTTTATGAAGGAGGGCTGCGTTTTCAAAATAATCAATAAAATAGAAATTATTTAGAGTTGAACGAAAAGCTAGAGCTGACAATGAGTCATTTACTTTGCAATTTTGGCAAGTACGAGTATATGCTTTTTGATGTTTTAAATAAGTAATAGGAACTATCGATGTAAATCGAAACTGTCCGAACTATGTATATTTGGGAACACTTACATCCAATTAAGTCAAGAAACATCAAACAAAACAACTCTACTAGGATAATAATAGCAACAGCAACACGAGAGTTAATTAGTCTAGTGTGGTCGAGGAAAATAAACAAATACACAAGATGAATGTACGAAGCGATAGTATAGGCTGCACCAACAGGATTGAACTATTTTTGATAGCTTGCTGAGACGGGACCAATAATGTATTGGTGCCTAAAAGGTATCCATCACGCGCTTTTATGCATTGCTGCAATTTGCTTTTGAAATTCAGCATAACGCGTTGAGATATATTGATATATATCAGCTACCATTAATGAGATTCATTTCTTCGAAAATTCTATTTATGAGTTCAGGAATTGTTTAACAACGGGATTGGTAAATTATTGACTTATAAAGGCCCCAAAGAAGAAAACCAGAAGTTTTTAAATCGGTCAATCTTGTCAGTCAGGCAATGTCACCAAACCTTGAAACTAGGTGATGAAAACATTTTTTTTATTCATTTTCTATTTTGCCTTACTAGTTCAGTCATAATGTAATTTTTAGAAATATTAAATTCTGGCGTTCCAATGTTTGGATATGTTTTAATACTCGGTGCCCAAATGAAAATTTTCAATTTGCGGTGGCATCCTTCCGACGCATTCAGTTGAAAAATTCGGGCAAACTTGCTAAAGCATCGCAAAGTGAAGCGCAAGACAAAAAGTGTTTCTGATTTCAAGAAATGTTTCGATGGTTAGTGATTTAAATTTATGTTTCCATTATGACTAATTATTATTTTTCAGTCATTTTCACACTATCACAAGATTTGGCGCTCAGGTAGTCGTGTCGGACCTCATTTCTGACGTCCGTATGCTCATGTACTGTTATTCCTTTTTCTGCGATGAGATTATTCCATACACTTATTGCTTTCTGTATTTTTTCCTTTATTCGCTGCTAAAACAATGTCATTTGCTTATACTAGCGATTGGAGTTTCTCTGGTCTCATTCTCCACTTTCTAATTTTTGTATTGTAATTCTTCTTTTACTTTCTTTTATTATTTGAGTCACAATTATTATAAAAAGTAGAGAATCTAAACTGCTTCCTTGCTTTATACCTCGCTTTAGGCTAAAGTTTCAAAATTTTCCATTTAATCGTACCTGCGTCTCCACATTTTCAAAGACTTTATGGCATTATATAGTCTTGTCGAAATTTCCATTTCTTGAAGCTCTTTTCATATAGTATTTTTAGGAACTCTGTCAAACGCTGCAAAGATCTAAGAATGCTAATCGCATGGATGTATTTACTTCTAGAAGCTTTTCTGCTATGGTTCTGATTATCTACCCTATACGATCTTGTGTTTATCTGTTTCTTCTAAAAACCACCTGTTATTTCTATATTTCCTTCTATTTCATCTCTTAATTTGTTTCCCAGTATCGTAGTGCACATTTTTAAAGCCACTCCTCTGTAGTTATAGAAGTCTCCGGCTATCCTCTATTTATGATTTGGAATTATTTTATTAAATTGCTATCTTTCTGTTATAGTTGTCTTTATCGAAGCTTGCTGATATCGTTTATGCACCCAATTAGTGAATTCTTCCTCTCCATATCTCATAAGTTCAGGTAAATTTCATCTTTTCCAGCCGCCTTTCCTGCTTTTACTCTTTTAATTGCGTTCTTTGCTTATTTTGTTGTTATCGAAATCATTTTATCTTCTTCCTCATATTCTCTCTCATTTATATCTCCTTCAAGTTCTTCCTCTGTATGCTGTTCTCTGTTAAAATTTGTTTCATTTAATTTTGTTAAGTCGCCGCAAGTTCATTATTATCAGTTTGCATTTCATTGTTTTCATTCTCGATGTTAGTGAATACTTTACCATATTTTCTTCTTAGTTTTTTCATAGTTTGCTAGAATTTGCTATTGCTATATTTAAAATTATCTCCTAATTTTATTGCAAATTACTGCCAGGCGGTACTTTAGGTTTTCTGCACACATTGATTTGCTTGATCTCTTTTCCATATTACCCTCTTCTATTTTCCTTTGTTCTTGTTCTTATGTAATTACTCCAAGCTGTATTCCTCGTCATGCCACCACCTTCTTATTTTTTTATTGCTTTTAGTAGTAGCTTCCTTTATTCCACATATCTCCCTTGCTGTGCTGAGAAGAGCTTCTTTGAATATTTTCCATCTTCTATTTAATTCCCACTTGTGTGCTAATTGTTCTTCTGCTTCTTTCCTCGTTAATTTTTGTAATAGCATATCTTCATACCGCTATCATATTTCCAAGTTGTACCATGTGGATCGGTTCATATATCTTATTCCTTGTTCTTTTATATGGTTTACATCTCCAGTCTGATACTAGCAGTTTCTGCTACTTCATTTTAATTCCATTCATCGTTAGGCCGATCAACCATACAGATTAAACAGATTGAAAGTAATAATAATAGCTTAGGGATAGACTGGAAAAAAAAGACAACCTGTCAAACGAAAACGAACACGAATTGCAAAGTGGAAATTCAAAATATGAATGAAGAAATATACGACGTGTAAACATCTATACATAGACTGGCTTGTACGAGCAGTGACGTAGTTTTGATGAAACTATCTATTTCTTTGTCTTAGTAATTACAGCTTCACATTCACAAATATTTTCAGCATTTCAACGTAGCGATCATAATTGACTGTAATGCCGTGATCGTTTCCCTTTGGTTCACTTGCGCCCCATATCGTCAGCTTTTGATCATGAACACATGAACAGGTCTTTCATGTAGCTCTCGTGGATTGGTTTATGGAAATGCCTTTATGGTGCACAGGAAAATTGAATTTACTACGAATGCGTCTTTGCGATTGTACAACAGATATGGTCAAGATGTATGGTTTTACTGCAAAGGCTCGTTGAGTAACAGGTCAATTAACCATGGTATGTGAACAATCTTATAACCGGAATGCAACATACTTTACCATAAGTGGTTGAAAAGTGGAACATTACAAAGGGGGTATACAAAAATGAGAAACTGTGGGAACGGATCACCACTAGAACGTATATAATGAAATATGATAGAATTAAAAAAAATATGTAAGTGAAAAAAGAATAATTACAGAAGAGATGGCAACAAGACCATTAAAATGATATGGACAACTGCGTTGATTGGAACAGGAAGAGGAATATTTGGAAATTCCATCATGCAGATAGAAGAAAAAGATAACGGCAATGAGAAGCATGGAGCAAACATATACAACAACATATGCAAAGCAAAGACCTGTTGGAAAATGATTGGAAAAACATGAATGCATTTTGAGAGATGATCCCAAATGCTGTAAAGGTTAAGTATATGCCGATGTAGATAAATAATTACCTATTACGTATATGTTTTATGTTTTAATATCGGGGCAGCAAATTATGCCTGGAGTGCTTACACAGACGTTTTCTTTGATAACATACATTTTTAGTGAATTTCAGTTTTTAATATACAAAATGATGGTCTTGACTTTAGTGTATCTATTATCTGGCTAATTTTAAGTAGGAGTTGTTGATAATTATCTGAATACGTGTTCATTTAGTATCTAAAATTCAACAGTCTTACCTACTTCATACATTTGTAAAACTGTTCTTATTTTTTACGTTACGTCATACACAAAATGAAAAGTATGGTTACAACTTCATCACTTTGCTCGGCCGAAAATCACTTTCTTCCTTGTCCACACGCGTCGGTTAAGTACATTCTAAATAAGATAAACAGTACTAACTTTGACTTAGTCTAAACGTTGGCGACGAGTCTTTTAAAATTTTCGTTACGGTAGATACTAATTATAGCACATCTTTACTGAAAAAATTATCCTTCTAGTTTTCTTATTTTCAGCTTTATAATGGGGGACACTATTTTAACAACTATAATTCCTTGTTCGAACATTATTTTTAAAAGCTTACTGTATTTGAGGTATTTTAAAGAAGTTCAAATTTGCAGCGTTACCGGCGTTACTTTTCTAAAATTAATAAACGTAGTCGTGTTATAACTGTATGTAATTCAATACTTCCCGAAGAAATTAAGTGCAACAGAAAACGAGTTGAAATTTTATCCTCCTTTATCAGATTCTGCTCACAGCAAGAAATAGGAAATGCCTTAAAATAATCACCTGCAATCGGCGGTGAAACGGGAAATTAACCCCGAGGAATACTATCAATAACTGCGGAATGTGCACGAGGGTTGGTAACTATTAAGGTGGTGATTATCAAGGTTTCTCGGTGGAGAAGTTGCCGGCAACGAGTCAGTTGTTTGATGACAGCTCGACTAAAATTTAACGATAGTCACGGTGCATTCTAGTTTGAAACTCATAATCCAAGTAAACGGGGGCGCAGGTCTTAAACTTCCTACCAGCATAAACTGCTGATTTAGTGAAAACTTTTCAATTCGCTAAATTATACACACCGGTTAAAAGGAGAAGTCAAGTTGATAGACAAGATTTGAATAGAGATAGTTTGTCTATCGCAGCATTTCTCAACATTTTAGGGTGCAGTTCAAATTATACTAACGGTTTTGGTATAGCGACTAATAAAATAAATAGCTATTTAAGTATCTAGGACGAAATATTGTCTTTTTATGGACGATGCCTGTAAGTCGCCAAGGCTATAAAAGTCAGTTTTTGTGCGAGGGGCATATTAAATTATTACGTCAACCGTCATAATTTCAAAAAAGATTAAAAGGGGAGTGTAAATTGTATATGAGTTGTTGTGGAAGAAAAACGTTTGCAGATGGAAAAGGTTTGCGGCCGAAAAATTAATGGTGTCCAAAAAAGTGTAATTTTTTGTATGTAAATGTGTCCGTAAAATCACATTTTATAGAGAGGGATACGAAAGAGCGACGCGAAAAAAAACTAAAGCACTCGAGGCCGTCCGGCCGAGAGGGGTCTTTTCTCGAGTGCATTATTTGCAATAACACATGCGTGCCATAAAAAATTTGTCGTAAATAGCTATTATATTTATATGTTTATTTCTTTCTATTATTTGTAAAAAAATAAAAATTGCATGAATTGCATCTGCCGACCTTTTAAAAGCGGCGATTTAATATTTGTCTGCAATCTAGGTCATTGGTAACCACAACTAGATTTATAATTCAGTTCAACAACGGGTGTTGTAATAATTCGTTTTTATCTTCGCAGGTTTACCCAAAATGCAGCCAAGGTTTTATAATTTTATATTGGTGTTGCTCATTATCTTCTTTATTTCAGTTAGTCTAGTCTTGAATTATTATAACAGCTGAAATCGCATGGCGAATAAAGCTATAATTCATATTTCAGAAAAAGTGACTACTAGAACATTGAACGTCAGGTACATACATAAAAGCAAGAATAGACGATAGTGGAACACAGGGGCGAGTTGAGCTACGAATATTGACTATGTGGCAAATATGTAAATAAATATTAGTAATAAACTAATTCAGTTTAGGTATTTGTGTTCGCTAATATGGTTACAAATGATTAGTGAAATTTTCAATTGTTAATCCTATAATGAGTATAAATAAATTCATATTGTTGTCTATATAGCACTGAAGATCAAATAATTGTAATATTAGAAAGTCAACATTTAAATTATTCAAAACCATTGTGTTATGGCATGCTTTATAACAATTCATCTTTATACGATTTTAATTTGTTTAAACAAGGAAGCGCGACTGCAAATAAATTTTAATTTGGTGATTTTACTGCCAAAACAAACACGTTCTATTAGGTTGAAATTTGAACTGCCAGCGTTGGGCTTTAATTAAGTTTTTTGGAAACGACATGTTTGCTAATCCGAAGTAAATAATAATATAGCATTAATTATACTAAAGCAAATATTTAACCTTGTCTGTCACACAGTCAATTGCAGTTGTGATTAAATTAAAGCGTTCCATTATATTGAACATCGTATACGTACACTGAATGTTCAATAAAATAAAAGTGGCAACATTTTATGATGTATATTAAACGTGAGTGAACAAAATGATCAATCAATTTGCATTTTGGTGCTGAAATTTAGGCAGCGTGGATTATTGCGCTTCCCGGAAATGTGTTGTTCTCCAAGAACTCAATATCAGCGGAGCAAGGAAAAGAAGGAGCGGCGGATTGTAATGAAATTGACAATCAAGTAAGTATTTAGTCCTGGGGGGAGTGCTGTTTGGGGTAAGTAAACCGAGGCAACGGATCCCTTGATTAGGAACACGCCAGCACGGCCATTAAAAGAGGATTAGAGTGTTAATTCCTACTACTCCAAACACTCGCCTAACCATACTTCGGGCACTTAGTTAAACCAAAAAATCCCAAACTTTTGTATAACCCGTCCCTATCTGGAAGAAATCCTAATAAAAAACCGAAAGCCACCGCACGGCTGGAATTTGCATAAAAAACAGTGGGGCTGCAGGAAGTGTTTCGTGAACAAACAGTTAGTGCAAATGGAAGATACGTGTGTTTAAACTTAATGGAAACGAGCAGAAAGTTAGTACCCTCATAGTAGTCTTTTAGGAGAAGCTGCGGCCAATACAGTATTATTTACTAAATTTATTTTAAGACAATTATATAGCCATAGCTGCAAAATTTACACAAGACGAAAGCTATTTTGATTTTTACTTTACAGGTGTGTTAGTAGAAGCAATATATTTTATAATAACTGATTTTATCTTCGACTGTTCCATAAACACTTTATTATAGTGTTATTTAGCGTTCATTAAGTGGAATTTTATGGAGCAGTTCTTAAAATAAAGTAAAACGGCTGCCTATCAATGTCAATATTCATTATCAAAGTTCCTAAACATAAAAGTAAATGTAATTTTACCAAACCAGGAACGGAGATTACATTAACTGAAAACTTGACAAATAATAAAGAGCAATTCATCCTTAATACCCACGGTAACTGTTACTCGTAATATTAATATCGCAGTTAACCTTAGAAAAAGCACACTGCGAAACTATGAAATTTTTCAATGGCAACCTGAAGTTTCTAAAAAAACGGATATAAAAATTATTGTATGTGAAAGAAAATCTATTTCCTGCAGTCGAACCCAAAGCTTTGTGTGCAACTTCTACATAATCAGACTTTAGTTGACTCGTCTACTTTATCGGCCTCTCTCGCTAGGCTCGCTCTGTCATAAATAACACTCGTACAATGAAGTCCTACATTATGTACCGATACATAAATAGCTATGTTCGGCTACTCGAAACAAAGTTCGAATATACAAAAGTGAAACCATTCGCCCTTGTTTGTAATACTTTAAAGAAGCAATTAAAATGTTCGCTTTTTATATGTTTTTTACTATAACCTAACCTAAGAAGTGTTCAAATCAGTGAATTTGTTGCATTTACCTTGACGAACAAATCGCTTGAATGTAAATATGGAGACAACAAAATATTAAGAGAAAATTAAAAATATAAATACTTCAACTTTAAATACTTAATATTTATTACCTTCTAATGCTTAACAGTATTATATTTATAAATTTTAATTTAGATTTACTAGAATTAATGCAAATATTATTATATACCATAAGTAACATTTTTATAAATATAAAGCAGTATATTCGAAGCAACAACTTCATTGATACCTCACGAAAGTAAGAGTTCTGAAACATTAAAAGTACATTATTGTAGAGGCCAAAGACTATAACAAAGCTTTCGAGATTGAAAAGTACTGAAATATTTTCGAGAACTGACTCATTCTAATTATTGAAATTTATATTTTGGAGCAGACAATTAGGCGTTTCTATAACATATAAAAATTATAGATTTTTTGAAATCAGCAGTGAAGAACGTCGAAATCGTCATTAAAATACGAGAAATCGGCAGTTTAGTAGTCCATTCCATTTCTCGATTTAAAAAAACATAATGTACCTCTACGGGCCTCTGCAACTAAATCCACATTCGTGATAAAAAGCTAAACTTCAGTGCCTTAGTATATAAACTACTAAAATGCTTCAATGAATGAACCGTTCTAAATTGATCTAGTAGAAAATTGATGTCTGCGATATTATTAAAATGACTAAATTTAATAGAATTAATGAAACGTTAAAAATTCGTAGTTTAAGAATAAGAGGAGCATATAAAGGAGTGAACAAGTAAAGATAGTAATTTATAGCTATTTTAATAGCGGAAGCATTTTTAAAGCTACTAATAAAAGCTATTAAGGACAAGGCATTCAGATGACTTTCTCAAATTTAAACTTAATTATGTTTTAAAACGTACCAAGTCGCGCGGAAAAATTATTTTGATAAATGAGGTTCAATTCGTAGTGAACAACAAATTAGACAGAACCTAAGGACGACATTTTATAAATGTATCTCCCTACGGGTTAGAGCTCGTACATTTGTCAGAGGTGTGTTTTATATATTTTATTTACATTTATTTTAAATATTTAGGGTAGTGATTTGTTGTTTCTACTTATTTTATTTTTAAATTAGAAATGTATGTAAATGGCATTCTAAGCAGAGGGCCCAGAGTTAAGTTGATAGTGCGATAATTTTGATAGAGAATTTGATCTATTGATATTATTTGTACAGGAGAGTATAAATTAAGGCACAATTCTAGAATTTTAGTTAGATCTAGGCTAGAGTTTGGAATTAATGTATATTTTGTACATTGTCGTAGTTGTTTTCCACGAAAACAGAATTAGAAGAGCATAAATAGGAGTCTGTAGGCTGGAAGTGATTTTTTAAATGTTGAGATGTAAATTCAAATGGAAAACTTGTTCTTTTGAGTAATTACTATCTGCTTTAAATTAGGCTATGAGCATAATGTAAAGTAGAATATCTAGCTGAATAAAGGAAAATTTTAAAATTACGCTCTAAAACCTGTGAAGTGGAATATAGAAAATTATGTTAATGATGTAACTTCGAATATTTATTCCTGCGCTTAATTGTGTTGATTGTACTATTTGCTTTCTCACATGTTACAGGTTGTTTATTTAATAGATATACACAATTCTCTGTTCCACGTGCTCCGCATTATTTGTATTTATTCTTCTTTAATATATAAGAGCGGGCGGCAATGTCTTCCCGCTTTTCTATATTTCTATTTTTAACACAACCTTCGATTGTAAAATTGTAATTGCTTAAAATCTTTGTTCTATAGATGTCAAAAGACTGGCATATGAAGTATGATATGATAAAATCACATGACACTGACAGAAAATGTGCCTCTCGGCGAGTAACGAAGTTAGATTGAATTAATAGTAAGTCAAATTTTCAAAGCTAACTGCAATTATTTTACCTATTGTGTAAAATAGCTGTACTAAGAAAATGTAGCTAAAAGTATGTTAATATATTTTTTCTACTCACTGTATAGTTTTAAGAAACAAAACTGTCAATTTCCAATCAGCGGGAGCCAATTTTTATTAACACCCGGCGGCAGCCAATAGTTTTTACCTCCCGCATTTGTGTTTATGTCACCATGGATATCACACCAAAGCTTTACAACGTTATGTTGATTTTGAAATTAGACAAAATGTCACTACAGAAATCTAGAGTCACTATATGATTTCCTAAAGCAAAATTTTTGAAATTTTGTGCTATAGAACATGTGTTCGAAGAAAAAATCACTGGAGCAAAGGTTCATTTCCTCCCTTGTGTGTTTAATTAAATTCCCACGCGGGAGGAAATGAATACCGTTGCTCCCTAGATATATAAATAGCTATTTTTTACTCACTGTATAGAAAGTCGGCCTTTGAGCCCTAGTTTTATGAAAAAATGTCAATTTCCAAACAGCGTCAGGAGGAGGCAATTTTTATTAACTTCCGGCGTGAGCCAATATTTTTTACCTCCCTCATTTGTGTTTATGTCGCCATGGATACCACACTAAAGATTTACAACGTTATGTTTTATTTGGAAATTAGACAAAATGTCACTACAGAAATCTAGAGTCACTATACTGATTTCCTAGAAAACATTTTTGAAATTTCGCGCTGCAGAACATGCGTTCAAAGAAAGGTTCATTGGCTTTCTTCTGTGGTTAGACAGAGCCGGATTAAGGATATGTGAGGCCCAGGGCTAATTTTTTTTAGAGGCCCCATTCCCATTTATGCAACGGGTACAAAGGGATCTAAATGATTGGAAACCGCACTAGATTATAACCTTCGAATCTTTTCGAGGCCTCCGAAATTTTGTGGCCCAGGGCTGCAGCCCCCTTAGCCCATCCCCCTTAATCCGGCTCTGGTCGGGCATTAAATTCACAGGCGGGAGGAAATCAAGATATATAAATAGCTATTAATATTATCCGCAACTAACAAATGGAAAGGTTTACATATTTAAGGCAAACTATACTGTTTCTATGACTATAATGAAATGTTTCACTTATAAAGTCTTAGTTAGTTAGTAAATCTAATACATAGTATTCGGCATTTTACCATCTAGTGCAGCGTTTCTCAAACTGTAGACATCGGCGGACCCCTTATTTGCTTACAAAAATTCGAGGACCCCCATACAATTTTATCGACCATAGATAGTCTATGACTTATATACCTCTGTGACCTTAAAAATAGTTTACTTTGCTGCTACATTAGGTACAGCTACTAAAATTAAATAATACAAGCAAACCGCGCGCTACGCGCTGCGAGTCTTGAATCGGCGCGCACGTGAAATAGGATACGCGAAAGGTCAAGCTCCGAGCCGAGCGCTAAGATAAGAAAAACAAAACCTAAACAAATATAAACATCTGTGAAGCCGGAAAGTGAGATTTTATTTTGTGCCACAAACACACATTAAGGAAAATTATATTATAGATGTGAAAGCTCGATATTTTTATTATTAAAGTAGGGCTAGTAAAAACACAAGAACACTGACAAAATTAATAGAATATGTAGTATCAACACAGGAGTACAATAATAATAATATTAATATAATGTAAATTCTTAATCATACATAATAATAACTATTTATTGTTAATGTGAAGGATGGTGTTTTACAGAAATAAGATTAAAAATGTTTGGCTCAAAAGTAGAAAGTTTTAATCGTAGTTGTGGTTCTACATTTTTTAAGCGATTTCCGTATTTTGATTTTATGTATACAAGTGTAGCGGACGCTCGTTCACATAAATATGTTGTACAAAATGACATTAGATGCGTCAAAGCTTTTGTGATAACGCGTAATCAAATCGCAGTCGTAACCAAAAGTCCGTGACGTTTTAACATTGAACCAAATTTTAACCACTGATGTTTTCGTTATCGAGTAAGCGCACTTGCAGTTATTTGGCGAGGTATGTCGAACTTTACGGGCTGGAAAAACATGCCTGAAATGATTCAAAAATAATTGCACAAAAAAGTATTTTTAAATCTGGCTCAGTTTTATATAAATCCATATTATCTATTCCTATTGATATATAATAGATCTATTCGGGCTTAACTTGCGGACCCCTTAGATTGCGTTTGCGGACCCCCGGGGGTCCGCGGACCCCAGTTTGAGAAACGCTGATCTAGTGAATATTGTGCACGGCTCCAACAAATGCAAGCTGACTGTGGGTCTCCAAACGCAAACAGAATTCTCTTGCCAAATAATTGCGGAAAGAGTTTTTTTAAGAAACAGGATTTGACATTTAAAAATAAAGAGAGTCGTGAAAGTGAATTAGAATTGACCCCCTTTCCCCCTCCAATATTGCGGAAGCTGCGAATATTACCTGTTTCAGAATTATTAGAATAGTATACACAGATATAATTTGCTCTTGGATTGGCGTAATATTCATATTCCTAAAATGTTTCTTTGACATATTCTAGTGATCTCTCAATGAAATTTAATGGGCACAAAAGTCTATTTTGGGAACGGGAAACAAAATAAACAACTTTTTTAAACGAAAATCAAATGGATATCGACCCAAAAAATCTAAAATTTTTACTTTAAAGAGCATTAAAAAACGTAGTAAAGAAGTTCCAGTTAACAAATACCTACCGGGAAATGCATGTCATGAAAATGATAAAAACCAGGCACTTTGACATAATGTTATAAGACGTGTTAATTATGTGAGTTACTGATGCTTGCTTCAGGAATGTGATGTATAAGTTGTGAAAGTTCGGTAGTTTGCTAGAAAAATAACAATAATGAAAATTTTTGTGAGATTTTTAAAATATATGCAGATCTTCGCTCGCTAAATATTAATCAACTCTGTTTTCTTAGAACTACTAGAAAGGAAAATGCGCAATTCAGAAGGTTGCCATAAGAAAATATGGAAATTTGGAGAAACATTTTGCCTTGTATTTAAAACTTCCAAATACGAAATTGTAAACCAGGTGTTAGTTGCGTAGATCTTTTGTGACAATTTTTGTCGATAGTTGTGCAGACATAACATCTTTAAACAGACGAAGAAAATCTTGAGTTCAATGTAAAACACGGAGAATGCAACCATTAAACGCTACTAGTCTTCAATGTCTCCAAGGTACCTGGTACTCCGCACTTTGTTCATAACAAATAAACAAACAAGGTTTTTTTCAATATTTTTGTAGTATAAAAACAGTTTTGATTTTGGATGCTTTCACGGACATTGTCACTAAGCAACAAAAGACTTGCGGGATTAGACCGTGTCATTATTGAGGTGGAAGAACTCAACGTTTCGCCCACTTTCGTAAGGGGCTTCATCAGGAGGAAAAGCAAAAGAGCACTGTAACTCAAAGTGTAAACCATGCCAGAGGCGAAACTCTTTTAACTAAACTCTTTTTTCCTCCTAATGAAGCATCTTACAAAAATAGGAGAAACTTTGAGTTCTTCGACGCAATAATGACACGGTACAATCCCGAAAGTCGTATGTTACTTAGTAATATTTTTTGCTTTAAATAAAAAAACGTTGATGTTGATTTAAAAATTGATTAGCCAGCAAGGATATTTTTTATGATGTCCCACTGCGTGAATTAAAATTAAATTTATATAGGGGTTTTCAAAATTATTTATGTATAGATCATAAATCATTCCTTTCAGTAAACGTGTAATACGATGGCTGTTCTGTTAATAGTTACTTGTACAGAATTTTTTTTAAAGGAAATACTTTTTTTTCAAAACATTTTCTTCTCGAAACAGACGGAGAACTACATTTTTGAAAGGTTTCTAAACATACGCTGTAATGCAGCAACTGCTGCATTTGCGTCCTGAAATGTCTTATCACCTCTGCTGTATTTAATATTTGGAAACAAAAAGAAATCGTTGAGGCAATATATGAACTGTCACAAGAACCAGATTTTCGACGATCACTACATAATTTTCAAAGACTTGAGAAAGGCAAACTGTCGTATACCAATCAGAAGTTACAGTTACAGTTTCACAACTTTTGTTGGTATAGCCTTATTTTCAAATACTTGATTCTTGTTTAGTTTCGCTGTCATAATTATATGATCCAAGATCCAAAACCCGTTACCTGTGACAATATTAAACACATGCTGTGTTGTTGTGCTTGTTTTTGTTCTTCGGCAAATAAATGTGGACTTCACCGACTTGTCGTCTTTCTCGTACCTAGCTGTGTGTAAAATGTTATTTGCTGCTGATGATCCAATACCTATTTCTTATTCTGATTATCATTTGGCAGCTTTTCGGTAGCATTCACATTTTCAGCTACTGGAGGCTGTCCAGGTCTCTGTTAGTCTTTTAGGATGCACTATAGGTTACACCATCCACCTTTAAATTCACGGAAACAATAGGTAACTGTGCATATGAAATGCCTATAATTGCGAAAATCTGTTGTTAAATTTTGTTGCCTTTGTGCCAAATGTCAAACGCATTTTAAAATAGTAGAATGTTATTTCGCGTTATGTCTCGTGTACAACAAATAACTTATAAAAAAAAATTGTTTGGTCACAACCTCTCAAACGTGCAACTTGAAACTGTCAAAGGGACTAGCTTCTAATTTATGTAAATGTTTATATTATTATTGGTATTTATGGCCTACTACTAATAATTAATGAAACAGCCGTCGTATGTACGACTTTTAGTCATGAGTAGAAGTTTTGAAGATATAAATAAAATATAGTGTCGAAGTTACCAAGAAAACTATTAGCAATATGACATTTAAAACAAATGAAGCTATACTTCCCCCTTGATTCAGCATTTTTATTTCAGTCTCCAAATTTGCAGCGCTTTATTTTTTTTTAATATCAGATGCTGGCGATAAAGTTCCATAAACAATAAAATATTTTCACTTTATTTGTGATATTTCAATCACAACTTATTATTTGTTTGCGATGATTTAATGGTACCTACTAAGCGTGTGTAGTTTAAGGTTGTATACTCTTAACGTGTCAACAAAATGTTCAATTACTGTACAGCATCGTCAATATTCACTCACATTGCACAATATCAAATTTTGCCGAAAAATATTACCCACTTTGAGGGCCTTAAAAGGTATGTCGTATTATGTGATATTCAGCTGAGAATATACCACCTTAACTATGAACATAGTTTGTGAATGAAATGTCACGTTAATGAGTATGAAGTATTTATAAATACTATGTTCTCAGTGCAATGGTTAGTTTAATTTTGGTTGTTCAACTATACGAACGAATCACATAATTAGAGCCTTAATTATTAACCGACCCCTAGACAACCAATAATATTGTAGAATCATATTGTTTACGATTATTGACACTTTACCCGGTTAATTCAATAACTCCCAGTCGAATTGTGAGATCCTTTAGTTTATTTCAAAATAGTGAGTGATGCGGATGCGACTTGGTGAACCAAAAGAATAAATAAATATTCTTGCCTTAGTTGTCTAAGATACACGTTTTTGCACTATTTTTTGTTATTTGTACACTTGTTGATGTAAGTGTGTTTCCAAAGTCGAATCTTGCATTCAATTGAACCGATTTTGTTGCATAGACCACTCAATATATCACAAGCTAAGCAATATATTTCAGAGAGCGTTTGTTTGACAGACGATCAATAATATTGTTCAATATGAAACAATGTTGATCATCTACGGAACGCTTTAGGTAAATATAAAATTTGTTGCAAGTTGCTACATTGTTAAAGAAAGTTTAATATTCTAAATGGGGACTAGAGGGATAGATCTTAATTTTTATTTACATAAAAATCATTTTGCAAAGAGGTGTATACAGGGTGTCCGCAGAGTAGGGTATATGTTATATTCCTCAATAAATATTCACTTTATTGCAAATATTTCAGATAAAAATTGTTTAATATTTAGTTATATTTTATCACAGGATTAAAAGCGGAAAGGCAATTACGTCTATATTCTGCTCATTTGATATATTTTTTTTTCTTCTGTTCAATCTTGCAAAGCTTTAATAATTTTTTTTAGAAAAAACGTGCAAAGCTGTTCACAAGTTTGTTTTAGCAGTCTAAACACCTGGTATCATTTTAATTTGTCGAAACAACAAATAGCTTATTTTAGATTTAGATTTACCTGAAAAACATCTTAGTGGAAAGAAGCTGGAAATTTGTTTAAGAGATTCTAAAGGTTTTTCACGTGCCAGTAAAGCAATGGTTTATATATTGCACCCTCACTTAGGTCAATGCATTTCTTGGCAGATATCTCCATTGCAAAAGCGGCTATACACTGAATTTCAAATACAAGATTAAATTTTTGAAAAAAAAGATAGCTGTGGAAACAGTCATTAAATTATTTAACGTAAAATTAATTAAGTTTAGCACAGTGTTGTGATTTTGAATCCAACCGTGTATAGCAGCGGCGAAAACGTTGAAATGTTAACGTAGTATCAGAATGGCAGTAGCTTGAGAACTATGAGAGACTTCATTTTCGATCTATTATTTTGTGGTATGTAATGCCTTGTCTATAACCATCTATAATTAGCACTAAAACCATACATTCACACGGTGTTTTTTTATAAAAGTACACGTATGCACACAGAAAAGAAAAATGTATATCTGCTTTGCCGATTATTTTAAAGCGGTTGATAATGTTAGATGGAATAAATTATGAGATATTTATAGTATAAGAGTGTTGCTGAATATATACACATTTCAATAGTTTAGTTGTAGTCAAAGTTGACACTAGACTCTTGTTAATTCAGAATACAAAAGGGAGTAAGACAAGATTGTATGTTGTCACCAATAGTATTTAACATTTTGACAGTGAATACATTATGCTCATTGTACTGTATGATAGTGAAGGTAGTGTTGTCATTGAGAGCAAGAGATTTTTGAACTTGCATTATACTGATGACACACTATTAGCTAGCCGTAGAGAAGAACTAAAACTACTGTGAAAACAATTACGATTTCTTAGTGAAGTTTATAGACTATACATGAATATCAATAAAACTTAAACCATGATAGTCATCCGTCAAACCAACAATGACCAAGGGATCAATCAAATTCGTGCATGTGAACTGATGAATTAAATAATCCATCTGGGTGCTCCCTCATTGCTAACAATGGTTATTGTGAATCTGAAGTAAGACCCAATTTGACAAAATTTAGAGCGATCGTAATATTACTAAGAGCACTGAAATTATATTGATAGAAAAAAGGTATTGTGGGTATTCTTATATCTATTTGAAACATGGACAATTAAGGCTACAGTAAGAAAAAAATACATTTTCAAAAACCACAAATTTGGTGTCACATGCATCCATTATATAAGATTTCAACCTGAAAGCACCCCTGCCTGGAACGAGAATAACATGGAGCAACTCATTGTACAAGGTAAACTCAAAGGAAGGAAGATTCGTGGAAAATCCCTTAAAACAATTATCCTTCTAATAGAAAGCAGAGATCGATGGAGGAATACTGTTAGAAGAGTAGTACATCATCCTTCATGATAATCATTTATACTTAGCAACACTTCTATAGCGAAGTTATGGAGCCGAAGAAGAATACAGTTATTGATGTGTCTATAGTCTAGACTAATATTGACTTTAAAATAAGGTAACGAACACTTTTTCATCTTTTTATCAACAATTTACTTAAGTAAATGTACTAAAATTTTGCATCACTGAACAAAGAAAATTCTTATTGAAAGAGCATCGTTATTTAAATAATAAAGTGACATTCACTGAGTCTTTTTCTATCCTAACCACATTTTAGCTCTCTATTTCTATTCAGCGTAATTTAGTGAAAATTGTGAGCAACATAATTTGTCTAATATTTAGCAAATAGAAATCTGGGCTTTAATCATATTTCATAGTTTTTCTTGTCAATTGTTTTTTTCCCACACATGTTGTAGCAGTTGCTGTGGTTATGCCAATGTACATTATATACAATAACCATGAACTTCCTGTTTGTAATAGAACCATTACTGTGCGATTTCCCAACCCAGAAGTTATTGACACTTCGCGAAGGACCATCACCCAGATTTAATTGACGCCGAAAGGAACATTGAATGTCAACTATGGAGTTGTGTCCAATGACAGTTTCAACCTCAAAGATTTTGTGATTGAAACACCAAAGCTCTAATTTTATGTGCCTAATGTCAAACTATCTCCAAAGCCTACTTTTTTCATTGTTATCTTTTTACCGCAATTGATGTCGTATATATCTTATTATTGCAGTTAGAAGGTATTCACTGTATAGAGTAGAGAGTAGTTTACAAACAATTTCTATGTGGTTGTTTGTGATACACTCCCAAGTAAAACAATATTCCGTATATGAGCACTGATTTGTTTTCAGCCACATACAATACTGTCATGTAAAACGAAAGAAACAATAATAGAATGTTGAAAAAGTGTGGAAGGGTAATTTGTACCATTTTGTCTCATTATGATTAAAATCACTTTTTTTTAAATCAAAGAGGTTGACGAATAATTCAAACCGATAATATTGAGTTATTTTGCCTGTATGCTTTCATAAGGTTAAATTTGCACTCAGATGGAGATCGCTCGATATATTTCGGCAATTCTGGTCACAGAACCATTTCACAAATAATAACAGCAGTACGAGGCCTTTCTTTCTAGCTACAATTTGTTCACGGCTGCATTTGTGTACACCAACTGAATTCTAAATTAAACAGCATTCGTGCTACCATGCAGTTGTGTGCTGTACGCTTAATTTTAACTAAGGACATTCGCACGGCGTGTACTAATGATAATACGGCATGATTTAGGAGAACACTACGATCCCGAGATAAAGCTGGAATGGTTCTCTACTTTGCTAAATAAGTTCCTTGGCTTCTAATGAAAGTTCTCCGAGACCTCAGAGTTTTCATTTATTCGAAAAGTTGATTACGCATTCAAATCATTCAGCGAGAATTTATTAAGAGCCGTTAAGGTATTTGCTTTGAATACATGGAGCTTGGTTCAGCAGAAAAGAGGTAAAGGTTCCTCGCTATAATTAAACCTGATAAGTTATTTGCTGGTGTATTCGAATTTTGCTTGTCAAGACGAATACCTTGATTTGAGGTTGTCTCCGTGCCCTTCGTTTGACTTCTGTATTGATTCGCACCGATACATCAAAGTCCCTTTTTCCAATTCTCCGCAGAATTCAAGAGCCATCGCTCTTTGGGACCGAACTTTAAAAATACGAGTAGTTTACCACCGCGCCGATCTTTAAATGCAGATAGATCAGGAATAAAATTAGAAACAAAGTTGGCGATGACACAACCGGAACGAGCGCAGAGGGAATTTTAAAATTTACTCGGATACGGTTTGGTGAAGCTGCAGTTTGTCTGCCCCGAGCCAGATGTTATTGTGATGTTAAATAAACTGCAGCATGTATGTCTTCTTTTGTAGCGTTCTGCTCCACTCATCGCATGTTCAAATGAAGTTGCTACAAAATACGGAAGCAATTTCGTATCCAGTTAAGAAAATGGAGCAAAACAATAAAGTAATACATGTGAAAGCTACAGGTGCTCCAAAAATACCTTTCTTGCTCTATTTCTGACCGGAGATTGCCGCATTAATTGATAATAAGCGCTCGGTCGGTATTTTCCTACAATTCATGACTGCTTAACAACCCTCGACCATTAAAAACCGTTGGTCCTCATATCCGTTTTGATGTGCAGATGAGCATTCCCGGCGCCCCTAATTAATTATTTTTATTTTGGAAGTTCACGTGTTAGTCACAGAAAGGAAATAATGAAGCAAATTTTAAATTTAAGAGCATTTTGTAATCGGTAATGAAATAAACGAGTAGTGCTCATTCACCTATGCGAAACTGTTGGATCAACAAAATAGTTGTAGCCCCGATAAACTTCGTTAAGTCCTGTCACGTTGTCTATGTTTGTACCAATTTACGATTAGTTGGACCGACGTCTGTATTTGCCGATGGATCTAATTTTTAGTCCTATATACAGGGAACAGAACTGCTGTCAGCTGCCGCCTGGCACTTCAAAGACAGTAATCACAGTTACAGGACTGCTCATTAAAAGGAAGTTGGTTCAACGCCCTAAAAACTGTGCCGCTCTATTTCTTTTATAGTTCATCTACAAATCACAAGGTGAACATAAAGGTGTGCAGATACGACCAGCGAATTGAACTTTATTGACTGCAGTGGACCGTGGAGAGTTATAAACGACCGCCGAAAATCGATTTTGAGAAACAGAAAGCCATAATGTGGGCCTTAGTTGCGCTAAAGTAAACTGGGCTAGGTTTGGGGTCCCACAGGGTCGGGCGGATACATAAAAATATTTTATTTGCGCTAATGCGAGTGGTCCTGGCGACCATGCAATATTCCTAAATTAATGGTCCAGCGTTGCTCCTTCTCGAATTCTAACTTCCACGTTTGCCTTGTTTCACTATTCGTAGGCACCCATTTGTGCTGGATTGCAATATATTCAATTTTCGACTCTGTCTAAAGGAGACGAAATACATGATATCGTCATAATATATGTTTCAATGGAAGCAGGATGAAGTGTTACAATAATAATGACTAGAAAATAATAATTTTTGGTTATGGGGACGACTTGATAGACATAATTGGCAATCGATTATAGACTTCACACATTGTAAGAGAAATGGCTGAGAGAGAAAAGTAAGGCAAAACCGTATATGGGTAGTAGGGCTTCTTAGGAGAAGTATAGAAACTTATGACTCAAATAAAATCTAGAAGCCTTTGTCTAAAAACAAACTGAAATGAGTCAGGAAAGAAAAAGAAGAAGAGAATTGAGACAAAACACGTTGTAAGTTATTATAAACATCAAATATACGTGAAATAAACATGTTACTAGGCCGTGGCAAATTGCAAAATTGCTCTATTAGCTCTAGTTTAGTGTATAAACAGCACTTTAAATATAAGTTATGGTACTAAGTAATGTTGAAGTGACAAATACATAGTAGCATTATTACGTTTAACCAATGAACGTAGTGTAATGTATAAATACAGAATTTGTTACTTAATAAATCAATACCGTAATAAACATAGCTGTGTTCACTTTGAGAGTTGACGTAGGTTACAAATATTATAAAGCCGAAATTTGGCCTGGCTTTCCTGTGCACGAAGATTATTCTACCCCAAATCATCAACAAGGGTAAAATTTCCGTTCCTTCAGTATCAGTACCTACCAAACTCCTAAGCTGGTCCTCCCAGTCAACACGACCTATTTATCTCTCAATCACTTACTGGGGTGATAGTAGACAGTGATTTCAGATAAGCTAAACTAAAAAAATATCAAAATATTAAAAATCTGTAAATTTCCACTGTAGAATTCTGAAATCAGAACGTAATATTGTTATAAAGCTACAGCACAAATAATAAAGATTGATTAACAAAATCAGAAATGTATGTTCACAGAGGTTAGTGATTGTGTAAAACAATATCGTTAGGGTTGCGTTCAACTCCTATTCAATATTTGTGCTCGATATGGCAAATGTAGTTAAGTTTATAATGAGTAATGACTGACAGGTTGACTGTGTAACGTCATGACACCATAATGATTCGCTTTAGTACGAATGTGTTTTGAAGCGTTACTGAGGTTTCATGCAGCGTTTTTGCCATATCAAAATGCCAACAATCTATAACACAGCTAAAGTGTTATAAAGCATTGCAAGATGGAAAGGGCATTTATAAAGCAACCTTAGAATTAATGAAGACTACAAGAAAGTGGTAATAGCTTGAGGATCAGTGTTTTTTTTTACTAAAAGTGAAAAAGTGCAACGAATTGTGCGGTCAGAGTGTCCTGAACGACATTTACAAAAACAATTAGAAATTAAGATCAAAGATTGTAACTTACTAAAAAAAAATCTAAATATTGTTGCTATGGTTACCTAGAATGTCGTTACTTGCTGTTTGTTGGTGAAGTCAAGCCGAAGGCTTGTGTATTGTTTGGCTCCCTGCTTTTGATCAATTTTGTCGATAAAAGTATATAATTTGAACCCAGTTTGTGTTCTTATTTATTTGTCATTGTGCCGAGGCCAGCTGTGGTTAATTTGACAGTGTTCCGGAGTGCAGTTCCAGAGTAAATTGGACTTGGAGCTTAGCCTACATGTGATCGCCTTTCGAGCTAAGATTTGGCAAGTGTTGAAGCTGCGAGTAGCAGAAAGCGGAATGCAGCACCTAGAGGAGGCCTTGTTTGTGGTCTAGAAGATGATAGCAGCAACCTAAATATTGCCAGGAGGCAGGTAGGAGCTTGGCTTCCCTTCCAACCATGGTCGGTGCGAGGTCACCTTTCGAGCAAGATTCAACAAGACTGGGAGCTGCGAGAGGCGGACAGCAGGTACAAGACCTGGGGAAGGCTTCGTTCGTCCTTCAGAGACAGGCGGAGGTAGCTGGGACTTTTCCAGGAAGAAAATACAAGCTTGGCGTCCCTTTTGCGGAGACCGGAAGCGAGAGTTGGCGTTCCACAAGAAAAACAAAAGCAGGTTAGCGTCGCTTTACACTTGAAAACAAATTCCAGGTTAGCCAAACGTACTTGATTATTTGAAATGCATTGCATAATTTACCTGAGGCGAACTGATTGATTGTTTGTTGATTTGTGTTTAAAATACGCTGGATTTTCTGTGTTTCGAACAGCTTTGTTTACAGCACAATATGTGAGGTTTTCTGTCATTCGTTATAATCGAGCATTTTCCATGCAATGGTTAAATTCATCTAAAGTGTGAGAACCTAACCCTGTAGATACACGAGTCTCAATTGTTAGTCGGCGCAAAAGCTTGAATAAGTTGCTAATGAATAAAACATATACGGCAACATACCTTTATTATAATTAAATATAATTAAATAATTATATTTTTAATTAGCCACAGAGAGAGAGGGAGAGGCAAAAAGTCAAATCAAATCAAAGCTGTATTGTGGTCGCTCAATATTTATTTCTTTATTTAATTACATAGAATAAAGGCCGATCAACACATTCCCGATTAGTAATACAAAATAAACTAAAGAATATGGTGCCAGCTAGGGCCAACAGGACACTACGACAAAATTTATTTTCGATAATATTATTTCCCGCAGTTATCTGTTAAACATAAATCTACTTTTAATGTTGTGCAGCACTAACTTTTGTGGGGAGTTTTAGCACGAATATTGCAATATGTACGAGTTTCTGTATCGTGTATACTGTGCAGGCATATAAGTATATTTATCTGTCTTTCTTTCGTACGGTGCTTGAGGTTTGTAATTGTTTGGTAACTTTCCCAATAACTTTCGACTTCTTTTGGCAATTTAATAACTTTCAGAGACAGTTTGATAGAAACTTCAGTTTTACCTTGAAGTATAATGAATGCATTGACTATGAAACCGGGTGTCGTCCTTCCTTCCCCTGGATGGTTTATTTTCATGTTTAAAGTTATAGGCAGTTTGTTTTTATGTGTTTTTTATTGTTAATTAATTTTAAACGTTATAATTCTTAACCAAAAGTGTGCGAATACTGCTCTGTGCGTAAATTCGATCAATTTCGCGTGTGTAGCGTTGGAATGCAAGTAACTGCAACTCCCGAGTGGAGTGTGCAAGATAGCTCTAAGGCAAAATACATAGAAGCGGCTGAAAGCTACGCAGCAAATTATTTGCCGCCTATAAGTTTTGAGTTCAACAAACCAGCGTTTGCACTTCAAATAAACGCCGTTTTCACTGTGTACGAGGTAAATACACAAATTTGCGAAGCACTTACGTACATTCGTGAGCTTCATTGTGAAGACATGGCGTCAGCCGTTTATTGCGGCGCCAGAGCGAGAAGACGGGACTTCCCAGCAGAGTTGAGTGTGGGAAGTTTCCACCCATCATGCCGTTCAAAGTTTGGGTGACGCGATACACGGCCAGCCTAATTCGAGACTACACAGCAGTTACGCGATAAGCGTTCGCATGCAGCTGTTTGGGAATTGCGCTTACGTGTGTAAATCGTGCCGAGTTTCTGGGCATGCAATGGTTGAGAAAATCGGGCTCAGACAAGTACCGGTTTCAGGCTTTACTCTTGTACTTTTAAATGTAATTAGTTTAGCGTTCTGTTTTAATGTACTTGAATGCTTTAAAAGCACCTGCAGACAGTCCCAGGCTACATAGCACGTATGCTGTTCTAGAATCTAATCCTATTTTCTTTTATTCTCATTATGATTGTAAATGTATGTCAATATATTTGAATGAATTGGCTTTACTTGTGAATATTGTTTGATGTCAGTTTCAACCCGAAAACACTACAGATGTGAGTCAGCTTCCTGGTTTTGGAATATTGACACTTTGCAATCACGACTGGGGTGTTAAGAAGGCTTCATGTTCACTGTGCTAGTAAAACAAACAGGACAAATAATTATTAAAATACTAAGGCGTACGCGACGTGTTATTTAAATTTAACGTCCGACTCAGATGCTACTATCAAATCTGCGAAGTGCCAAAGAAATCTGTGACACCGCTTTAACGATCTTCTATTTAATTTTTTTAGGACCAACGGCGTATTGAATTTATCTACTAGTCTATCACCCATGGGATGATTATAGTCATAGACATTCTGAAGACAGGGTATGTTTGTCCGAGTATCATATTATTTCTTGATACACTTTGAACGTTTTCAGGTTTACGACAGTTAATGAGAAATTTGACACGTTTGATGTCTTTCCATCTTACTCTTCGTTTCTTATTCAACAAACCTCTCGGCTCATCCTTTCTACACTTTTTTATTATACTACGGCAATATATCTGGTCATTTAAAAGATCTATTGGTAAGTGTATACTTTTGAAGTAATTGTATGATATTGTACTATTTTATTGAAGAGCGAGTTAAATTTTTACCAACTTGTACGCATGTTTTGTTCAGTTGCACCTTGAACTGGAACACCTTCTCCTTTGTTGGTAGGTGCATAATTGTATTTGTTATTTCTCTGAAGAAATATTATTAATGCGTTTTCTAGGGAGTAAACACTAAAATACCTTTAAATGAGTTTCTAAAGCATGATTCACATTAGGTCCAATATTTTCACTAAACGGAGCCAAGGTTCCAAAAAGTTACCATTGTTTGTTCAAATAATAGTTTTTTGTTGTGTAGAAATTCTAATAGGGGCCACTCATCTTCTTTTTCCTACTATTTTGATTTTAGTATCAATTCGGCTATCAAAGAATGATTTTTTTTGTAAATTTCTTCATTTCTTATATTGTCTGAACCCGACCAATATGAAAGTCAGTCATCACCAGATGGTATTTTATTCAATATTTGGCGGTAACTGATCAAGATGATTCAGAGTGAATTTTGAACCTGTAATGATGGTGGTACGACCAATTAAAAGTGGCTAGCATTTGTAACCACATTATTAATCATGGAAAAAATCTTTTGGGTAATCATATAGTAGATGTTGTTCCAGCGGTCGCTCGTTAATCCTCTGATAAGACAAATTAGAATTCGTGGTTCCATTGTTGAGCTACCAAGTTTGAAATGGTTGATAGATAACGATATAAACAGAAAACGACCTTTACAGTAGATTTTGATATCTTAAAATCTTCTGATCTGTAATACATAAAGACCCTAAGAACCTCAACTCTCACTAAAACATCTGCAAGAAAGTTAAGTGTAACGCAATGGAGAATGGTGAGATCGACGCTACGTTTAAGAAGAAACGAGGTGATACTCAGAAGAACTAAAGTAGGTGACATCATATAGAGTACCAGAAGAACAAAATGGAAATGGGCTGCACCCGTCGCCAGAATAAGAGATGGCCGATGGGCGAAAAAGGTCCTGGCCTAGAGACCAAGAGCCGACAAACGCAGTAGAGGAACCTCCTACCTGATTAAGTGATGAGTTAAATATAATTTCAACGAACTGGCTTGCAACTGCGCAGAAAAAGGAGAACTGGAAACGTCTCAATGAGGCATATATTATGTCCAACAATGGATATAGGTGGATGATTCGTTTGCCTTTTATTTCTGATTCATTTATGGAAAATTTAAATTTTATTAGACAAGGTATTCCTTCAGTATTTATTATATTTTTTTTCAATTAGCTCTGAATATGCAAACATCTCAAACCCTGCATATTAATTTTATTGATATATATCGGTATATCGATTGACGAGAGGTCGTAAGAGAAAGAGTGGAAGAGATCGAGAGAGAGATATGTGATCCTTGATATATAATAAGTACATTGAGGCACACCTGGAACTTTGAAAATAAACCAACCGAAGCTATACAAAGGGGCGATGTTAGTAAGAGCTGCATTTTTAAATTATAGAATATGTATGTATAATATCCTTATTCTTTCGTTTAATATAAGCTGAGAATCTGTTACTAACTACACCGCGGCCCGGGTATGTGGCTAGCCTATCTCGTTGAAATTAAAAAAAGAACGCCCTTCCACAGGGGTGACGATAGTGGTCGCAGAGCGTAAGATAAAACCAATAGTGTGAGGTTTAAACTCATTACCTGCTCATTTAAAATGGAAACGGAAACGCTTTGTCAGCCGACTAGCTTTAGATATATTCAATCGCCATAATAGTATATTAAAGTATGAGTGGATAACAAGGTCTTTAAAACACAAGCGAGTTTTCGAGCACGACGGAGACAGTTATCCACTAATACTTTACGCTATTTTTTTATTATACCTGCAATAGTGGAAATAAATTACGCACTGAAAACTTAGAAATAATTTTTGTCGTGATATATCGAGAGGGCATAATAATATTGCTACTATAGTTACGAGAATTGTTTACGTTTCTGTCGCGTCCACGTCCGTTGTTGCATTCAGTCGTTTCCTTGACAACCTTTAAAGCTCGGCGTGCTTTAATCGCCTGTTTTCGCACGCTCAGGCGTGCTTTAAACGGCGATTCTGATGCAGGTATAATAAAACATTACTTTTCAGCAATGTTTACTATCTGTATTGAATTATCGTTTAGAAACTGTTAAGGTGAAAACTTCTACAATAAATAGTTTTGTTATGGAAGTTAGTAGTTAATGGTCGTTGCTATAAAGAGGTAAACGGAGAACGATTAAAGCCGCCAGAAGCCTTACATTAATTTTTTTCTTCTATTTCTTACCAGACTAATAAAGAGTAATGATGATTGAATCACAATTATATTACTCTTGCAGCTTCTTCTGGTAACGAACAGCTACTTTATTTTGAAACCTTTTGTACTTTACATGGGAAAGACACCATCGCCTGCCATTTATTCTGTTTACTAAATATTCGGTTATTACACTATTTTTTTTACGCCTGACTTGATTTTAAATACTAGTTGAACTTATTTCGTTGATTTTTTTTCAACCTTTTCCGTACGTGCGCATGAGAATTTCTTAATATGGATATTAAATTCGATTTTAATTTTCTTTTAACTAGTAAAGAACCGTCAGTTCCAGTTTCAGCTAATTGTAATTTTATTTACCGATAAACAAAGTTTCTTTGTGTTTTTTCTGAATTTATGCAGTAATTTTTATTTGTTAAGAATAGTAACTGGCTATCTGGCTATCATGTATAGCCTGTTGTATGCGATAGATATAGTAGCATCTTTTAAATGTCGATTGATGCTTAGGACATTGTACTACTTCGTTGAAGCGATTCCGAGCGCTTTTATCTAATCAGGCCCTTTTTGCTTGTTATGGCACCCCATATACTATTGATTTGTGAGATATTTTATACGTATTTATAGTAGAGTAAATATGTTGGAGTTATATACCTGAACTTGTTATAAATTGCCTATAATATGTGCTTCGTTTTGAAATGCCAGCATATTTCTAATAGTATCTTGGCGAACTTTCTATTAGCGTCGGTTTATTTTTTACATATGGATTATTCAATTAGTCATACCAATCGATATGTTTTTTGTATTCTTAAGATTACGATTGTGGAGGACATACGTCATGACAGTAAATTAGGTTTGTTTAGGTGGTTGGTTAGAATTATTCCTCTATCTTTGAACGGGTAGAGTCGGCCTCCAATAGCGCTTCAGGTTTTTTATTAGGTGTTTGGCGCATTGGTTTTTTCCATTTCATCTAAGGCTGAGCTGGGTCGTGATCCACTTTACTCTGAGATAGCCGAAGCACTTTTTATTAACGCGCTACAATAAACCAGCATTTTATCAGCGTAGTAAGGCTTAACACTATTTTAATAATAAAATTAATACTAATAAAAAATAAAATAGCTTTTTATTTCAGTATTTTGTTTTGAAACATTTGTATTGTGTGCTCTAATCTACTATTCGGTATACTGTATATATATACTATTACATCCAAAGCATCTGCTCTGAATTTAATTAATTTGCGGTCTGTTGATTATGTGCCTAGAAACAGCATTTGGTTTTGATACCTTGTTCTCTATCTGTTATTGTGGGAAATGAAACTTCAGTTGTTGCTATTTTATAGTTGTTAATTTTGAATCCATGAACACTATAAACTTGTCTTCTGGATGTAACCTAACTAGTTTATAGATTTTACTATCAAATAGGTATGCTCATTTGGAAATTATTTTTTTACCGTGACAGAAGATACGGACATTCAAAGCACCTTGTTTACTTTAATTTATTTTCGTTTTATTAGTTTTAGTAGGTGGTTGATACTGATGCTCTTATTTTACTTCGCTGTGATTGTTTTATTTTTCTAATCTGAACGTATAAACATTAAAATTGTGTGTTCTGGATGTTGGAAGTTGTAGCTAGTTTGTCATTTCTGCAACAATAGTTTTGTTCTATGTAGTATAAAGAGCAAGTGTCATTTGCAAAACAAAAAAGTGGCGCGACCTTACAAAAAAGGGATAATAATAGTACTGATTTCTTACTTTCTTCTTGGTAGGTATTTAACCATTTTGAAGTAGTTTTTGATTATATGCAACAGCTCAAAACATATATTTTATACATAAAATCTATCCTATTCTATTTCTTATTATTCTTCTTGTACTTATTATTATTATTATTACAGAATGATTTAAGAATGTTATATCAACAAGTCATCTTTTCAGTTTAATTTTTTACTTGATTCAAAGAAAACGTACGGAAATGTATTGACAAAAGAATTATAAATAAGCACTATTACAGTTTGCAATAATTGATCCAATTGTTTCAAGTTTACGGCAGTCATGACTGATTAATTTTAACGACAACAGCTTGAAACGAGATGTAAGCGAACTAAAAATAAATCAGTTGAAAAGTTACGGCGCTGCTTGAGTTACAGACCCTTAAATGTCTAAGTACTCCAGGTGATAAAATACAGCATTCCATTTATTTTAAGTCCCTGTTGAACAAGTGAGTTGGTTATAAAATGGCTAATCTCCAGTTCAGAATTCGTGCTTATGTAGCTTAATCGACTGCGAACGCCTTAAATTTATTTCCCAAACTAACGATCTATGTTGTGTAAT
>OW679196.1:126199338-126358898 GCA_940337035.1 Agriotes lineatus
GCTTTGTAGCATTGATATTGATGAACTTTGTTTGGCTATATTTGATGAGTGGTAATGGTTCAAATTTATTTTAGTTTCGTTATTAACCATAGCTTGGTCTTATCTGCTGATGGTATTAAAACGGCCCAGTTCTAAGTATTCCCTTGGGAGGGCCACAGTTTGTTTTTATTACTTTTAAAGGCTACCAGTGAGTGTAGTTGCTGTTTCAGCTTACTGGTTATTTCAATAAACAATGGGGCACGTTCTCTTGGGACACTTCACTGAATTTTATCCCTTTTGTTTCACAACATATTTTACTCCCTTGGTTTCTAATGGCGAGCCTTTGTACTTTGACCGCGAATATAGTCAAGTAATTTTTCAAAATAACAAAATTATAACTAAAATATTAAAATTTTTAAATAAACCGCTATATAGTTGATTTAAACATACATTTGGGTTTTTAACCTGACGAACACACGAGACTACAGAGAAATAACGTCGTAAGTCGTTTAAGTGCAACGTTTGGCTATAATAGCGATTTTAAAGTGTCAGCATTATGACATTTAGCCGTTTACCAATATACTTTCACTAAATTTGAGATGAGAAATTAATTTCTATTGAACCAATTTTATTATAAGGCTATAAACAGATAACACATTACAGCTAAGAAGCGAATTACTTATATTACATTTTTTGGGTTTATTCCACTTTTAGGTAACTAAATAATTTCTTTAACTACTTAGTTCCTTCTATTTATTCTTTTTTTTTTATTGTTGTCATCTAGTTTGGGCAAATTTTCATACGACTTTTTCGCTCTAAACCTTTGCAATTCCTGTAGTTTTTGGCTTTTCTTTGCAGAAATGGTAGTTTTAGTATTAACATGGTTAAAAAGACACAATCTACCAACGGTGAAATGTTTCTAACATGATAAGCTCTTGGTAGCAAATAAAATAAATTTTGTGCAAGTGGAGATTGTCGAATTCGTTCCCTCTTTATTTTCTTGATTTCGAATGATGTTAGTACCAATACCACTTGAAGAGCAAGGCCAACACTTTCTGACGTCACGGGCCGGTGACGTAGGCTAAAGCAGATAGTTAATGGCAGCTAAGTGAACTTTGATTACAAATCGTAAGCGCACGTTATTGCAATTATGAAATATAATTAAGGTTGTTGTAATGGACAAGTCACTTAGTATCTTCGTTAGTGTTTAGTACTATGCGTGTCAGTTTTGCACAAATAAAAATGTACTAAATGCCCGTTATAGATGGTGAAATAAATGCATTTCTTAGCATTTCTAACCAGTTTCCCGTGAATCAACGTAATGATAGTTTATTGCAAATATATACCATATTTGTGCAAGTGTTGTGTAGATAGATATTTTCATTGTTTTAAAAAGTGTCGAAGCAATAATTATAAAAATGTTAAAGAGATAGGTACGACTACTTCTTGTAATAATGAATAATAATTGTCTGGCTACTGCTGTAAAAGACAATTACAGCTTAGTAAATAATTTAGGCCGCGGAGGCTTAGGGTCTATTCACACGTATCAGTGCCGTGTCAGTTCCGTGTTCGTTCCGTGTTAGTGACATCCGTGATGTATCAGTGACGCCTATTCACATATATTCGTACAGTTTATTCGTCCTATGTAATGCGGCAGCAAATTTAGTTTTGTTTAATTATGTTATCTTCAATGAATTACTTGAGCATTTCGAAGAACTGTTTTTAAATGTTCATATCAAACGATTTTTTCTAACTAAGATAACGACGCATCTTGCACTTGAAGTTCAACTGTAGCTGTATCAAGACAAACATCGTTTGTGACTTTTTTTAGCACTGTTTTCTGTATAAATAAATAAAACGATGCGCTATTCTGACGCTTGTTCATGTTAAATAAAAAATGCACGATTGTGTTTTATAGTAAGAATGTTTGCTACAAGAAGATTTTTTTGTGATAGTTTATGTAGATTGCTTCACAAAACGTGGCCACATAGATTTGTGCTATGCTGCTTTTGTACTGCCCTAGAATAGTCTGCCTTTTTCTTGTAAACTGTATATTTTGAAAATAGTTTCTTTATTTCTATGTTAACTACACTTCTTTTCTGCACATTTAAATTTCTTGTCGGTGTTTCAGTTTTGACAATAAACTCATCACATTTATTCTATGTATCGGATCAGGGGCACCGAAAACCAGCATAAAATTTGGTGTTAAAAATTGTTCTGTATTTCATGTAAAGAGAGAATGGTTTTAATTTTTTTTCATACTGCAGTGGCTGTCTCTATCTTTGAATAACCTTATAAGATCATCTTTCATACTATAGATTTTTAACTACTTGTGAATGGTTTGAATCCCTTTTCTAGTCATCTTCTGTATAGCGATAAAGATAGGAAACGTACAGGAATATCTACAGAAGTACTATCTTTCAAACCTTGTACTGAAAAATCACGAAAACACTGGAGTAACATAATATTAAACCACTATTGAAATTGATCTATTATCAACATTTAATTTGTAAGCACTGGCAGTCGCTATCTGTTAAGAGATTTTGTTGTTTTTATATATGACAAGCACTAGGCAAGTTTTTAAGTTTTTAAATACATACTGATGCAATTATATGCCCTTTATTATCTATTACAACTTGAAATTACTTACTGCTGCTTTCTGAAAGGATTTGATAACTCCCGCTATAGTAACAAGCTGACTTAATTCACAGTTTAGTCAACGGAATAAATATTATAAATTGACCTAACACGTTCTTTTTCCATACTGCGTGGACTATGAAGGTATTGAATTGTCTAGATATTTATAAATAGACTTTATATTTACGGACTAAGTATGTTTCTTCGATCTAGAAATGTTATATAAAATACTGCTTAGTACAGGATGGAAAACCGACTTATACGAGAGGCACAAGATCAGGTAACGTACATCATCAGTGACGTAATTTAAAGTAATCAATCTGACCAATTTTAGCAAAGCAACCACATAGGTTTTTAATAAATAATAATAGTTTGGAAATGAGACATTCTCAATGACTAATTAGAATCGTAGCTTCAAATTTTCTATAAAGTGTTTATACATTATAGGCAGTGAATTTACGGTCAATTTCTTATTTAGTGTTTGCCACTTGGCATAACTAATATTTATATTGTCGCGGGTACTTTCAAATTCGTTTTTGTTACTTGTCAAAATGCGTATCAGGAGATTGCAGAATTTGGAATTGTGTTGTTCCATCGTTTGGTATTAATTGCTTGTTGGTTATTTATGTTGTGTTTCGTTATTTCCAATTTTTCTGTTAAATTTATAATACGTTGTCTGTACTACTGAACTATTGAAGTCGTTGTTAAGTAAGTGTATACAAATCAATTGTGTTACGTCATTTTCGAGGTTATTATGTACATTGCCCGATCTTTTTTTCCTGGTATAGTACGTTTTTTAATGTAATTTTTAAGTAGTAACTATTTTGTGGAAATTTATCTCAATACAATTTGTAATTGGCGCTGTGAAAGTAACGCCTTTCTGAATTATTGCCTTTCATAAAAATAAAAACGTAAAGGTAATTTGGAATTAGGTTAATTCGTTCCGCATCCGAGCGAAATTGAATAATTGCATTGTGTAACAAATGCAGTAACACCGAGATAGATCACGCTGGAAATTGTGATTTTGAAACGGGGGACACTATTGTAGAGCAGAGTGAATAGAGCAGAAATTGGCAAAGTTAGTTATCCAACTTTGTATTTATTACAAGTGTTGCCCCAAACGTGAATCGGTTGCGCGACCAAGGTGACCCGACTTTTAATATAAGTTTGAAACTGACATTTGCAAATTAACATCTGATTCGGGCAAAGTTTTTGATGTCGTCTGTGGGTTTTAATCGGAGGCCATGTTATCGACAGAGGGATGTTAGCGGTTTGGGATGGGTGGGTGGTCGGGGTAATTGGCTGTCAGTTGTCATCAGCTACCAGACATCTGTAGATTCAAACAGGAGGGACGTGTTCATTAAAACTTATACCAATTAATTTTAATTAATGCTAACGCGCGTACGCTGAGTGTCAGCGAAATGCATAAATGGAAATTTGCAAATGCAATCGCCTACGTGTTTAGTACCACTAAATTATTTTCCCTTCTGGATTACGTTTTCTATTAATTGATTCATTTATAATCATTTTATATTCGGTATGGAAATTTACCCGCGGCTTTTAAAACTTAATCTAGGTCCTCGCTATAAAGCTTTGCACAGGCAAAGAGCTGAGTGATTTTTCCATTTTTGTTGGAGAATTTAAAGTGCCGGGTAATGGGTTACTACTGGTCAAATGATGTGAACGTTTGCTTAAAATAATGTCGTACCACTAAACTACCTTCTGAATTGCACATAGAGAAAATATTACTTTTAATCCATAGAAAATGTCACTGGAAGTTCAGCGACAACATCAACGTAACTTGAAGGTGGTTTATATCTAACGTAAACAGTAACCTCCGGTATTAAACTTGTATTTGAATTCAAAAAGATTTTATTCGATATGAAAGCATAAAACTAACTAGTTTGTTTACATTAAAATTTCGTGTCTTCTAACAAATTAATCATTTACAATCAGGTGCTTTATACATATATGCGTAATTTGTACTAGATGCCCATTGATTTTTGTGTCGAATAATGTAAAGTTGCGTTTTGAAAGGATTTAACACACATATATATTTCTAGTTTTTGAAATATCGATAAAAAATAAGAATAGTTTGCGTTAAACATTTAAAATTAATTTAGTGGGCTGTACATATTGACAATTTGAAAAGCTAAAGATATAATTGTCCATAAATGTAATATCTACTGTGAAAAACAGCTTCTTAAGTATAGAAGGACTTGAAAAAAGGTACTTCTATAGATGGAGCAATAAATGTGATATTGTTGTTAAAATCAGGAAAAAAGTTTACTGGCTACAATAAATGCAGAACTGAAAAATATCGTTAAGTAAGCATTATTTAAAAAAAAATGCATTATACTGTTAAATATTTCTTAAATAACTATATAAAAATAGTATTTCTCTATAGGTATAGTTTTCATAAGGTAATTTTAATAAAGTGCTTCCAAAATATTTGTGGAATGTTTATTGTTACTAACCAAACTAGATTCGAAGTTCGTACTATATTTATCTTTGTTAGATCAATTCGGAAATTATTATTATTATTATTTTAGATGTAAAATGATACCAAGAGCGATAAACTATAAATTTGTGCAATAAAATCCGGAAAGGTTATTAAAAAGTACATTATTTGTAAGCTACCTGTCCAGTGTCCATGGTAAAATAAACCGAAATAAAAAGAAACCAAAATTTAAGCCGACCCACACAGGTGAAAAAGACATAAATTTAAAAAGTAAAATGTGACGACACTTGCAAGAATAGGAGAAAAAAATCCGTAAAGGGCTTTACTCAGAACTTCCTTCGCAAGTGGACTTTGTGACACTAAACAATTTTAAAATTCAAAGGAAACTAGAGGTAAAAATATATTTATGTTCGTAATAATACTAAAACAATTAAAAGAAATACTTGGTCATGCAAAGTACAACAATTTTCAAATAAAACAACATTACCTGCGATGGGATTCGAGCTTCAACCTCTGCGAACGAGGATGCCAATGCGATTTTAATGATCAGCGTGGTAACCCGTAGTAAAGCAGGCATTTACTGCCTCGCCACCGAGCAAGCCTCCGATGGGTGAGATGCGGCTGTCTTAAATACAACGCATTTATTGTTGACCCCTGTTATTTTTTAGAACATTTATCTTGTATATGTTGGTTCCCAGTTTTGTCAAGGGCAAAGCCTAAGCTATGTGGAAATGATCACCTTTATATATTTCTCAGTTGAAGCAAAAATAAACATTTAATTTTTTAAGGTGCTCACCTTGTATATGTTGGGACCAAAACATGCCCTATTTCGTCAAGGATAAAAACCTGAGCTATATGCTAAATATTACTTTCACTTAAGTAATAGTTCTTTAGTTAAAGCAAAAATAGGCATAATTGTATTTTTCAAGGTACTCACTCTGTATATATTTTATCAAAATTTTCGTGGTTTCATGCCGAGAAGGCATATAATCCGCGTGCAGAATACCGTCTTTTCCTAACAAATAATTTTTGAGTTATACGGGCAACAGGCAGACAGACATACAGGCAGACGGAATTGAGAAAACCTGTTTAGCGTCATCTAGGGACTCTGAAACGTGAAGATCTGAAGAAATCTGGAAAGGTGTTTTTTTCGCGATTACAAAACTTGCTTCGTCTTTTAGACGAGGGAAGTAAAAACTGGATAAAGAGTATTGAAATATTCAAACTTGATAGAACAGGGATAAAGAAGTAGTAATAGAAGCACAGCAACGCGAGACAAGGAAGGAAGAAAAAGCAATTTCAGGAGTTGACACATGAAAAATTTCAGCCCAGTATCTACGATATTAAATACGACTATATATCTGGTGGAAGATTAATAGTAATAATATAAGTAGAAGAGGAAAAGTGTGAAGCACATAGTTATATGCTCCAGTCGCAAAACTTCCTGCAATAAATTACAGACACAAGGAGACAAACTAAACGCCAACAACAAAATATTTATTATATGAAATCTAAACGGCAGAATCACTACGGAAGTAATTAATGGAATCAAACAACAATATAACCAAGAGAAGCTTAATTAAACCTCTGAGCTCACAATCAGCTTCCCATCATCAATATCTACTTCCCACATAAACCACAACATAAGTACACATCAATAGGCCAATAATCTGTGATCGATTATACAGTAACCAATAGAGCAGTCTCACTGGAACAAATAATAGATGTGAAGGACCTGATCTAAATATGGCACTCTGTAAAGCTTCAATAAAATTACAATGATCAAAGCGACCTCCACCGAAATATACGTATAACTAAACTTAATATCGAAGTGTTGGGTTATTAGAGTACTAAGGACACGCACAAAAAGTTACAAGAACAATAACCAAAATAAGCTACAGCAGATGACACCATTGCACAAAGTTAGGAAAATTAAAAATATTGTACTCAAAAAGCAGTGCTGTAAGAGAAATAAATGTTAACGCAGAAAACATAAAAAAAACTGCGTTGTTTAACGAAAACGTTAAGGAACTGATAGAAAAGATACGTTCCATATACTACCTGCAGTCCAAGTCGACTAGAGATGAAAATGAACGATGACGTTAGGTACGAGTAAGAAACGAGTTAAACGCTAAATAAAAGAAGGAAAGAAAGATGACTGCACAACTTTTACTGGAAAAATGGAGAGCGACCTATACGGCGCAAGAAATAGATATGGACAACAGAAGAAAAGTTATGTCAAAAAATACCAACAAATAAATGCTACTGAAAGTCACGAGTGGCAAACATCTACTGAAAGTCACCAGTGGCAGACCTATTTTCAAGAATTATTTATACTTAAGTAAATAAAACAACAGAGAAGAAAAGGAAACGGCAATACAAGAAAAAATGGTCCTGACTATACCGAAAATTTAATCGATATAAGTAAGCTTATAATCAGATTCGGGCTAATCGAAAATAATATTTCTTATTTTGGGGTACACTTTATGGAGTTTTTAGTTGATTTCTGAGGCTTTCACGGCCATTGTCATTAACGACTTCCGGGATTGGACCGTGTCATTATTGAGGTCGAAGAATCAACGTTTCGCTCAGTTTCGTAAGGGAGCTTCATCAGGAGGAAAAGCAAAAGTACACGGTAAACTCAACGTGTAAACCACGCCAGAGGCGAAACTCTTTCAGCGATAGGAAGGAGAAAGGCGAGAAACGTTGAGTTCTTCGTTCTCAATAATGACACGGTCCAATCCCGGAAGTCGTTTGTTACTTAATGACAATGGCCGTGAAAGCCTCCGAATCATGCAATTGATATAAATGAAGAGAAGGTATGAACCCCTAATGAAGAAACTTAAGAAAAAACAAGTGGAAAAATACTTGCACATTTGTAAACTGTTATTACGATCTCCATATATAAAAAGGTGACAGACAGAACCACATAAATACTACGAATAACATTTATATTGAAACTGTTTACCAGTATGTACGAGTATTTGAACATACAGGGTTAAATAGACGCGTAACCATTAGCGAAGAGTAACAAGAATTCCGTCATAACAGATCACCTCTGACTCAACATTAATTTTATTAGACAAATAAGAGAAAATGTCGTAGAATACCAATAACCAGTGTTTTTATCCTTCGTAGACATGAGTAAAGCCTTTGATAGAGTACAGCTAATAGAACACATAGTAATTTAGAACAAATAAATATAACAAATTTTGATTGCAGAAAAAGAAGAGGTACAACAAAATGTTTGTGTACAAATTAAAGACCTGTAAAAAATATGAATACAGCTGGAAGTCACCTAAAAATCAAATGCCAAGGTTGATATTTAAGTACAACGCAGTTGCATGCATAAATTAGGAACTAATAAATAATAATAAATAATAATTAATAATAAATTATCCTTTTTATAAAAGACTGGTTTTGCCCCAATTGCTTCTCGATTGTAAGATATTTTGGTTATTTGAAAACTATCATGAATGATAAAATGGGCACTCTATATAATACAAATGCAATATTAATTTTTAGGTTAAAAACTGTTTAATAAAAACTAAAAATATCTACTTAAAAATTAGACAAAAACAGTCAATTGTAATAACATACAGACTGTTTTCTAAGACCGTGTAGAACATTGACTGGCTTGTTTCTTGGCTTATTTGAGGAAAAATGTTTCGGTTAACATAGGTCCGTAAGTACTTTGTTTTAGAAATACAAGGTATTGACTCAGTTGAAGAAAATATTCGTAAATTTTCTTATTTTGAAAATGCGTTGGATTATTAATTGCAAATTTGGTGTGTAAACATGCGACGCAAGGGACATTTTTGTGTAAGTAAATCATCTTTCAATTCACCAGTGGCATGCCTATGAGTCGCCTTTGCATGATTGACTAATAAAAAGGGTACGCCACTGAGTTTTCAGTTTGCAAACTCTGCGAGAAATGCCTCTAGGGTATTTGTTAAAATGGGTAATTTTTTGTAACAAATATAAAAACAATGAAGTTCGTACTCAGAATCTGCTTAATTTAAATTTAGTTACACGCGAAGAGTTTTAGCCATTAAAAAACTCAAACCAAAACGTTCTGCTGGGATAGATGGCATTCCGCTTATATAATCAAGGCATGTGCAACATATCTTGAAACTCCACTACTTACATATTCAAGGTCTCCTTTAAACTAAAGTTTTTCCGAACCAATGGAAAGAGGTAATAATTAACCCAATATTTTAAATCAGGTGACAGATCTTTGGTTGAGAACTATAGACCTATTTCAATATTATCTGCCGTTTCCAAAGTATTCCAACAAATTGTATACAATAGACTTGGAATCATATCGAACCCTATATTAGCAACTGTCAGCACGGCTTCGTCCCTAAAAGATCAGTATGTATTAATTTGGTATATTTTGTTCATGATGCAACGTTAACGTTCGAAATAAAAAAACAGGCTGACGTGGTTTATACGACTTTAAAAAAGCATTCGACTCAGTTGACCACGATATATTATTACAAAAGCTATATAATTACGGACTATCGCCGGATGATATACAGTTTTTTTATATCTATCTGCAAAACAGGTATTTTTCTGGAAGACACTATGGTAACAACTCAGGTAAATTTAAAACAAACTCGGGGGTCCCCCAGGTTGGAACCTTGGTCCAATACTATTTCTAACCTTTATTAATGACTGACCTGAAGTAATTACACACGCCAGCTGTTTGCAATTTGCAGACGATATGAAATTTTACTATGAGGTGAAAACATATCTGATCACTTAACGTTGCACGAGGACAATCACAGAGTTTATCAATGGAGTCTTTCTAACAAACTATGTTTTAATATCACCAAATGTTATGTAATGTCATTAACACTAAAATCTAGTATATTCTCATACAATTTTGTGATGAATGGTGAAATCCTCAACAAAGTAGTTAATGTTAAAGACCTGGGTGTTTACTATGATTCCACACTCAAGTTCGATCGGCACATTGAATCTATCAAAAATCAAGCTTTGCGTAACTTAGGTTTTATTATCAGACAATCTTATCATTTTAAAAGTATTAAATCATTGAAAATTTTGTATAATGCATTCATGAGATCTAAACTGGAGTATGCATCTGCTGTATGGTATCCTATTTATATTGGACCTAAACAAATATTGGAGAAGGTCAAAATAGATTCCTGAGATATTTGTATTATAAAAAACATAATGCTTTTCCTAATTATTCAACAGTGAGAACGATTAGGCTCTGCGAGGAATTTGAAGTACCTAGCTTGGAAGCATGCATAAACTACAATCTTCTAATATTTGGGTTTAAATTTTCAACAATTTTATAAACGATTCCAAACTTCTGGCTTATTAAAATTAAAAGTTCCCAGTACATTTACAAGGAACTCTGCTTTCTTTTATATACATTTTTCAACATTAACGCGTAGATCTCCGATTGATTGCTTTATGAAACTTGCTAATGAAGTATCTGTATTATTTAATATTGACTTTGCGCAAACACACCACTCCCTGGCCATGCAACTTAAACAATACTTCTCCATAACAAATCCAACGTAATCACTTTATAAGGTTAACCCGCTAACTCAGACATTATACTACTGTTGTGTAGTTCAAATTAATTTGTGTTTCTTGTTGTTTTGTTTATTCTAATTAATCAATGTTATTATTATTTCTACTTTTTTTCGATATTCTCTTGTAATTAGGCCTTAGCCTGTTAGAGAATAAATAAATAATAAATAAATAAATAATCCAGGTGCTGCGAGATTTCTTGTTTATTGAAACATGAATATATTCAAATTAAAAGAAAACAAACTTTTCAAGAGGCGAGTACATAAACAATTAAAAAAGTGCTGGAAATGACCACCTTTAGACATGATGGACGTCTCAGCTCTTTGCGTCATTGAACTACATATAACCTCAAAAACACCTGACGTGTTGCTTACAGTTTGACATCTAGCTATAATGCGTCTCCTAAGTTGTTCCTCGTTTTGGATTGGCTCGTTATAAATCAGAGACTTATCCATAAGGAAGCACCCAAAGGATTCAATTTTATATTCGAGAGCTACTACTACTCCATCGGCTGTTAAACTGCGTGTACAAAAATGCATATTCGTGGTCTCAGATCAAATGAAACATCTCCTAGTAGAAGAGGTAAAACAATTTTCAGGAAATTTCGATACGAACCACCGTCAGCAGCCATTGGAAAAAGTGTAGGTTATTAAAAAAAATCCCACAATATTTACCTACTCATTGAAATACAATTTCTGGTGAAACCGAGAGTCAATTATTGCGTGCGGGTTTTCGTCATACCAAATATTATTGGTGTGGAAATTCATTATGACGTCTTTAGAAAAATTAGCCTCATCAGTAAATAGCACATTAGCGATGACAGCAGAATTTTGTATAATTTTCTGAAAAAACTTGAAATGTGTAGAGAAATCTCCAGGAAACAATGTTTGAAGCTTGCTAGGTAGTACGGATAAACTGTTGATCTTCTGACCGTGTTTGGGTGCCCTTCACTCTCATTCAGCACTGCTTTTTCTACTTAAGGGGCTCTAGTTGTTAAATGTCAGCCTATTACTGGATTTTTCTTAAAAGATTCTGAAGCCATTAACATGGAAACAATGTATGTCAATATCTGAATCATAAGGTTTCAGAGATTGAGAATTGACAACTAAAATATTGTTTTAAATTGATAGAAGCACACTTCATACACAAGCAGGCGTGTTTGGTAATTAATATCTCAACGCGTTTTCAAAAATTATCAAACTATACAATGTTTTCCTCTCAACTTCAACATCTGTATTTTGAAAACAAGTAACACGTTGATAGGAACTCTTTGTCTAAAGGAGACAAGGAACATATCAGTCAAATTCCATATGTACTTAGGAGACCTTATTTAGTCCAAAATATTTGTGATAGCTCTGGAAATAGAAACGTGTTTTTCGTAGAAATATTGTTGCACTAGCTTTTAAGCCGACCATACAGTATAGGTGACCTTATTCTAATTAAAATAGTAATGCATTTTTAAAAAAGAAAAAAATTATTGGAAATAAGATACAGACGAAAATGTTTTAATTTTTTTTAATATACAAAGAGCGGTTCGATATTATATACAAAAAAGGTAAAAATATCTTAATGTTGGTAATAATACTAAAGCAGCAAAAAGAAACACTTAGCATTGCGAATTACACTATTCGCAAAGAGAAAAAATTACAGTGGGTGGGATATCAGTATGTTAGTCAGACGCTTTAACCAGTTACCTACAAAGGCGTATTATCTGTTTAAGAAACCAATGCAACTGTTAATGTCGAAAATTTTAAAAATAATCTCAGTGTACTCTCTTTTTTTGGAATGTACTACAAACCTAGCGAAAAAAGTTATTAATAAAAGTTATAGGTTCTGAAATTCGACTTGTCAAAAATATTGTAAAATGTACTTAGCTTTAAGAACTGAGTAGTGTATTACTACAGTGTTTTTTTACTTCCTAGTAGGGTAGACCTTTTTCTAATACAATTATTGATACTCTTAAAACTTGGAAAATAAATAGTAATTGAAAACGTCACATTGAATACTTATTTCAAATTTTTAAATTAAAAACTGGAAGTTGCTAAAAACAAAGATATTTGAAAGTGGTACCACATTTAGATCTGTATAGTAGTTGCATTAGTTGAGTGGGCAGATAATATACATTATACATCACGCTTGCTTATCGCTGCGTCATAAAGGACACGCGACATGACGGCCGTAGGCATACACACGTTTATACATAGTGTTTGTAACTTGCTAGATAGCTCGTAACTTCGTTAATAATAGAGATATCAAAAACACTTTTTTTGTATTAAATTACAGTATGCGGTCTACAGACTGTAATAGACGAATTTAAATCACAGTTTCCTACTTTTGCATAGTGATACACGACTTTATTTTGTAACAGAACACCTTGTATATTTTTAGATATTTGAAAGTAGCGTTAAGCATGCTTAAACTACAATGTTGCAACTTCCTATTTTTTTAAATGGTAAAAGATATATTGAGCTAAAGTAGGTCATGACTTACCCAAACTCACTAACAATCGAACAGGAAATGTAAACCAAAGTCCACTTAGCCCTAAAAATTCCTCATGACCGAATTATTGGACCAAATGTGCTAAAACAATTGAAATGTTTAAATGGAACAATATGAGTTTCATTAAACTACAATAAAAGAACTTTTCGACGATGTACCATATTTGCGTTTTGTTTAAAACTTGCTTTAGAAAATCAAGAATTTGTAAAATAATTGTTCAATTTGAAAACATATTTTCCAATTATTCTAGTACGTGTGGTGCGATAATTCGGCTATCAGAAATGTTTAGAGGAAAATAGATATTTTTGCATATTTTGTTCGATTGAACTTTAGGTAAATATCTTTTTTTAATTAAGAAAATTATGAGTTGCAAACTTTTAGTTTAAGTATACTCTCATAACGCATTTTAGCGCTGACTCCAAATATATAAAAATATACAGGGAGTTCCAGAAAAAAAGGAAGGTTGTGTATCACTACGCACAAACAAAAAGCAGTGATTTAAACTGGTTTATGACAGTTCATAGGCTGGATACTGTCATTTAAGGCAAACAAAGTTTTTTCGATATCTTTATTATTAACGAAGTTACGAGCTATCTAGCGATTTACAAATAGGGTGTAAGCAAAAATGTCGTACATAGGGAAAAACCAATACTAAAAATTACGAAAAATCAACTCTACTTATGAACCGAATAAAACATTATTTTCTATGACCACTATTAAAAGTAGGCCTTTTAGCACTAGCTTGTTTCACTAAAAAATGACGTTTTATAGATCAGCGTGTTAAAAGTGAAATCAGCTGGTTACTTTTAGCACATGTGTTATAAAGTAAACAGCTGGTGTTGAATTTAGAATTTTAAACAGAAAGTGAGGTTATAAAGTTATTCCAGTTACTTCTTTCGTTAGAGCAGGCTTTTCCTTGGTCACTCTTGTTTAGATAATTAATAAGTTACTAACCTGTTTATCGCATTTGTAAGCTGCCAAATCATATGTAAACGAGTTTTATGTTGGACTGTAC
The DNA here is from genome assembly GCA_940337035.1 of Agriotes lineatus. Lineage (NCBI taxonomy): Eukaryota > Metazoa > Arthropoda > Insecta > Coleoptera > Elateridae > Agriotes > Agriotes lineatus. The sequence goes on from OW679196.1 coordinate 126,213,498, forward strand.
CATAGCGACCTACTTAATGGTTTAGATCAGGGTTCGTAAAGTGGCACTTTATCTGACTAGTCCATTATGATAAATTTAATTTGGTTTCTTTTGTTATATAATAATAGCTAAATTTGTAAACTCGATTTGTTTTGATAAAGGGGTAATATTAGCAGTCGAACATGAAGCTGTATATGTAACTCCTCCATAACCAAATTTTATTATCGTCTATTCTGCTAGCTTCGCATGTAAGCTCGCTCGGCCGTGAACAAGGGCTCATTCATTAAAGTCTTATATTATGTATTTGTTACATAAATAACTATTATTTGAAACTTCTGTACTACATATGAAAGCAAAGAGAACAAACTTATTTAAATCGAGAGAAATATGTAGTATTTCAAACAGTTGAGTAGACAAATATAGGAAATATCTTGTAATTTAAAAAAACCTACGAGTTGACGTAAATTCAAATTTGTTCTGAGCACTTAACACAAGCAGTTTATTAAGTTTAAAAAGAAATTATCACATGGTTGACGAAGCATCATATCTTTGCTGTGTCTTCGCGAAAGCGCAGATTCTTTTAAAAATTAATGGGGCTGTCAGATGTTTACCCAAGTGGTCCGAGATTCTACTAAGCAAATTGCTGTCACTTTGTCAGCGTTATAGCACCTAGAGCTAGGTCTTGGAGCGGCGATTATTCGTCCGAAATTAGCATGCGAAACTGGGAAAAACATTTATAACGCTTTTGAGGGCAGGAAGCCTGCTCCTGGCGGAAGCACCGATTGCACACAAGACAGACAATTAAAAGCAAGTCAACGAATTGAATGGATACTGACCGAAAGATCACCTCCATAAAACGGATGTATTACAAAAGTTTCATTGCCTACGTGGATAACTCCACTGACGCCGTTACACGTGTGAAATGCTGCTGTTGCACCTGGGTAATCCTGCACCGTTCCATGATAGTAGCAATGCTCGATCTCCTGAAACAGTCGTAAACAGATTAGTTTTCAGGGCTCGTCGTTTTTAAGCCTACCGCGTTCCATCAAATTAATGGCGCCTCCACGCGCTTATTGAAATTTAATCATTGCCGTTTCTGAGTTACAGCATATTTTAATGCCTGCTCGAAGATATAAAATGGCCGCTTCTGATGCCATCAAACGCTTGGATGTAACCATTAATACGACGAATTCAAGGTATCCCCGGCCATAAACTTTAACTTTATGCAAAAAGTTGTAAAAATAGAACCAGTTTATTTTATATAAACGACTTCGGGAAGGCACCACCAAAGCAATAATTCCGAAAATTAATTTTTCATGGAAATATGCTGATGATTTACTAGCAGCTTGCTCAGAGTTAATTACGTTACAGCCAAAGGGACGAGTTGAGAGATCTCTTCAGATAGCTTCAGATGTCTTCTCATGAAATATCTCAGGCTAATGTTACTGGGAATCAGAAAGGTTCTTTTTTTAGAAAGAGGACTGTTTTATACATCAATTGGTAGTGACAGTTTTCCACCTTACACACTTTTTCTATTTAGTAGACATGAAAAGTGGAATATCAATACTACCACTGCCAGCGCCACCTGGCACTGTATTACAAAATCTAGTGTTCGTTGTTCTTAGCCGTATGAGCTACTTTCCGTGGAAAATATGGCGAATAGTTTCAAACTTAGTACAAGACCCTAAAATGCATTTTTCTTCCGAGTAAATGTAATAGCAAATATTTTTTACTTATTAATAATAACGGTTGGGTAAGCTGCTCTTTCATCTAAGACATATTTCTGTGGCAAAACATAAATAGTTGTCAGAATTGAAGTAGTAATTTACGTTGCAAGACGTTGTAGTGTGAGCGCTGGAAGCTTGGGGAGACCTGCAAAACATTTTCCGGTCATGTATCGTACAATATTTTTTTCGGACATCCGAGCCAATACTTTCAAACTTACAATTCACTTTCAAAAACTCAAAAAGTATATGATATTAGTATTAGCATCTATTATTTGACTTATCCAAATAATAACACAAACTCGTTTCCATAGTAACGAAGGCGAAACCATTCTCCATGGCTGCATATTTTCTGGTCGGTCGTAAAAACTATTTCTTGTGGATTTTTAAATCCACTAAAAACATGCATTACTGAGTAAAAAGTAGTAAGTAAACTGATATTCATAAATATATCTTATTGCTCTCTGCTTTTCTAAACAAAACACTAAAAAATGCTACAAATACATGCAGAATAATTTAAAATGCAATGGACAAATTGTTAGTGTGTTGCAACACTTAAAATAAAGTAACTCGACAAATATATCCTATCGGAGTTATGAGCGATCAAACGAAACCACATTTTTTATTCCATGGACAGCTTTCGACACCGAAAGGTAATAGTATATTACATACCAAGGGACAAAAGTGCATCATTTGATCCCGCGAGTGAAGTTTATTGCCCGAGACGAAGTCGAAGACAATAATCACTCAAGGGATCAAATGCACTTTTGGTCCCCAAGTATATACGCTTTGATTGCACTCCCGGATCACAAATCATGAAATAAATCTGATTTTGCTGGTTTTAAAATTTATACGTTCGATTTAGAAAAATGAATGGCTTTGGAAATGTAGATGAGCAACTAAGGTAATGTTGTAAATAATGTCATTTTGAAGGACCAAAGTGCCACTTTTAATCCTTTAGGGACATAAAGTAGGCCGTTTAGTGCCGGGAGTGCAAAAAAATATTAAATATTATATGGATGTAATGAAATGAGATAGAAATCTTGACTTTATCAGAACGAAAATTAATCGTATATGATGGATTTTTATGAATTGAACAGCTTTCGACAAATCCAACCAAAAATATGAGCATTTAACAATTTTATATAAAATGTAAGTAAGGTTCATACATTTTTTATAAACAATTTCGATGTATTGTTGGTCAAATGTGGCTATCTGAAAATTTTAGAAAATTACTATGTCGCTGTTACTCTTCATTCAGCAAATTGATGACGTGCTTGTGGTGTAAAGAGTCCTGTACACAGATTATTGCTATGTATGGTACTAAAACCTAAAAAGTAATTATCTTCTCGAGAGGAAAAATATACTGGAATTATGATCATTGCCTCCCACTCAATCTAACCGTGCAAGTGCAAGGGGGGGGGGGGGGGGGGGGGGGTTTAAATGAAACAAACAATGAATGTGGTTAAAAATCGTGGAAGAATGCTGAACAGAGAAATAACTGCAGTATATTACAGAGGGCAAAACAAAGATTGCTAAATATTTGCAGAACGTTTCTCAGCATCTTATTCGTTAAGAAAGGTGTATTGAACTTTACTATACTAAAACCTTCAGCAAATGGTATATCTGAGAAACATAAACGAGAAGGTTATGGAATTTCAAAAATATCAGAAGCAGCAGTTTTTTAAAAGCCAAATTAAAAAAATCTCACAATGCCATCGTACTACTGCAGAAATGACACTCCAGAAAATGTTTAAGCGCGAAATTAGCTATTACTCATACTTTCAAAACACATTTTCCCTTGTCATTCCATGGTTCACGAAAAGAACAATGTCCGAAACGTATGTACGCATGCTAGAATTTATAAACTCCGAGGAAGAATGTACCAGTTTATTTTCCACATGAATAGGACAGAATAGATGCTATCAATTAAAAGTTTCTTGTGGGAGTGTCAATGAGTAATAAAATGAAACATGCTCTATTAAATTTTACGCCAATATTAGAAAAAATACGAGTGTAATTTTCAAGTAAAAATAGATTCAAATATTACTAATATAGTAACGGTACTCCAACAGAAGAAAATGACTAAGAAATAAAAGACCAATTTTATGATGAATAAGAAAATCCATATCGTCGAATGCAAAAGTGGGAAAAGAGGAGAACTCAAGACCAAAAATCGGAAGGTATAGCAAGCATCAAAACTGTATTCACAATAATTTGAGAATTATTGGTTTTGAAGCAGGGACGAACAGAAAACCACAAGAGAACATGCGTAGTACCAGGAGGAAATAGAATTAACCAAATAGACCATGTGTTGGTGTAAGAAAAGTTTGTATAGAGTGTAGCAAATGTGAGAAGCTTTAAAAGAGCTCACCTAGGTTCAGTCCATTAAATGGTGGAAATAAGAATTAAACAAAAGCCAACAGAATAAAAAATGGATTAAATAAAGGTAAAGGTCTTAACATTAAAGAACTGATAAAAAAGAACAGAGTTCCAGCAGAAAATGGAAACATTTTGAGAAGAATGCGATGGGTGAGAACCAACAGGAGATTCACGGAAAAACTGAGAGACTATAATAAAAGAAACAGCAAAAACAGTAGTAGGCATAAAGAAAGATAAGAAGATAAATAATTGGTTTAATAAGAAATGCAAAAGAGAGTTACAAATGGAACTGAAAAAAACAAAGAAAATGATATAAACTGGACGATAGGAAGACGAACAAAATACGGCGTGCAAAAACGGGAAAGGTATTGAGGAAATCAAAAAAAGCATTTGAAGAAAGGGGATCAGAACAACTGAGAAAAGATATACTAAAAGAGAAATACGAAATGCTTACCAGAAAGTAAAGAAAACATACAAAAGGAGCAACAAAGGATACTGTTCTGCAGAGATAATGAGGGAAACCTCATGGGAGAAGAAAGTAAAATGACGGTAGGCTCGAGGAAACATTTTAAAGAGACACTAAATGAGAAGTTGAGGACAAAGCAGACTCAAAGAATTTGGTCATTGCAGAAGCTAATATAACTAAGTTAGATGACTCAATGAAATAAGAGATACAAGAAATAATAAAAAAATATTAAAACCAGAAAACGCCCAAGCGAAAATAGTACACAAGATAATAAAACAGTTATGGCAAACAGAAACGATGCCAAAGGTTTTGGAAGAAACAGTCGTCATACCTCTTTAAAAGAAAGGAAACAAAACACAGCGTAAGAACTATAGAGGTATAGCGCTATTGAATACCATATATATGATACTAGCGAATACCAAGGAGAGTTAACAAAATCGTTCGATGGTGAATCAAGTGTTTGTGCCGAAAAAACTTCAGACAACTAGCTCTGAATTTAAAATAGACGTCCAGGCTATCTTCGTAGATTTTAAGCTAGCGTATGACAAGATCACCAGAGGAAAATTATAAAAAGCAATATTGAATTAAGAGTATCTACCCAACAAACTTATACGATGAAGAAATGAAGATAACAGAATCAGCAAATAAAGTAAAACTCAACAAGAGTTTGTTCGCAGAATTTACAGTAAACAGAAGACTACAATACGATCCTGTGTCTACGATATTGTTCAATTTAGTGCTGGAGGATATTATACGAAAAAGCAAGATAAATATAAAAAATATTGTTTTAAACAAAAGTGACCAATACTTAGCATACGCAGATGATGTCACTAGAAAACTAACGACTAGATTTCAATAAAATACCAAAGGTTATGGAAGACCCATTACAAATGAAAAAAATTGACATGGAAAAAAGGAAATTCTTGGAAATAGAACAGGTAGGAAATTTCACTTACTTAGGGGTGCTGAAAACAGAAGATGAAAATGAACGATAGAAATAGAAGCTAGATTAGTATCACTAAAAGCAAAAGTGTGACGCAAAAATCAAAGTTAGACTATATTAAACCGTTCTAAAACCTAACTGGGTGCAAAACATGGGTGCTAAATAAAATGCAGAAAACAGGTTAGAAGTGTGGCAAAAGAGGACACTGGAAAACATTTATGGAGGAGGAAAAATAGGGGAAAAATGTGAAATAAGGGGAATGAAAAGTTAAGAAGACTATATGATAAGATGTAAGATGATGTTGAGGATCATGATTTTTTTAGTGTAAGAATAATGTAATGCTAATTTATTTAATTTTTTTATTTGTTTAATAATAAAGTGCATGAAACTCTATCCCTATTTAGATAGCTTGTTTACATGCCCAATTTAGCAAAATCTTTGAATCCAAAAGTGGTTATTTGAATTTTATCTAAAACTTCTCATCTAAAATATATGTTAATAAAACAATTGAACTAGTTTCTTTCCTAAATTACATACTGTTGCAATAATTTACTGTTTCTTTATTAAAAAAGTGTATTTTTATGGATAGCCACATTTGAAGCGAAACCATCGATAAGATTTCTTAGCGATATTAATACAGAACAGTACCTTTGTTATGCTCTATGTTTTTGTAAGCACATTTTACGCATTCTGTTACCACGATAACAATCGCATACGTACTTTTTTGGACATAAAAGGTGTTGCTATAATACGTTTAACGAATAAATTCAGTGAAAGCCGCTCCCACAAATGAGCCCTAAATTTGAATAGAATATTGCTATTGGTAAGCCGATTGCATGTACCTTAACTGACAAAGACCTGTAATAGTTGATATTCGCGATTACTTTTAGGATTATAATTATAACTCTTCTAGTTTTTCAATGATTTTTTGTAATATAAAGCAATTTTTGATTTTTTCTGAGCTTTTTAATGTGTAACGTGTTAAACTAGATTCTGCGTAAACTGTACCGCACAATCTAAACCCACCTCAGTAATTTAATTACTGAATCTCTTCGTTAAACGTAGTAAGTAGAATATTATACGCCGTTCACATATAAAAGTTAAAACAAAGATCTGGTATTACAATCTATAATTAAAAATTTATACTTCTTATAGATCAATAAGCTAGTTACAAAAGTCCAAAATCTAAATATGATACACTTGCTTATAAGCTAATAAAACAAATATTTTTCACCTCATTAGAAATTTACATAAAATGTTATCCCAATAGAAACAATATTTTTGAAGTTGAAAAATGATTTCCACGAAAACTTTTGAATGCGTTTGGAAGCATCCATGCTCTAAACACACGAAGTTTGTCAATACTATTTTGAATTGTATTTAACGAAATACAATTATACTTCCAAAATGACTAAATGAAACTCAAATATTCAGAAACAAAAATGATTAAACAATAAAGAAATTTCAGAAATTGATGGTGTAAGTACAAGTTTGTGTCTATATTTTTGCCTTATTGAAAAAGTTACAGAATCTCCATTTTTAGTCAGATTTGAAGTGTAGATATTTGTATTTCAAACACCAACCACGAGAATTTTCTTAGCAGGGTGTACGTCGCTTGGTGACATAAGGGTGTAGGATAATCTGATATTTAATAACAAAACAATACTCAATAAGTGAACACAGCCGGAGTAACATTCAATGGAAAAATACTTAATTCTATTGTAAAATTAGACAGCTGAAATTCATTTAAATTCGAGGCTGGTGTGCTCAATATATGTGATAAAGTCGGTACATTTAGTTCAGATTGATACAATCGTATCTATGGCTAAAATGAATACCAGATATGTTAGAAATGAAATTAAAACTGTTTAGAATGAAAAGATAAATAAAGCATTTATTTAAAGCAGAGAGGATGATATCTAATCCAGCTTACATAAATAAATTATTCTAATAAAATTTTAATCGTGCTTAAACAATATAATTTAATAAATTGATTTCTTCGATCTTCTCGTAGCGTCTGTGGGTTCGTCCAGAATGGTATTACACTTTTTTTAGGAATGAATAATAGAAAATCGAGTAGAGATGCCGCCGAGATGAGAAAATTCTCCATCTCGTTTAGCCTCGTCTTGAAAGTATGCGTATATGATAATTTATTATAATTTAGTATTTATACATTTAATTTAATTTCTAGGCTAAATTTTATTATTTGTAATAATTATTAATAATGATGGTTAGTAGTACCAAAGTCTATCAGTCAAAAATGTATGTTAAGCGGGATAGCGTTTTTCATAATTATAATTGAGATTCGGAATGACGTCAACCAAAATGGCAGTTTGTGGATTCATAAATGTTTGTTTACGTTTGCATGTCGGCCATGAAATCAATTTGGGTTGGTATTACTAGAAAGTTTAGGTGAGCATTAACTGGTGTAATATTAATCAGTGACTTTAAAAGCTCATATTGCGTTTATGTTTGAAGCAATAAGCAAGGTAATTTGTTTCCTATGAAGAGTAATTAACCAACATTTAGGTTTTGCTCTACAATTGATTGTTACAAAATGCCATTAACTTGCATTGGGCTATACATTTGTCGTGAACTTCACAAATAGCTGAAACATTAACGTCCAATTAAATATTTTGTGATATTTACTATAAACATTTTACAACCTGGGAGATACTTCTATGACAGTCGAGCAAACACAATTTAAATGGCTACGACTATATTTTTAAATATTCGCGAAATGAGAGGCGTGTAAAATAATCGTGGTAAAATATCACAAATACTACATGGAAAAATTTACGATCGCAGAACATCTACCACTAACCATCCACCCAGTGTCTACCTACAAATACTTTTGGTGTTAGGTACTTGATTGATTTCTCCTCGGTAGCAAGAATGGATTCTTCTTGAGACGTGATACGAAATATTTGAAACATATGAATTATTTTAAGCTTATTAAGAAATTCATTTAGTGCTAGAGCAAGTAACAGAGGCAAACTATGCACGAAAGGTTTCTAGAAAAATAGCCTATATTTTCGAGAAAAAGCGCAACAACGTAACGTGAGGGAAACAAATATATTTAAAATAAGTTGGTTAGACTTACAGATAAAAGAGCGGATGATATGAAAAATGGAACTAGTGTTGACAGGCAGACACAATTTGAAATGCTCTATTGCTACAAAAGCAGCTGCTGTATTTCAGGCCTGGTCTAAGACGTTTTTACCGATTAAGAAAAATATTAGACGTGTTGAGTGATATACAACACAGGAAAGAAATTATAATAACGAGCGACTGCAGTGGTATAGTAGATACAAGAATACATAAGAATAAACGATCCTGTGGTTGAAGATTTGGGGAGAATATTATCAACAAGGGTAATAGACTAATACAAGTATGCGAAGAATGTACAGTCGTGTGCAAATAAATCTGGGACAGTGTTTTTTTCACGTGCAGATTCAGTTAAGAATTGAAGAATATCTCCATGGATTTCCTGCTATCAGAAAGAGTTACATTAAACTTTAACAGGTACTGAAACCCGTAACTCTCTCTGATAAGAGGAAATCCATGGAAATATTCTTCAAATTCTTAACTGAATCGGCATGTGAAAAAAACACTGTCCCAGATTTATTTGCACACGACTGTACATTAAATATATTAAATGGTTTCTTCAGGAGTAGAAAAATGCATCACTTGATGCGACAACCCACGCGACACATACAGTCAATTGTTGATTATACTGTAAGGAAACACAAATACGAAATAGAAGTCATGAACGTGAATGTCCAAAGTGGAGCAGAATGCGGCTCGGATCATTTCTTGGTAAGAGGTAATAGGGGATCAGGGTTCTGCTCAAGAATGCACCCAAAATAGCACTAGAGAACATCACAATAATAGTAGATGCCTAATAAAAACACACTTTTAAAGGACTGGAACAGAACTCTGTTTGACCAAAATGTTCCTGGAATTTTAATTTCTTTCAAATTATATTTATTTGTTCATCAGTATTGGTACGGTCACCTTCAAAGTAGTTGCCATCGGATATAATACGCTTAGGCCAGTGTTTGTTCCTTACCCTAAAATATTTTTATTCGCTCATTCAGCGGGTTTGCTTTCATGGTTTTCTTCATCTTTGGGAACAGGAAAAAGTCGCAGGTAGTCAGGTGCGGTGAATATAGTATCTGATACATCAGTACAGTGTTATATTATAACAAAATTCACGAAGAAGTAGTGAGTAGTGTGATCTGGTGTATTATCGTGGTGAAATTTTCACGAGTTTTTTCCAGAATTCTGGTCGTGAAACTTCCAGGTGTAATACCTACTCTTTATTTACCTTACAACTGGTAGACTATACCGTTATAATCGAAGCAAACAGTAAGGTATTGGTTCTTCAGAAAGCTTTCATTGTGACGAGGGTCTCTTTGTTTTGATGTTATAATGATATACCTATGTTTGATCACCTGTTATGACGTTAGAGAAATTCTAAGTTGTCAACGACTGCATTTAGAAGTTCCTCCGCAATTTCATTACCTCCCTGTTTTAAATTTGGCTGCCACTCGTTTCATTAAGTAATGATTGTTTCGCATGATCTGTGTGAGATAACATCTGCAGCAACATCCTTAATAGTGATTCGGCGATTATCAAGAACAATTTTCTTAAATTTGTTCACATGTTCATCGGTAGTAGAAGTGCTAGACCATCCAACTCTCTTGTCATTTTCAATGTCTTGTTACGGCCGAAAAGGCGTTTATCGCGCGCTATTCCGGTTGATCCCATTCTAGCGCATTTGTTATTAAATTTTAAAGTCACGATGTCGTTTAGCTATTATTTTGTCTGCAGGTGTTCGTAGGTGTGCACGGTGTTTTTTGTTAAAAGCACATCCTCTTTTGCTATCGTCTCTCGTACCAATTGCACGTAGAATTTCCTTCTTTTGTCCTAATTTGTGGGGGTTTATAGAGGTTCCGCGGGCGTAATAGTGCCCTGAGTCTACTAACGTAATCGCAAATCTATCAATTGGGTTAATTTAACGAGGATTATGAGATTTGCTTATCCATCGTACTGGATTATGGATTATTTACTTCTGTGTAGCGTATCGAGCTGTGAGCCATGAGCTTAAAGTATGCGTTTGTTTATTCTTCCGTTCACTATTTTAATTAAGCACTTGCGTTACGAATTATAGAGCCGACCACCCGCAGTCGTTAAAATCCAGCTGTTATTTTTTTTAGCTGATTTCCCGGTGCAGACTTGGATCATCCTGGGCGAGTCTGTGCCCATTTTCCAAGGTAAGCAACCCTGTGTTGTGAAAGGTAAACAAGCAGGGTCGTGTCCATTGCTCCATTCCAAGCTTGTATTCACCGGCGAAACCTGAACATTACTCGAACCTTTGTTCAAGTTTATCTGTGAATTTATTGAACTAAATTTTTGCCTATCGTGGTGATTATTTATTAACTCCCTCTGTTTCTTTTTACGGCTTCACAGTGAGTTTGTAATTGATGGCTAATTAACCTACTTGCCAATTACCACGAGACTCGTTTGCAATCTAAGTGTTTAACTATATTTATTGTGATAGTTGCAGACTAGGACTGCCAATCTATTGTTAAAAAATAAATTAAAATTATTATCTTTGGATTAAAAATGAATAGTTATTGACGTTAGCAAAGAGCAATTTATAATTAAAAAGTAAATAATTAGAACAAACTATAAGATAGTCTGAAACAATATGATAGTCATAAGCTGAATTAATATCTAAATAAGTTACTTGGAATTTGTCAGATTAATTAAGAAAATGTACTGTATGTAGTAAAAAGTAATCGAGGATGTTAGTTTAAAACAATATGTTTAAAATTGGAATTGCTATAGTAAAAATTATTATTAGAAAACAACTGATTTCGATTTTGTATTGAAAATAAATTTCTAAATAAACCCTTTATAATAAAGTGTATTAATGGAATGATATACAAGGGTGCAAAGGACCAAATTAAGTTAAAAAAAATGGAATAAACGAGAATTTTAAAAACTGAGATGGGCTTTAATGTGAAGAAGGGGACCATACAGTTAATAAAGGAAGAACTACGAATATTGGAATTGGTCAGATGAGTCCGTACTAATTGGGTTGACTGGAGGAGCTGTGGTGTGGATTTCTGTCAATATATAGATACCTGTAAATAATTTGAATGGGTATGCTGGCATATACTTATTAATGGATTAATATAACCTGGAATCGGAATTGCTGGTTGGAGTTCGCGTGGGTCGCAGTAGAGGTGAGGACATCTGTGAATTGGATTTTCATTGGGCTTGCTGTCACAAAGTCATTATGCGGGTCGGTGTTTATGGAATGGAATAGGATGATTGGATACCATGTTGGTTGCAGTAAAGAAGATTACATCTTGGATTTGAAGTTCTATGTAATAAAGGATCTACCATCTAGGAGAGCTCGGTGACTTTTGGAGTAGTAACGTGACACTTTGGAGATGTTTGGTTCATTACAACACTGTGGATTCTAATTGAAGTAGAGTTCCTGGTTGAAAATTTAAATACATGTGACAAAATAGCTGGGTTATATTTGTGCTGTTTTTCTACCAGAGAATTGAATCCATTTTAAAAGTGGAAGATATCCAGGTATATGTAATTAATAAACATTAATTAGTATTAACAGTGGAATAATCAGTTACTTACAAAAATGCTTACTCTTTTCAACATATTGGAACTGATTTGTGTTAATTAAATATAAATTCAGCTAAGTGTCAAAAGTTATCAGTGACAGTTGAAAGATATAAGTCATTCTGAAATAACTTGTCAATAACCAAACATTATTATACAATAATTTTGACAGAATTTTCTAAAGCAAGTACCCACCTGAGATAGGATGTTTTGTTATAAATTGAGCTAGCCAAGTCAAAGAAATAAAAATAAAATATTAGGGCAAATATTTTATTTAAAGTATTTTGAAGTGACTGGATAAGCGTAATTTAGCAGTCTATTAGAGATTAATATAATATTGGCTTACATAGGAAGTCAATACTATATCATTATGAACTGCGCTAATGTAATTGATTATGTAACTTTGGTGCTCGTTTACTTCTTAGGCGAATTCTTCCAAACATTGATTTCCTGAAGCTCCTGTAATTAGCTTGTAGCAATTGAACTGGCTGTACTTATTTATACCTTTCGCCTGTAACTTTGGATCTGGCTTTTGTATCTAATTACTGTTCTTAATAAAATCCCATTAATTTATTTGCAGTTTTATGTATGCCTAATGCAAGTAATTTATGTGTAGTAGTTTGTTTCAGTTCGTATCGAATTAACGAGTTTAAAAGTTTTCGCAAGGTAATGGACATATCGGTTGCCATAAAAGACTGACGTCCCCTGATGATTTGAATACCCTTTGCTAATTTTAGAAAAGAACCGCACACCATCCTCACTATAGCTGCTCGGCACTCTGAACAATCGTTAAATATAGCCTGAACGTTTGTTTAGTATGATTTGAAGCTGGTTTTAGTATTTGAGCTTGATTTGTTTAGGGTTTGAACGAGGGCTTGGGTCTAATTTGTTGCCGTTCTTGGCAATCTTCACGGCCTTCTTCAAATTGATTGCACCACTCATAAATACATACTGTTCTCACAGCAGATTAGCCAAAAGCCCTTTTCAACTCTGCTCCGTCATTTAAAAAATTAATAAATCTTGGACTACCCTAAATTGCGTCTTATTTATTTGTCTGTCAAAAATAAACTACGCATCCAATATTTCTCAAAAGTGACATATATGATGAATATAGGTACGACCATTATGAAATAAAATGTTTTTAATCGTATAAGTATAGCGCGTGAAATTTAAAAATTCCGGTAACATTTTGATCAAATTGTTATAAAAAGAAATAAAGACGCAGTGCAATAACTATAGGGGAACAAGCTTGATATTTTCTGTAGGACAATTGTATGGACGTGTGATTTTGAAGCACGGATAGAAAATAAATGAGAAAACAGCGAAGAACGAAGTGGATACCGGGCAGGAAGGTTATGCGATATCTTCTGCTTGGCTCAATTATCGGAAAAATTAATTGGGCACAACTAAGAGCTGTTTGTTATATTTATCGGAAAATAAGAAAGCCTATGTCAGCGTTCCTATTAAAAAACGATGAGAAATATTAGAGGATAGCTGGAGAGTGTATGTATACATAGATACAATAAAACATAAGTATAAGGACAATAACTCCGCCTGCAGCGCCGCCGGGTGGATCGAGAGAGTAGCCTAACGGTTGTCCTTGCCGGTCACAAGCCCGGATAAAAGAGGAGGGACATTTACAAACCCAGAATCTGGAGAATTATCGGCCGTCTCTGCAAAAGATGGAGGTATAGTGTATCGTGAAGAACAATCTTAAACTTATCTGGACAAAAGAAGAGGAAGAACTCTGAACCAATATTCGAAACATGGACGGATACGGAAACTTCAGATACCAAAACTGTATATTGTTTTATAGAGAAAAATATAAGGTCAAAAAAGCATAAGCTGAGGTCAGAACACTACTACATGAAGAATGTGAAAACCATATTGATAAAGTGCAGTATTTAATCAGCAATCTGATGTAAATCAGCTTCAAATTTGATGAAGGAAAACTATATCTAATAAGCGCATATACTCTGGAAATGGGTAAACTCAAAGAAGAACGAACTACCTTCTTCGATGAGCTCTAAGAGATTCTACATTGCCTACAAAAAAACAAAAATCTCTCTAAGGGTAGATTTCAACTTTACAACTGGGTTAACTGCTAGCACTGGCATAATACAAATGTAATAGACTATAACGGTAAATGTGAATAAAAGCCTGCGCGTATAACGAACTTTGTATTAATAATACATTTTATACACACAATAGTCAACGATTGATTATATCATCATGAACAAGGAAGTTCACCCAAGCGAAATACTAGACGTAAGAACATTACCATCTGTAAATGTAAGAATGGACGACGGACTAGTCTTATGGAAATACCGTTTAAAAGCTGACCTCCAAAAAAGAAAACCCCCTCTATACAGATTGTCTGCAGGTACTAGGTACACACGGTAACTAGATTCAGAGACGATTTGTTTGTCTTAAAATTGTAAACCGTCTCTGTATCTAGTTACCGTGTGTACTTAGTACCTGCAGACAATCTGTATACCAAAATTAATATAGAGTCATTACATTATGATAGCGCAAAAACCCTATACAAGAATAGATCACTTCTAATCACATGACAGAGAATGGCAACATTGATAAAACTTGGGAGCAAATAAAATCATATACGACCGACAGTGCAAATGAAGCACTCGGAGTGTGAAGGTAAATGCTACTGAAGAAGAAACCATAATACATGGTTCACGGATGATGTAAAAACACTAGTGAAGCAAAATAAAAACCCTAGCTTAAGTACAAACACATAACGAGAAGAGAAGAATACGAAAAATATAAGGTATTTAGAAATAGGGCAAACGAAGGAAAGCACTGAAAAAGAAATACCGCGAAGTATTTTATATTGAAATAAAGAGCGACTTATACGAAGGATAGAAAAAGGTTTGGAATGTACTAAGAAACTGGAAAAAACAGTAAACGAAGAAATACAAATAAATGCTGTCACATTGAAGAAGTGGACATCGTACATGCACATCCTGTGTAGAAACCAACAAGGTAACATAGAAGATACCCTCGTGGATATACATCTGGAGGAGATCCTAGATGAAGGGAGCATAACACAAGAGGAAGTATACGAAAATATTACAGACTCGACGACATCCCAAACGAAATGCTTAAATATGGAGATCCTGAATTGGAAAAAGCACTAACAACACTTTTTCAAAAATTAATTTTAACTCGAAGAGCTCCCGAAGAATTGAGAGAAAGCCTAACGATGCTGACTTAAAAAAAAGGAAATTTAAACGCCCCCAGAACTATAGATCAATAACTCTATTAAACTTTACGTACAAAGTAAATTACTAACAAAAATTATTACCATTGAAATAGCGAATACAATTGAAATCAGTGGGGAACAGCAAGGTTTTAGGCAATTTTAGGCAAAATAGGTCGACATAGACGTAATATTTATTCTGCGACAGATAATAGGAAAGTCATTAGAATTTAATAAACCTTTGTACCTTTGTCTAGTTGACCTCACCAAGGTCTTCGACAGAGTACAATTACCTGACGTACTATCAATATTCTGAGAGCAAAGTTGTAGAACATCTCAATGATAATAATAATGGGCAAAATGATGCACGGTATCAATGAGTTAATGGACGATATAGAATGGGACAGAAAGCGATAAAAACTCTATGCTACGTTGATGACGCAGTATTGATGACAGAAAACGAGAACGACCTGCAGCGACAACTACATTAGTTCCAAAAGAAGCAGCAGAAACTTCTAACTTGCTAATGTCGGCAGAGGAAACTAAATCAATGGATATATCGAGATAACCCATCAGATGCAACTCGTCAGTAAAAGATCAACATATAAAAAAACATACGATGTAATTTTATCTGGGGGTTGAAATATCACTGTACAAATCTACACCAAGAGGTTTTAATCCAAGTATATAAAATCTCAAGAATATAAATCTCATTTGGAGAAATAAGTGTATGTCCATAGACTAGTGCCAACGTACGCAGCACAAGTAAAGAACATACAGAAAACTTCAGAAATTAAAACATTAATAACTATTCAGGGAGTAAGGTTAAGGGATCAATTCCGAAGGTCATCAATACGAGAGGAACAAAAGTACAAGATGTCGCAATGTTTGCAAGCTAGAGATGCCGACCTTGGAGGGATCATGTTGATAGCTATAGAAACGTCCCTGAGCAAAATGGGAAAAAAATAAAATACCAAATGCAAGACATTCTCCTGGTAGACCACCCAATACATGGCACAAAAATTGGATCTCAGCATCATAAGACGCTTATAAAAACTGAAAGAGTAAGATAAAGTCTTAAATCAACGAAGAAGTATAAGAACAATAGAAGTGAATTAAAATTGGCAACATGCTTTACCTACGAACTATTCTACTGTCCAAAAAAAAATACGTCAAGTTTGTCCTTTGTCGCCTACTCTGTTAAAGCCTATGTCCAACAAGTTTGACATAAATTCTAAAAGAAATGCGGCTTCAATAGGAAAATATTGTTGGGTGACTTTTCAAACATTTTTTGATGGTTGTGTATCAATTACAGAAATTGCGAATCAAGTATATGACTGTTGAAGCAACTTATGCAGAAGAATATACTCTATTAAAATTATATGTTTTTACAGGTAGGTCGATTAGGTACTTAAAAATAAGACTGTATAGCTTCAACACAAATTATAGTAAGAGCTTGATCTTGTAACTTCATATATTTTGGCTACTTAAAATTGATTGCTGCCATTAGCTTGGTATTTAATGGAAAATAAATACAAAGCGAATAATCCACCAATTAAAATTTCCATAGTACTTCTCATGGTAAGAATTGAAGACAGGCAAGATTATATAATGCAAAGCTTAGATAATGATTTCGGAGGTTTTCACGTCATTGTAACTACATAACAAACGACTTCCGGAATTGGACCATGTCATTATTGAGGTCGAAGAACTCAATGTTTCGCCCACTTTCGTAAGGGGCTTCCTCAGGAGAAAAGCATATGAACACAGTAACTCAACGTGTAAACCATGGCAGAGGCGAAACTCTTCTAACGATCTCGCCGATCTCTCCTTCCGATAGTTAGAAGAGTTTCTCCTCTGACATGGTTTACACGTTGTGTTATCGTGCTGTGTTGATTTTCTCCTGAGGAAGCTTATAGGAATTTTCTCTTCATCGCTGCCATTTATAGGAAAATAGCCATGGTAAAATACAATGGATTCCAATACCACACATTTGGTCACTTAAATACATTTTCGTTAGAAAAACAAGAAAAAAAACAATAGAAGGAGACACAGAGATGCTTTAATATTTTTCATTTTTACAACCCGCTCCCGATAGCTTCCATAAATTTCTTAACTTACACTTTCAAAGCATTGCGCCTTCACCTTTCCAGGATTTACTGCTAAAACCTTTTACATGTTTCCGAGCAAACTACAATACTTAAAAACTAAAAATGGCCAAATGAGCTATTCGAGCGCAAATAAGCCTCGCCTCCTTAGATGAGGAAATGCACGAGTCAAGCGCTTTTTTCATGGAGTTATTTACAGATCCGAGCAGATCTACTTAAAATTCATGCAAACCCCGGTTAAAACGAATTATGGTGATTCAGTTTATGATTACATAAAATCAGTTAGAGTCTACTAAAACATAGGATCGGCAATTTGGTTTTAACTGGGGGTACTTCGCAGAGATTGTCAGTAGCGCCTTCCCTCTGATTCTATTTAATTAAATTTTATATTATGGGGTTGAGTTTTGACGCAGGTGAAACGCAGGAGGCTGGGAATGCCGAGAAAGAGGAGCTTTATGATTCATAAAAACAACCCTAAGAATTTACTAATATATTCATAGAGGGCTACGGTAAAATTAGCGAATCCTCTAACTCCGAACGGAAGCTGGCAAATTTTATTTCTTGTGCACTTCTCCCGCGACAATGGAATTGTTTCCTTTTGCTAAATTAACCTATTGCGCGCTTAAATTTGCCATAGCAGCGGCGCATAAATATTAAACAGCTAGTTAGTAGTTCAGAAGAAGCAAATTCGTTTTAAAGAGCAATAGAAACAAAACTTGCACACGACTGCAGGGTTATCAACTTTTTATCCCAAGAGAACAGCGGAGCGCAAAATAGAATATTAAATAATTTAGGGACGTTGAAACTTCTATACTTGATATATGCAAACTAAATAGCATTGCAAGCGATTCTTGGAGGAAACTTTAAGGAAAGGGATGAGCGGACGTAAAATACACTTTTCATTCGGGCAGTGATTTTGTGAAACGGATAATATTTTACATCTTCGTCCTCAAAAGGAATAAAAACTACGTGACATTCAACTTCAGGTCTGGAGCAAGATGTTTCTAAACGCCCATATATAAAAGTTCTCAGAAACTCGAGTACTTAAGGTAAAGTTATAGTTACCTGTTTTGATACCTGTTCCGCTCCGTTTGCTAGGAAATGTTTCTGCATGATGTTTGGGGCAAGAAGTTGTCTGGAATAATAAAAAGATAGCATTAACTACACTTGTAAGAACTTTCAGTTTAGATTTTCATTTTAAAATACAACTTAGACTATTTAACAAGTTAACTGAGATATTACAAACTGCAGTCAATTAGACATTATACCTATAAAGTGCATGCCATTTAATGTCCGGCTTGTAGCCCATTACCCCATCAGTAGTAATTTCAACTAAATTAAATAATAGGTATATGCGCCTCATTAAGAAACTGGGTAAAGAAAGTTTTAACGAAAAATATTATAAATCTAAAATGTCTGCGAAAGTGCTTAAAACGAATAATTGGAATGATGGAAGATAGAAAATGCAGATAGAAAATTAAAAAAGAAAAGTGTTATTAAAGTTTTCCAACAACAAATAGTATATTATTTTATCCTCGTATATAATGACAATTCCTACGATGTAAATACTATACCTCTTCTATTCATATTAAACTATTTATTCTTATTATTTAAAAAAAACTAGATTTATCAAAACTACCTGATTTATGATTCAACTTTATGATTTATTGAAGAATAATGAAAAACTCGGCATATGATTGGCTGACACCAGTTGAATAATGAATAATTATACCATTCCTTGAATAATTCCTCACTTTTCCAATCAAAAACGCATGAATATATTATACTGAAACCAATTTTTGCGTGTAGTACACGTTATATAAACGTTTTTTTTTTTGCTGGCATTTTATTGTTAACAAGGCATATAACATTTAAAAATTGTTGGTTTATTATATTAGCCACTTTTTTACAGTAACTTACGCCGTAATTTCCACAAATAACTGTTCAATTATAAGGTGTAGAACCTGTACTAATATCAAAGTCATGTAGAATACTTAAAATGTGTAAAAATAACTAAATATAGACACTATATAACTATTAACACTGTATAATAAAGTTGGAGCTTATTTTAACACGAATCAATAGGCGAATTAAGAGTAAATACATAAATTAGAAGGAACTATATGTTATAGTTAGTATTGCATACGCAATAAGGTATATAATAGGGAAAATGAAATAATACTAAACAAATCCTACGTGCTAACGTAAATTGAAACTTAAAAAAAATTAAATTGCAATTAAATCCACAGCAAAAGTTAAAAATTTTAAGACCCTATTAACTCAACAACTATTGCCGGCACAGAAAAAGTACTCCTAAGTAAATAACGTTAAAAAGGGTAGCTAACGCCATTTTGCGGTGTAATTCAAGGAAGCAGTGTGTTGTTTCCGCTAGTTAGGTTATTTGCAGCCGTTGCTAGTGTGTTGTCAACATTTTTAAAGGTTCTAAGTTATCTCATTTGATATAGATTCGTCAGCTATTTGAAGTTCGGTATAACCTAATTCAACCCTACGTTGATAATATTGTCCTTCAACTCAATGCATCTATATATCGCCGCTGACTTGCCCAAGTTCCACCTTTAAACGCACTAATTAAATGCCTGCTTGCAGAACAACATGTATGGAACTCGTCGAAAAAGTCGTTCTTGTTAATCAGTCTTGAGTTTATTGATGTTTAGTGTACGTAATTTTTTGGTGTTCTTAGATCTCTTCGATGTGCTGTATCTACTTTACGATAACGAATGTTAAGTTATTGGTCCTCATAATTATTTTAGAGATAAAGTGCACAAAACTTTTTTATAGAGAAAACCACATTGCATTACAATTATCTAAATGAACATAATATACATTTACATTTGTCATTGCTGTTTGTCATTTAATGTAGGTATTCAATGCAAGGCATTTTCTTCGTTTTTTTTCGAGTGTTTTGAACGTAATCACCAGATATGGGAATTTTAGGTAAATATCTATTTACATATGCTTTAAACATCCAAGTGTAAATGATACTATAATCCATTTTGAGAAATTTTCTTTAATATGACCCACTAGTGTTTTGTCAGAAATTCTTATTTCAAAGGTTTACCTAATTGCATACTTGCAACTTTTTAGTATAAAGTGTCGGTTTTTGCTTCTACGTCTATCGTTTTACACTCATTTTTATAGCTTTTCTATTCCACAAAGCGAAAAATATATTCTATGCACGGAATTACACAAAAACAATTAACTTTAGTTTCGAATAGTACTTTTTTTCAGGCATTGTCGTAAATTTGTACGTCAACATAACCTTCATTTTTAAAATAAAATATTGTAACACGAGCAAATACTGTAACGTTGTAACACTTAGCAAGTTGTCTAACTCGTCTTCGCGTCGTTGGACGATTTATGCCGCTTGCCATAAAGACACACTTTCTACACTTGATACATTAATAAATACTTGTTTTGCATACAAATCCGTTATATCCTTTCTCACTTTGTAACAAAATTTTAACTGAAAATCGTTACAATGTAATTCCAGACAACATTGAAAAATAATTATATGCGACAGTAGCAGTAAAGTGTAGTTAAAATATTGTATTTGTCTACTTAGGAGTGACTCAATAATATGTTTTTTAGTTTTTTAAGTACCTATCTTATAGTTGTAGTTACGTTTTCATATTTTTCGTACATTTTTGACATATTTTACCTAAAATACGACTTTTGGGTTCTAAAATGTCTTTTCGCCTGCATATTTTCAATCATTTGAGTATCTAAAATTTCAATCCCTATTAATCACATTTTCAATTATTACCTCCTGCGTCTAAAAGACGAAGGCAGTATTGTAATCGCGAAAAAATCGTCTTCCGAAATTTCTTCAGATCTTCACGTTTCAGGGTTCCTAGATGACGAAAAACAGTTTTTCTCAATTCTTTCTGTCTGTTTGTCTGCCTGTTGGCGGTATAACTTATAAACTATTTTTTGGAGGAAGACAGTATTTTTCATACACATTACCTGGCATAAAAGCGAGAATGTTTCAAATATATACAGGGTGAGCACTATAAAATAATAAATTTTTGTTTATTTTTGCTTTAATTTGGAAATAGATAAAAGTAGTAATTTGTGCATAGCGCAGGCTTTATTCTTGCTAAAAATGGGATCCAACAGATACAGGATAAATGTTGTATGAGAAAAAAATGGCAACGAATAAGTGCGTTATGTTAAATATAGCTGCATGAAAGGAAATCGAAGCATCGCGGTGGCTCAGGCAACGAGTTCCCGCTTTGGCGTGAACTTCCGCCGAACAATGAAATGAATGCGCCTGCTCGTTCGCAGGCGCTGAATTTCGAGTTCCATCACCGGTAATATTTTTATTTTTGCTTCAACTGAAATACAGATAATAGTCACAATTTGCACATAGTTCAGAGGTTACCCTTGACAAAAATCGAACCCAACAGATAAATGCTGTAAAGAAAAAAATAATGTCAACGAAAAATGGCAGCCGGGACGCACGGATTCGAGAAGTACTCCGTAGCGCATGTAGCAATAGCCCGTTCCCTTGAAATATTAGGCTAAACGTTGGAATCGCATTCGCAACCGCCTGCCCTTCGAATTCGACCACCGGTAATATTCTTTTATTTGAAAATTTATGTAATTTATTAGAAACGTGAAGATATTTTTATTTAATTTATTTTATTTATTTAAATCAAAGTACATCCACCTATTAGGTTATTAGCACCAATGTTACATTAGTATGGCGCTCGGGATTTTGATCATGTCATTTGCCTTGAAAGATGCAGCTGATAATAGAATTCTAATTGATATGAAAATATTATTTTCGGTAAAAGATGGTTAATTTTACGTATTTATAAAATATAAATATACAAAAATGCTTTTTATGAAAAGTATCAAAAATTGAAGGGTGTTTTACTATTATATCGAAGTATATTAAAAATTAATGCAAACAAATATGCATTAGCTGCTATGTTTTTAAATTCGCCTATTTTTGTATAAAAAGTCTAATCTCTTGAAAAATATGTAATGCTCAGATATTTGTAAAATAGTTTATTATAATTAGCACAAATATGGATTTGGATATTATATTCTTAGAAGTTTTACTCGTATAGCAGAACGTTCTTAGTATGATTGGCGTTTATTATTCCTCTTAGCGTCAATATTGTTACTTCGGCACAACCTGCAGAAGTATTGCTTTCGACTTCGACCATTTTATACAAGAAGAAAAAGGGAAAATATATCATTATCACAGGCTTCAAGGATTAAGATTGTAGACTTGTTTCGTGTAAGTGTTCTTTTAAAGTTGATTTGAAATACTAGATATAGCAAATCTATAAAGGACTTTACTCAGAAGTTCCCGCGCAAGTGGACGTTGTTACACAAAACAACTAAACAAGAAAAATATGAGTAAACATATCTTCACATTCGTAAGAATACTGAAACGATAAAAGGAAACACTTGGTAATGCGAATTAAATCAATTTTAATTAAAAAACATTACTCGTGATGGGATTTGAACTACAGCACAGCGAATCCGACTTTAACTCCGTCCGTCTGATCCACGAACTCATCGAGAACGCAACTTATTCTTGCCTTTTTATTTTTTTTAAGATTTGTCCTGCATCTGTTTGGTCTCATTTTCGTCAAGTCTAAAGCCTGCTATGTGCAAATTATCACTTTATCAATTTCTCAATTAAAGTGAAAATAAACAAAAATTTATTTTTTAAGGTGCTTACCCTGTTGAGTTCAAAATATGCTCCCTTTTCAAGGGTAGAAACCTGAGTTTTTTGCAAAGGTATCACTTTCATTTAAATAATAGTTCTTGAGTTATAGCAACAATAGAAAGACTATCGTCTTCCTCCAACAAATAATTTGTGATTTATACCAGCAACAGACAGACAGAGACACAGACAGACGAAATTTTATTGGCATTTATTGTCTGATACTAACAATTAACGAATAGTCTTTGTATTGATTTTAGATCCCGGGTGGTGTAGCTTGGACAAGCGTCCACGTTCGATCAGCAAAGTTAAGCAACGCTCTCTCTGGTCAGAACTTGGATGGGAGTTCCACGGCTGCATCTCTCGGCGCCTCGTGGTACGGCTGCCACGAAAATAGTTGGTCCCGGATGTCATAATACCATCATAACAGTCGTTAGTGGGGTTGGAAGTCCCCATAAAATGTACAGCGACGCATATAATTGGCCTAACGGCTGTTGGCTGAGTACTAAATAGATAAATAAATAAATAAATAAATAAATTATTCAAAAATATTAGAACATAAATATTTACAAATAACATTAATGTGAATTGAATATTAAAAAATTAAGCATTTTGCTACTCTCCTATAAACAACACTTATCAATCTGAAAGAGGGCTGATGAGATACAATTTGGAGTCTTGAGTTCGGTGTACATGTAATTCCAGAAAGGCCCAAATATTGAAGTTACGCCACTGATTGTTACTATTGGAGCAAATAAATTACGAAGAAATGTATAGTGCTTAATTAAAATGCCAACCTTCGAGAGCTTGCAACCATTCAAATGCTACAATTGAAGGAAAATGAATGGGGCAGCGTTGATTACACCCGAAACCCAAACATTAAGTGAACCACAACCGAAATTTATTAACCATCGGTGAGCAAAATATTTATTATTTCCTGTAATAACTCTGATAAGGCACCGTTTCACAAAATGTGAACCGCAAGGGCGAATTGCAGGCCGCGAATGCATCTACATAGCCTCGTGCATCAAACACACCGACACACTTGTCAATGCGATTAATTAGTACGAAGCGGCAGTAATACATTGATATCTAGCGTCATTAGTGAGGCTGACCCGATTTTCATGCAACAGTTTCGCGATTGAGCAAACCTATCACCAAACAAAGTTCCGGAACAATCCATTCGCAGCAGTTGGCAAAAAGAGCTGCAAAAAACAGGTAAGGGAAAATATAAAGGCGCCCAGAGCAAAAACATGGTAATTTTCAAACACTACACCTAATGGCCTTTCACGAGCACGTCATATTTTATCAATGTTCGCTCAAAACTACCCGAGTCGGTTTCGCGACCCAATAGAGGACGATTTTAAGCTCGCAGATTCGTTTGCTGGCGATAAGTTCGCAGCGAATTGTCGAGGGGAATTTACGGAAAGTGTGTTTTAATAAGGACAATTAATTAGAATGGAAAATATAAGCCTTTTAATTATTGGTTTCGCGAATTACAGAAATTAATAAATGTAAACGAATAGGGATTGAGTTAATATTATTTTAGGCCTTTCTGTGGAATTGCCGCTTATTGACTATTTGGAACTCTATATTTATTTTGTAATAGTTCAAATAACAATTTTGCCATAAGTACTGACTTAATCTGTAACCTTATTACCTTTCGGTGTAAAGCACCTAACGGAACTCAAAGTGGAGAAAATGTATTAGAACTTAGAAACTGAAGATAACAAGCCGGAAAGGAGAGTTGCATAGTAACCTAAATAAGAACTCACGGCAGAAAGAATGTCTGAGTAACAAATATACAATACAGTACGAGAAAGCCTAAAAGAACGAAAAAAACAACTAAAAAACCGAAAGAAAAGACACTAAACAATGTAAAAGATAAGTATGGAAAGACAACAGTTGAAGAAGAGAAAATAGTGATAATACGAGAAAGTGTTGTTAGAAGGGCTAAGAGAAACAGACACCCAATAGAAAATGAATACTGGCTAAAAAACGAGGACCAAATAAAACCTGAAGAGATGGCGCGGAAAGAATTAGAAAACTCCACATAAAAAATACGTTTAGCCAGAAAACCTGCCGACGACGATACCACAGGTGTGTAACACCATAAATTTAATTACCGGATGGTTTTGCCCCTTTTCGTTTGGCAACCTTTCTATATGACAACACTAATAAATGAATATTTTGTTAAAATGCACAAATTATTAGGAAATGTTGATGCTATTGACAAATTTTGAAAGTGTTTTGTTTCTCTGAAGTCTTGTTTGTGAAAAACAAAAGGTAGGAAGTCATTGATTAATATTTTTTAAAGAAGACGGCATAGAAAATTGTATTAAGGCAAGTGGCCACTTTTGAGTTTCGGTACACAGTGTTAAGAACGCATATGCGATTTATGTCGTGAGAGACATCTCTCACATTGCGAGAATAGATTTTAGAAATTTACACTTATAAGCCCGAGCAATAACTTCGGGGTGAGTTAATTTCGTGGCATAGCGTTAAAGTACTTAACAAGTATTTCATTTAAGATTTACTAGTTTACTTTATCAGTTTGATTTAACGGTTTGACACAGAAAGGAAAACAGGTTTAGAGTGCATAATGTGCTTTGTATTTCGTTTTATTAAGATGCATCACTCTCAGGGTAGAAAATAGTAGCAAATAATGTTACGATCAATCTGTATTACCCTTCGCTACTACGCTGCTTTCTTGATGTTATTTCTGATGGTTTTCATATTGGCATTGCTTCCATGGCTCTTCGCAAACATGAAATCTTACTACAACTTAATACTTTTTCCAGTTACTTATTTCGACAGATCTACAGTGAAATGCTAAAACTGTTTCAGTTTTCAGATATTGAGCAAACGACTTGACACTTTAAACGGTTTTACTTCTGCCACTTAATCAAGGGTACGTGGTACAACAGCTAAACTTTATCACTACTCTTTATTACAACATTCACAGAAAGGTACCAAATTAAACACAAATTGACAGTTTAGAATAAAAAGTACGTACATGCAAAATCACATGTGGAAGAAGCTTGAATAGTGAATTGATTACTACATTTTTGTTAGGTTATGAAAATGGACATGCTCGCACATTCAACTCGATAAGCAATTGCCACTAATGATTATAACTATTCTCAGTAATTCAGTTGTTACACATGTTGACTTTTGAGCAACGAATTACAAGTTTGATGAGGTTTTTAACTAAAGCCTCTAAAGTAGACTATCTTTCGAAGGGGCTGATGACCATAAGTTTTATGCTACTAGGGCAAGTTTGTTTTTGTAATTTGGGAACAGCTTAGGCTGGATAACATTGTAGTGAGACGTTAGCCATAGAACGAGTATCAACTAATGTGTGTAAGTACCTGAAATTTACTATGTGTAGATCTTGATCATAACAACTAAAAAAAAAATGAAATCTACCTAACATAGATTTAATCAATATTTATAAAAAAATAATGTTCGATTACAATTTGTAGCCACATCAGAATTTTCTAACGCGGCTGAAATTGCATTAAGCTTAACCCTAATTATATCGATTGAAAAACATTTATTTGATACTTTAGGTGCACTAATGTTTTTCTTTTTACAGTGGCAAGAGTAGCTAGAAAACATCATGTAGCAATGTACATACGGATGTCATTATTATTTATTAACTTCTGTTTCTAAGTTGTACTTATGTGCAGACTGCAGAAGATATTCAGAATGGTATTTCAGTATTGTATACCTTAGATACATTGTTTAGTAATCGATTAGCATGATTTGTGTTTCGTAATTCACAATAATTAGAAAGTGTAATTTCTTTATAATTTATCGGACTTCCTCATTGCAGTTCTTTGTAAATATAAATACTGACACACAGCACATTCAATCTCTACTATTCTACATTCAATAGGTTGTTATTATTTTCTCATAATTTTTTTCAGAATTATCAAGATTTTATGAAATTGACTGCTATTTCTTTCATTATTAACGTTTTTTTAGAACTCACGTTTTGTCATATTTCATCCGTAAAATACATTACTCCTGATTATTTATAAAACAACATTACATTTTGCTTTTATCATAAGTAAGAAGTAGGTTATGATTAATACGCTAATAAGTATTCGAACCTTATAAAAATGAAACTCCTGAATCAAGTGAGTGCTGTGTACGCAGTTCCCCCAGTAAAATATGTAAGAATCGCCTCTAGGTATCTGTATGATGTCGAACAAATATGAAACGGGACCGGTACCACTGCGAATATTATAGGAGACTGCATGTTGTAAACGTAAACAATCCCAATACCTGTATTGACATACGCATGTATGCAGTATTGTTTTTTCAATTATAAGTGCCGTGAGATCATTTAAAAGCGGGACAGGGAGTGCTATGGAATTTCTGTTTTAGATTCGAACTTTGATTAACAGCCATTTGTCAATTTATTAAATTAACCTTAGACCTCAGACATAAGCTTTATTAAAAGTCAAAAATTACAGTAAATGTTCCAAGAGAGTGCCTTGGAATTTCTGTCTTTGAACATTTACTGTAATTTTTGACGTTTGATATAGCTTATCTCTTGTTTGAGGTTAATTTAATAAATTGGCAAATGGCTGTTAACCAAAGTTCGAATCTAAAACAGAAATTCCATGGCACTCTTTGTCCCGCTTTTTAATGATCTCGCGGTACATACAAGAATTAAATAGCAGAATGTAATGATCTGACCTTGTACGATGTCGAGAATCAGTGAAACCATAAACAACTGCAGGCGGTAATAAGAGGCTGATTGGTAGCCAGCATGGCAAGTCACACTGTAATCAGCCTTTTTTTAATTTCATGGAAAACTTGTCTTACTGCTCCCCGCCAGGGCAGGTAATAGTCTTGCCAAGATGGCAGCTTTTTCCACGCTTTTATCGGATCGCAAATGGCTATGACCATGGATGACACCAAAACGAAAGTGTCAGCAACACTTTCTTGGCTCACACTGACGTTATTGGGTTGTTTAATGCACGTTATTAGGTTGATCAATCAAGTTGGATCGATGAAAAGTTTACGTGGTATTGCTCGAGTTTACAAGTATATTTTAAATACCACAATAACATGCCCCACTCCTTGTTTAAGTTTTAGTGGCCTTACGACGAGGGTTTTTAAAGCACCTTTACTTCCACGTTAAAAACGATGTAGGTAACTTCGCAATAATGTGAAATTTTTCTACTTCCTGTTGGAAATGCAACAAGTAACGATACCTATTCAAGTGCTCCACAAGCACCCACAGTATAAAATTTAATTCAAAGAGCCTAATTCTCCATATTTAAAACATGATGTCTACAGTATAAAACTTGGGACTTGCTTCTTTTTGATTGCTGCTTGAAAACCGATCATAATTTTTCATAAAATCTGTTTCGCAGATGTATTAATATGCAAAATGTCAAGATTTCAAAGTGTATATGCAACCCTCCAGTCTCAAGTTTAGGAATGGTAATCTACACGTTAGGCACAACTCTCTCAATATGTTGTTTTGAAGGATGAACATGTAACATGTTTTTAAAACTTCTAGTGGCAGGTTATAGGGTACGGCTGCTTTTCCCGATCTTAGTTTCATTATAGAATGTCTAATTTCGGATTTGATAGGTGGTTTTGTCCTAGCCGTTGGGAGAAGCTGATCTTGTTGTTCCTGTTCGTTTCATTCTGTGTTTACTATTGCTGAGTCTAGTGCTTCAGCAAACCCTATCTTTTTAACTGCTCCTCTTTTGTATATAATTTTTGCCGTTTTTATTTTGACATACTGGGCAGCCATGTAGTTTTTATTTACAAGTTGGTCCACTCTTCTATACAGCTTTCTGCGATTCCGTTCTTTTGCAGTCGTTTGTTCATTTTGGGGCTATTTCTGAGTTTACGTTGTTAATTTGCCCCCTGATGTGGAGTCGGCGTTCGAAGTATTTTTATTCCAAGTGTCTTGAGTTATCCATTCCTTCCTTTTCTTGTTCATTTTTCATAAAGTTTGCAGACTTGCGTTTAGGATCATGTCTTTTATTTTCTCTCACTTTTCTTGCAGGTTTTCGGCATTCGTTGTAATATTTCGGTTTTACTACGGTGCCTTGATATCAATTTGACTTATTTGTCCTTTCCACGGTACGAACAGATAGTTGTCTCTTCTCACTCTAAAGCACTTTAAAGATAGAGGAAACAACGATCTGTCCGTACCCTAGAAAGGACAAATACGTCAAATTGACATCAAGGCACCCTAGGCTTTACTATTAAGACAACTATTGAAGTTTTACAATGTCTCTGTGTTGTTTAAGAAGCCTGTATTCGTCTTTGTCCAAGTCGGTATTATTTCTGCCACTATTAAATGATGGGTTGTTAACCACATCAGCACATCTACAGCGCGTACATCCTACAGGGATCGCCTCCACTTTCTGTTGACAGCTATGTGGTTAATTTGTTTCATGGTTCTGTTATCCGACAACACCCAGGTTACTTAATGTACACGAAGTATGCCATCGATTACTAGGTCAAATTGCGTACAGACATCGACAAAGAGTTGTCTTCTATCATTTATCCCTTCTAAACCACGTTTACCCATGAATGTTTTCATATTCCTGGTGTGGCTGTCTACGTTGTCATTGAGATCTTCTATTAAACTTTCTTTCTCTTATTAGAGAGACTGCTAATGTCTGCATGATACATAGTGTTACGATTTGCGTTCTTTAATGAAATGAACTATGTAGGAATATACTATACTTTAGTTAGCTGTAAGCCATCTGTATAATATTTTAAGGTAAAATTCGTAGGAAAAATGTCATATTTAAATTACAACAAGCGGATGTTTAGAAACGTGCCTTTTGTTTGGGAAGCTGGAGATATTCCAATCTCACGAATAGATTAGAGTAAGTTTATGCAGGGTTTACTTCATAAACCGAAATATTGAGTGATGTATATGACCGGTACGTGATTAGAAGAAGCAACGGTTGCAACTCGATCATAAAAATTATTTGCAGCTGGGACCAAATGCTTTTAAGTAGAATTGTAATCCTTTATAGCGGTAATTTACGAAGGGTTCGAGCAGGCCACATTTCACCGTGGGAAAGCCTCAAACTTATAAAATTCATAGAACTATTATGAACTGTCACGTCCGTATGTACGTGCCAAAAGTTGAAAATTTAGACCAGCTCTGATAGGTTATTGGGAACTTTGTAAACGCCCACCGAGCTTTCTTGGTGAAAATGGACTTAGAATTTAGTTAGTTAATAAGAAGATGTAAATACGTAAATTTAAGAAACAACGCTATTAAACTTAAGTGTTCTGTAAACGGCAGAAAAATAAATGCAAGTATTTGTACTTAAGTGTTCTTATTAATCTCGCAACAGTAGCTTTGGTCTTCGTGTCCGAGTGTGTTTTAACTAAAGGATTGCCACCCCGACTTTAGGCGTCTCGCAATAATAGCTATGCAATGTAATGTAATTGCAGAAACTGAGCGATAACATTTAAATAATTTGAAAACCTGCAATAATACTTATTTAGTATCTATTTTTGAAATCAACTCTCGGTATATTACACACATTTGAAGTAAATCAAGGTTTTCACGACAATAATACCAAAGGTTGAGAGTTGATGTATTTTAAGTATGGCGGAGTTTATGAAGTTTAATTACTAAGTTTGATGAAAAGTGCGGAATAGATTTGCTTTAAATTTAACTGTAAGCAATAAACGACTTCATTATAACGTAGGTGAGGTTTCATGTTATTCACACTTCAAACAGTAGTTTAAAGCGGTATAATTTAACTCCAGGAACGTATTACATAAACGTACTTCAACAAAAACAAGTAAATACTTAGGAACTTTATAACCTAAAACAAGAACAAGTTCCATGTAGAAAGAGAGAGAAATCAAGTAAATCTGCTGTAATTAATCTCGGTGCATTTTGCTTTGAACATTTCAGAACACGTGTAGCTTCAGTGGTGGCAATTGGACGCAAGTAACGTTTCTCAAAAATTTAGTTTGAAAATAGACAATGTTCTGAAAAGCTGTATTGAAATTTTAGAATTGCTTTTATTGATGACGAAAAAGTATGTGCAATTATATTCTGCATTTACAATTCTGATGCTGTATTATTTAAATTATGTTTTCTTCTCCATAATCAATGAGGCTGGCCAATTGCATTTTATAATACGGTATTTGTTTGAATCTATATTGTTGTTACTATTCCCATTTAAATTAAGAGAAGTTGGAAAACAACATAATAAATATCGGACAATAGTATACATGTGTAAAACTGTATTAAAGATGGACATTAGAAGACCAGAAATGCTCTTTCTTAACATCTTCTTAATATACTTCACATCCTGTTTATTAGTGCCACTAACTTACAAACGTTTACCCGGAACAGTTGGATGAAGTTATTAAATACATGATGTTTCATCAGAAATATAATTTAAAATACAAACTATAATCAAAACGGTAAATGATACTTGTTATGTTTCGAAATGTCACAGTGTACGTCATCTTCAACTATCAGAGTTGATGAACGATAAATTCGATTCTCCTGATTTGATTCCATTATGTCATTACATTAAATACGATATAGAGTTACTGCAAAATGCAGGCGAGTGTAAAGTTTGTACCTTTAATGGGCTTGTACTGACATTGTCCAATATCAAGCTAAATCGTGTCACCAAGAGCAAGCGTTAGATTATAAACTGGGCAGTATAGAATTGTATGGCTATTTCCGTTAACTGCAGTTTTTAAGTGTCGAATATGCTTGCAAACTGCCTGGCCTGGGAAAAAGGTGTTTTGTTAGAGCAAAGCGCCTTTGAGTTTGCCGAAATAACAGCTTTTTATAAGGTCATTGATGCACGTTTTAACTGGCAGCTTTACACTAATTAATTAAAATTTTGATGGGTTCCTAATTTTGCATTTACATCAACTAGGATTATAGTATAATCCAAAATTATTTTCATCTAGTATGGCTATGAAGTAGTTCCTAATTTATGAATTTGACTATAAGTCACTTTAAAATCAGATGTCAAGTTTGACATCTTTATAAAGGGTTTTCCAATAAGAATGATATGATTTTGTATGATTTAGTAACCATGGTAATAAAGTTATACCTGTCACTCGTTGTTATTTATGTTCTCTAAACTCTAACATTTATTATGGCTAAATACTCGCTCCAAGAACGTTTGGTTATTGTCCAAAAAATTTACGAAAACTGTGGTTCTTTATGTGAACACTTTTCGCGCACTTCGCGAAAACTTTGCTTTAAATAATTGTCCTTCTGTGCTTTCCATTCGTCGCATCGTTAAGAAATTTGAAAGTAATTTTACTCTTCATGATGTAAAAACACCAGTAAGACGCCGAAATGCCAGAACTGTTGAGAATATTGCTGCTGTAAAAGATAGTGTTGCAGAAGATCCAAATTTATCAATTCCTCGTCGTGCTCAAGAGTTAGGGCTGAAAAAAACAATTTGACTCCTTTAGATTACTTTTTGTGGGGTTATTAAAATCTAAGGTTTATGCAAACACTTGATGCTTTGAGATTGAACTTTGAACGCTGCATTAGTGATATTACGCCCTATTTATTGCACAAAGTCGTCGAAAATTAGATTCGTTGAATTCACTCGTGTACACGAAGCCGAGGTGGACATTTAAACGACGTGCTATTCAAAACATAAACGTTATCGATTGTACTTTAAGATAATATAAAAAGTGTGGTTATATCTGAAATCATTTCTATTTTATTTCATTTTAAAATCATATCGTTCTTATTGGAAATTTTGTATGTGTGTTTGAGTGGTCTCTGATGGTTTAGATTCACAATTGGACCCGGTAGGTGGCGCTGCAATCGGGTTCTAGGAATTTTTTAAAAAGTTTTTTGACGAATTTCTTTTTTTTTTAATTTTTAAAGATTTCTCGCATATTAAAACATATAACCCCCAAAATTGCACCTCCCACCTACCCCATTTTTTAAATGAAAGAATTGAAGAAACGTTTGCTGAATCCGCTAATAGCAAGCAGCGGGCAGGACAACGTCTGTCGGGTCCGCTAGTTTAAATATAAAAATGTAGTTGCATTTATAAATTAGGAGCCATAGCCACACTAGATGAAAATAATTTTCGATCATACTTTAACAGCAAAAGCAAGAATGGGTTTATTATATTTGTTCTCATCTATGGTCACTTAAGTGTCACCTAACCAGAGAACATCAACAGTAGCACAAACACTTGTTGTGTTTGGACGTCCATGCCTGGAGGATAATAATTTTTAGGTTAACGATAATGTAATATCCGTGTCGTGCATCGATGCGTAAAACTGAATATCTACAAAACTCGTTAACGTCGCATTTTAGGTCAAAGTAGCAATCCGCATCTAAATATCGCTGCCTCCTGCAGCATACAGTTAACGACGTAAGTAATATATTATGGATTAAATCGACGTGAGAATCTGGGAACAGAACACTATTTTACGAGGAAAAACTCAGCCACGTAAATCCGGCTCCTGTTTCAATTAACCGTAGCGAAATCAAATCATATACGGAGCGCTAATGGAATTGTAAATGTACAACTGGAGATTTGTTGACACTGCCAGAGGTTAGCACGCTGTACCGGAGGAATTAATTAGTTAAGTACTGGTATGGGACTTGTAGCAAACGCGTATGACTTATAAATAGTGTAAAGATGTGCGCTACTGCAACATTTAGATTGTTGGAATTGAAGACAATCTGTTATGCAATATTCTTATCGAAAAATGTTTAGTTGGTTCTTTTCAAAAACATTTGTTTTTAATACTATTGTTGCGTGAAATCGTTATGTTAATGTGCTATCTGGCGCCCCTATCTTGCCGAGATATAGCTGTTTTTTAAGTTTCCATCACAGCCGCGTGAGTTTTACAGCCGACATGCACGGGGCGACCCATCCGGTCAGAAAGTTACTTGCGCCGAAGTTTGTTGGCACACTACGTATGCAAGGTCCCAATTTTCCACCAGTTTTGGCATTTCGACATTGTCAGATCAACAAAAAGAGACTAAGGGCCATTCTCGAAGTGCCTTGACGTACCGCATCTTTGGAGATAATTTCGTGGGTAAGTTCACCTTAGAATTACTTTGGATTTGTCTATTTCCACCGCAGCCTGCCGTCATCGAATGAATAAATTTCGTTGGCAGCTGGATGGATTCGCCGTTGGAAAAGGAAGTTGCCATTTCGCTCTACTCAGCGTTGGATGCTGCACAGCGATGTACAGGGGAGTCTACGTCACTGCCAGTCCCGTTCCGTCTTGATGTAACAATTGCAGTCGTTTGCATTGAATTCTATGCAGCTGATGTTATTGTTTTTCTTACTTGCTTATTTTCTCATGCGTTTTTTTCTATAAAGAAAAGGTAGTACATTTTAAATTATTACGGGCTGATTAAAATCTACAGTTGGTTATTACATTTATAGGATTGTAATGCCAGGCAATTGGTCGTGGGGTAGTTTTGTGTAATAACAACAAAGAAGCATGAAAGCTAATTTAGATGTAAAAATCAGTTTTCCAAAAAACGAATGAAAAATGTGGATACAAAAATATAAATGCAGCGGCAAATGGAATCCAAGTACTTTATATGTTGGTTTCACTTACTTTAAAAGCGCCGACTATCAGTGAGATTTAAAATCTAAGTTACCAAATTTGCAACAAAGGGGATGTCAATGTTAGATTTGTATTTAAAATTTGGAAAGTGCCTTTCGTATTAAATAACTTTTTACTTGGGTAGAGAATATATAGAGCGTTATGGAAGTCTACATAATAAACTTGACTACACTTTTCCATTTAGTTTTTTTCGAAAACAACCTTAAACTCTGGAATACTATTTTGATTTAATGGCACCAAATACAAAAAGAAAGATTTTTTTGAACTGCAAACCATCAAAAACTGCTTGAGTCCGTTAATTAAAATCTAGTTACTAACGCATCTTATTCCTATTATTATTAATTGAGGTAGGTAAGTTATTTACTGCATATTTCTGCGTAAATGATAATCGTATTACACTCGCTTTATGCGGACAAAATTCACTAATATTTATATAATTATCTTTACCGTTTTCACTTTTAAACGTACATTTGCTTAGTGAACGGCTCGTCAAATCTAGGAGGCATAAATGAAAAATATCTTGCAATAAATACTCTTCAAATATTATTTTACAAAATATCTATAAATATGCTAGTTTAATTTTTGGTTTTAGTTTTGGTTTTCAGTTAATAATTTGTAAAAAAACGGTATTAACAATAGTACCTATTAGCATTTGATTGAAACATAAAATGTAATCAGAGCAGGCTTGGAAATAATGAATAACCACGTAAGATAAATGTAAACAAATCAAAGAAGAGGGAAGCGAAGCCAAGCTGTGAGGTGTGTTATTTTGGCTTCCCCGCAAATAATCCATTGAAAGGCGAATAAGTACTCAATTTTCCCAATTCAGTGTTTCATAATTAGTGCGGTGTCTTTGGGTAGGCCGTACAGGGTTTGCTTTGATTCGGTGCACCCCTACAGAAGTGTTGAAATAGTACGTCAAGTGGTAGCTGTGTTCTTGTAGCAAGATTTGGAGCCGTTGCGTGGTTAGGATAGCCCTGGAAGCGGGCAAGAGGCAGCGATATTTGTGCTGAGCAAAAACGGAAGTGTAAGCAGTTTTGAAGTGGTGCAAGCTCCAGGCCGCGTTCGAGATGGCATCTAGCTTGTTATAACAGGCCAACGAAGAGAAAGAGAAGCCCCTATACGTCGTGGGACTTACTGTGGGGATGCTTGGTGTCTTATTTTGTATCAGAGAAGCCAAACAAGGTCAGAAAGTTATCCTAAAAATATAATTTCGTAAGATTTTTATAGTGGCGTCGGTTTTTGCACATTTCCGAAATTAGCGCATCGTGAGTGTTTTGTTGTGGCGTCTATTTACTTATGTTTGCTAAATCACTAAGGCAACGCACTCTTACGTAATTATTGATGCAATTTTTAATACAAAGCCAACTTGTTTTGAAACATTGTGAGGTTGGACCCCCATGTTTGTAAAGTTGTTCCCATCAGTTGAAATATTTAATTTGCAGCGGCCCCATTGGATAAACAAGCGGTGGCTAAAGCGATTACTTTTAAAAATTATAATTCAAATGTATTGTCTATAGTTATACATTCAATATTTTCTAGGATGTAGAAACTCAACCCTTTATTGTAATAATAACAAAGTTTTTCAGCCTGGTGGTCTGTCTCACTGATTAAAATTGTTACTTTATTTTAATTACTACATAAATATATTCTGTCGGAACAGATTTTAGAAATATATTCTTTGTACTCTTATTATATTTATACACAACGCAGTACTGTGTTCAGTTTCTAATGTAGCATTACTATATACTTTGCATGTACCGCATCCTAAAACTATGTAATAATGAAAATAAATGATAAAGGAATAGTTTTTAATTAATAAGCGCAAACACAGGTTTGAAATTCAACTGCCTAGGCATAAAGCTTAACAATGGGAGTGGCCACACGGACTGATTATGAAGTAGTTGTGTATAACTAATTAGAGAGGAGTTTCTCATTGATGTAATCTAAGAGAGTTTAGAAACCTTGGTTTGAGCAATCGTACATAAGTTAAATTCATTTGTAGTGCACATAAGTGCATCTACACTGCCTTTATTCTAAAGACACTTGTAGCTCGACTCGCGGGTTATTTCGAGCAGTTAAAATGAATAAATGTTTTAGTATTATAGTTGTTATTTATTTGCGCTATTATTTATTGTTTGTAAAGCTAAAAACAGACAGCGCTTTAGAATTAAAGTATTTTTTGACTCAGCCAGACCAGTTTTTGCAAAGCCAGGGAAAGCTCTTATCCTGTTGAAAAGCTTTCCATTCCACCTTCAGGCTTGATATCAGCAGGTGGCGCTCAACAATTTTCCGGATTGTCATGTATCTCTCTGACTGAACCTTATTTTTAGCAATAAATAACAGAAAATCATCCGTTACTCCTCCTTACATCGGTTTTATACTTAACAGTATGTTACCTTAAGTAGTGGTAACTTGTGATACGCTGGCACTGATCAAATTGTCAAAATGTGAAGGAATTACTATAATCAAGCTTAATATCTAGTCAAGTTATAAGCGAAATACATCATACTAACATTGTTC
This sequence comes from Agriotes lineatus, assembly GCA_940337035.1. NCBI lineage: Eukaryota > Metazoa > Arthropoda > Insecta > Coleoptera > Elateridae > Agriotes > Agriotes lineatus. The sequence goes on from OW679196.1 coordinate 126,250,811, forward strand.
TGTTTGGTAAGAGACATTTGCAACTCGAAATTCAGTTGTGAGTATAGTTTATATTACTTCATGATTTTATATTTCTTACGGCCTCCGAATAATCTTGCCTGTCTGTATCAAGGTGAAAATTGTTTGCTTTAACTTGCCCAACATTCGAGTTCAAGTTCGGCGAGCTAGTTTGCTCTTCATCCAATAATTTCACTAAACCCTTCTGATTTAGTCTTGTTCAAATACTTGTGTGTGTCTTTTGTTTAATCAAAGAAGTAATATGATTTCGACAAAGCTCTAGAATTAATTGAGAGTTTGAGATTGTTATTATTTCAAAGAACTCTACTATCCTTATAGTATCTGTTTAACAGATTTCTGCTAACTGTTATTGTTACGTATAATAGCTGTTTGGCCGTAAACTATTCTTAAACTTCAATTGCGCTATTTATATGTTATTAATTTACAATGCAAATAGATAGAGTTTTATTGAAAGTGTGATATATTGAAATATTTTGTATGCATCGTCCGAAATGAATATTTATTAATTGGCAAAGGCTTCCCAAACCCATGTGTTCGTTTGTGCAACGTTTTAATTAGTATCATATTACAATATAATAATGAGTCAAAGCTAAACGAGTTCGTTGCGCAATTCAGATATATATTATTGTTTTTGAAATCGATAGTTTCACATATATTCTAGTAAAAATCAGCATAAGGTTACATTTTTGTATGCAAGCACACTGACAAAAGAACTGATCATTAAAATAATTATTTGATATAATAAGGCATATTAAAAGCTCGAACTTACGAATTATAATTATAATCATAATATTCTTCAAGTGTGCTAAAAGTAAACAGCCGATTTTGAATTTATGTATTTTAAACGGGAAGTGAGGTTATAAAGTTATTTTAGTTACTTCTTTCGTTAGAGGTATAGTGTTTTTTAAATAATTAAAGCATTATGTAATAAATAAAGTACAATGTGCATTATTATAATTACATTTGATAACTAACTTTAACAACTACCGGCTGCAGAAACAGTCACCTGTGCCGGCTACTTATCTACGGCCATGTTTTTACTATGACATAAATTATAACCGTCGAGAATGTAAACCTTTGTCAAATCAATATTATGGATTTATTTCAGTAGATTTCAGGTCGTAGAAAAAATATTGTATACAAACTCGTGCTAAACGTGTTATTGCACTCGATATGTTGTACAACTCAGTCTAAGGTTTCGTTTTATAATTATCATGTCTAGTGCACAAAACATTCACTTGTATCATAGCTATTAATTTCACTTTCTGGTTATTGTTTATAATCAAGACAATGTCAATACTTCAAATTAATGAAATATTACTGTACTCTAACCCTCATACCTATTTACTGTAGCCTGCCGGTGAAAATGACTTATAAAACCGCACTCAGTGTGATATTACCAGGCCCACAGCCTATACTTCGAGGAAGAAGAAGAAGACCTATTCACTGCCAGATTCTCAAAATATTTTTAAACATTAAGTTCAATGTTTTAGGATACACAATAGTTTTTCTGATGGCTCCGTATATTCTGAAGTATCAGTATTCTGATCTTTTATTTTTGCAGTGAATGTTGCCTTACAGATATATCCAATCTATTCGACAGCGGGTTTTATTTAAAATGCGCATTTAATATTATAACAGATAATTATAAAATTAGTTTGAATACCTTTGTACTAATTATGGTTTAATTTTAGATAGTTAAACTACAAATCAGCTTTCACACTTACGAACTCAAATAAAAGAATATTGAAAAATCCGGCAACGAATGTTTTTACGGAACCTATATCGACAGTATTACATAAATTCTACCATTGAAAATGGTAGACGGTTATAAGATAATCTGACCGAACGACAGCTATAAAAGGAACTAAAGCGATTCTTGTTAACGCTAGACCAGTTGGAGATTAGTTCAGTGAAAATGATGAAAATAATACTGTGCTGAAGGAGCTGCGGACTTAGAGTAATAATATTGCTTCAAAGGTTTAATCATTTCAATCATGGCAAGTTCGAAAGCAGGTGGATTATATATCTATATATATTTTTTTGAAGCTTTTAATTATCCTAAAATGTAATTCACTTAAATATTTTATGTAAATGTTAATTTAATTCGGCAACTCAAGTCAGCCAATGCATTAACATAGTAAATGCATTTTGTGGTACAGAGTAGAAAGTATAAAAAAAAATCTGTGGAAATTATAATGATCATCAATAAGTTGTTCCGATAAAAACAAGACGATAAAACGACCAAAGTCAAATCTCATAAATGTTCACTAAAGCTTAGGATAATATATACAGTACGATCGAATATTACAGATGTAGCGATTGCAAACAGTTTCTATTTCCCAAATTAATTAGGTGTGGTGCATAAGTCCACAGGTGGATATTTAATAAGCATTGAGGTGTAAGCAACCGATACAATATTCAATACATAATACGGGAATTAGGATGCTTCACAAGTTACATGCTCTAAGTAAATTTAGTAAGGAGATTAAGTCATCACTGTTAAAATGTGATTTTAATACAGGCATAGATGTACGTATCACGATATTTGGAAATACCTTGGCGCTGCAGACATCAGAAGAAAGCACAGCAAGGAGTTGTAAAGTTCTAACGGAAAAATTAAATTGCATTATTTTGTACTAAAAGGACGCATCGCCTGCTATTGTTGTTTAGTGAGTAAATGGGTACATGAACTATTAACAATACTGCTGCAAAATATAATAAACTTGTAATATTGGTCTTTACTTTAGCGATGTTCTATTTCTATGTGTTTAACTAATGTACTGGATGATTGCAACGGCTATTGAAATTATGTAATGAAAACATTTTGAGATTGGACCGTATTATTTTGAAGTTAGAAGGAGTCAAGCTATCACCCACTTTTCTAAGGAGCTTCATCAGAAGTGACACGAAGGGGCACGGTAATTCAACATGTAAACCACGCCAGAGGCGAAACTCTTTTGCAACGTTAAGAAGTAAAGAGCACTCAAAGTTAAGTTACGGATATCAACATTTATTGAACGACGCTGGTCAATATTTGGAGCATAAATGCATATGTTTAGTGCAAAATGTTCCTAATTATAAATGGAGAATCTGCGAGCAATAAGAACACAATGTAGAAAGTATCAAGCAGATAGGCTTGACAATGTCTTCATACTTTTCTTACCCACGATAGAAAGATATGCCGACTGAACAAACATATTTACTGTTTAACGTAGATACACTTATTGTGAATCTATATATTTACAACAACGATGCCTCAATGTCGTTAAATCTTTTTGAACTGAAATTCATAATTCCACGGTTGTTAGCAACTTAAGATACACTTTTTATGATGAATAACTATGAATCACAAGATGCCAAATTAGAAAAGCATCATGGCGGTTATGCAAGCTAAATGTGTTCTTGCTGAAACCAAATGCACGTAATCGTCCCTTATCCAAAATTATTTTTCTTGATGTAATGCACTATAGTATTTCCACACAAGGACAACTCCCAAACACCTAAAATCAGGAACAGGAATGTAATGAAAATAGCGTGTGTAAAATTGGGAATGGAAAGCAACATGATACCAGACATGATGGGATTAAGGGAAGTAGTATGGTATCGATAAGGCTTTTCGAGAAATAGATACAAAATATTTCACACAAAAGCTACTATATAGAGAAACCAAAGAATCATGGGAGACCGAATGCACTATTAAAAGAAAGAAAAAAAGACAGAATAGTGGGAGGTTATGATTAAAAGACAAACCACGAAATATCAGCATCACGCAGGAAGAAGATAAATCTTCAGAATGTTGGGAGACATTAAAAGATAGCTTGATTTCATCTTGATTTGGAAACCAGGTAAATGACTGTAGAAGTTACCCAGGTCCGCAGATAGATAGCGATCAGAATGTTGTAATGATCCAATGCAGATCTCAGAAAATAAGGAAAAACAAAAATAGGAAGTAAAACTTACAAAGACTTCAATAACTATAATACTACACAAAACAATAGAAAATGGAATTGTCAATGAGTCAGATTAAAGTGGTAATATGGAAAAAAGTTGGATGAAGATAAGTAAGTACAGCAGGTACCAAAGAAATAATTAAAGCAAAAAGAAATTGAACAGAAAACCATGTATTATTGCAGAGGCAGACGGTAATTATAACACTAGCAATGCCTATACCAAATCGAGGTCGGCTTCGCGTTGCAGCGAGCGGTTATTACAAACGTTTATACGATTCGAAATCCCACAAAGTTAAATCGATTCTGCCAATATTTTGCTCCAGCTAACTGCAGTCGAGAAGTGGTTCATTAGTGATAGAATTGTGGGTTTATGATAGCTCAAATCAAATGACTGAATGCAGCAAGTAGGTTTTTATTTTTAAATAGTCCTTGAATCTTTAACTACGAAACGGAGTCCAATCAGTTTATTCAAGCGATGTGCTTAGGGCTCTCCACAGGCAGAAACTCGGTGATGGCGTCCATTACTGGAAGGCGTTTAGCACTCAAAGAGAGAGATGGAGTTGACTCCTCCTTAGAGAAGGCCGAGCTAAGTGACGATGGAGTAGCCATGTACTCGTCTGTGCAACGACAAAAGGGTATGGAGTTCAAAAACAGAGTATTACACCTGATTGAGTTGAAGGTGGACGAACACATGCAACGGCAAAAACACACAAAATCCTATTCTTTTAAAATACATTGGGGAATCAAATTCGTATCGGCTATGTACCGTAATAGGGATGGCACCCTTAATAAGCGATTACTAACACCTGGTATACGACTATTTTTTATGTCACATTCTACTCCGCCACGGTACATCTCCCACGCTCGAGCGTTGAGAGCCTACGTTCTTGCGAACACGAAAACACTGAGCCGGAAAGCGCGGCGTAAAACATGCCTGCTTCGATGGTAAACCTCGACCGAAGATGCAACACTGCAAGCCTGTTGGCTGCTTGAATTCTCACTTAACGTGAAACATAAAAGATGAAAGTAAATTGCACACAAAAAGTGGGGTCACCTCTTAAAATTAGTACATTGATTATTACGACCTTGTACCATACTGACAATACAGTGACTCATTATCGATTTGGTACGAGCCAACCTAGTTTTGTTTCACCTGTCAAATACAATAATTTAGAAATGTCAGTTGACTTCTCCAGATTATGTCGTACGTTTTAAGAATAAAAAGCAACAAAAAGTACCTTGTGGACAAACATTGCTCATTATTATTGATGCTGAAGTCATAAAATAGTATTACGCTCTTTCTTGTATATATTTGAAATCATTATATTCTCTTCCTAAATATAATTCGTAGTTCGCCTAACAATCTATATTCTTTCAATAAATATCATTTTGTTAGAATCCCAGTGCAAGGAAATACAACTAGTCCGTCTTTTGAAGTGCAAGTGAAGAACAGTCGCCGGGCAATCCATAGGGTGCATATGCTGTAAACAGCTATTGGGCGTGGTTCAGGAAAGCTTCAATAGATTTTCTTGTTTTTGATGAAGGGAATTGGTTAGCTTTCGAAGTTTACACTACACACCTGTGGATCTTGTTAGTTGCAACTATTCACCTCTGGTAAGAGGTTGTTTGGTTTATGAAATTGTAGTCTAATACTATTGACCTACTTTTTTGGCGTTATCCGTAGAATGCAGTTGCTGCGGAGGTTCTGGAAGGCGATCTGGCTGATACCATGTGGGGACGGGTGAAATCCAACGTTTGAACTATTTTGGTAGAGATAATTATTTTTGGAGTTTTTTTTTGGAGCAGTTCGTGACCGAATGTGACACATATGTGGGTTATCCATTGAACTGACTTTTGTGGCTATGTTGTGCAGATATTTTTCCCTACAATTAAGCCAGTATACGGTTTATTTGAATACAACATGTTTTAGTAGAAGCAATATGTACTGTAATTAAATTTAATCATAGTATGATCTTGTGTTTTTCTTTGGAGGTTAATTTTGGCTATCGCTACGATCTGGAAACTAATCCGGTCAATTCTTTTTGGTTGTATAAACTCAGCTTTTGTATTTGCATATAGTTCTAGCTTTTCGGTGTTAATATGTATAAATCCAGACTTTACCTTGTTAGATTTTAGTTGTTCAATCAAGTTAGTTAATGAAATTTGATAACTTAATTGGAGTGATTCCTGCGATAAAAAAGTTATTTTATACTGGTTAAAGCTAGCTGAGTTAAGTCGTTGGTTGGTTAACCAAATTTTTACACTGGTACCCAAACACTTTAAAACTTAATAATTTCCCACTTAATTGCTGCCAAACTATTAATATAATTTTTGATTTAGTGTGGTGAAAATATATGCAGGCACCTGCACGGGATACACACCTTATATAAAGACTTACAATTAATTTGGAAAAATGTAGAACATATTGTCCGTGAAAACTTGTATTCTAAATTGGTTGTTGGAGAATTTTATTACTACATTAACGTTTTGCAGCAATTACAGCTACAACTATTCTCATTTAGGATTTAAATCATATATTGCATTTGAGGCTCCCAAGTTTTATTTAATTGTGAATATTTACTAATTCAGGGAGCAAGAAAAAGGCAACGTTTATCAAAGAAGTGGACAAATCAAATAAAACAGCTAACCGGTTGCACAGTTGAACAAGCAGCAAGAACTGCAAGAAACAGAGATCAATGGCCACAAATCACAAATAATAATGCTATTTAGATCAAGGACTTCGACCCTTCTAAAAATAAGAATAGGACAACAAAGAAGATTTACGAGTTACGTACGGTTCTCTAATATGTATGTATTTGTTTGCTAGATTTTAGCCCTTATGTACTGAAATGTTTTATGGTTGTTGAATACCTTTTATTTTACATCATGTTATTACCCAAATTGTATTTATTGTTATTATATGATATTCGGCTCTTTTTAGGGCCTAGACCAGGGGTCGGCAACCTTTTTCGGACGGCGCACATAGGAGTATTCGCATAATAAAACTGGTCAAAATTATTTTTCGCGTTTTTTTGCAATTTCATCGAATGTAATACAAAGTTCAATAATATTAGATATTTATTTTAAAAAAACTATACAAATTTGCGATCAAAACATATCATTAGTCATCTTCGTCTTCTTCTATACTTTCTTCGGCATCATTTTCATTTGGAGGTAAAAGCGGTGTACTTGCGACCATAAGACTGATTGCTTCCATCGAAAATGGCTTACTTTTCTTGTGTAGCTTTGGTCTGCTACAACTTAAATACGGGTCTGAACTTAGTAACAGCCTGTTTAATATATCTCTGTTACAATCGACTCGTGAAAATTTTCGAGCAAAATTTAGCCTATAATAGCGTATGTGCTTGTTGCGGGCCTCTGCTGCCTCTTCCGATAGTTGACCGATAGGTAGGATTGCAGTAGATATGACTTTGGCACCATGCATTAAAATTTTGTGTATAGTTGGTGACATAGGATGCCAACCATACAAATTTGTGTACATTTCAGCAGTTTCATGTGCATAGGCTCCAAATTTACCAACATCAATGCTGTTGCCACTTGAAATCACTTCTAAGATTACTTTAAATCGTTTTATTAGACCAATATCGATGCCTGTAATTCGAGAAGAGCATTCCGGATCAGCAAAAAATCTTCTGGACGTATTGCCGTCATTAGTATTCCCAAATCCTGGTTTGGGAATGTCTACGAGTAGACCCATTTCTTCTTTGAAGGTAGTTTGAATCTTTTCTTTTGTTTCTTTAACAATCTTTTTGTCTTCGGCTGTTCGCGCTTGCCACTTTTTTAATAGTAATTTATAAGATAAGTGCAATAGCGACTCGAAGAAACGAATTCTAGCATGAAGAATCGATAATCCAAACTTCAGTGCTTCCTCATTGACTTCCTCTGCTACAATTAATTTGTTGAAATCTTTGGAAGTCTGTCCGCAAATATAACATCTCATAGTGGATGAAGTATCAGTTGCAGCATTGCATACTTTTCCATCGATCATGGTAAGTATCATGTTATGCTTTATTTTACCTAATCCATTAGGTGTGAGCAATTCTGTTTCTTTTAAATTTGCAGCTTGATTTTTGATGTACGCTATTTCATTTTTGGTAACATTTTTTGATTCATTGATAAAGCGTATTCGTATAGGTCTGCAAAATCTGACAGAAGAAGGGACTGGGTTTTGCCATATGATTTTTTTTTGTTCTCCATCAACCATTACAACTAATCTTAAAGGCACGAATGAGCTTTGAAAAATATTAGCGTCACTGTCGGTATTGTTTTCAAACTTTTGTTTATATTGCAACTGCTGCGCTCCATCACAGCCCCATTTTGAAATTAAAACCATGTTTTGCTGCTCTTCCTGTGAACAAGTATCTACAACCTCTGCTACGTATTTATACAGACGCAATGCAGTGTGGTCAAGTAAAGCTTGTAGTTCAATCTTAGAGCAAGTTTCAGTCACTCGAATCGATTGCTCATTCGGGTAACATTCTTTTTTGGCCTTTTTTATGAGTGAATAACAGGGGTAGATGCTCTTGTTAGCCCCGTGTATAACTTCCCACTGTCTTCGACTGAAGTCGCCTTCTACAAAGATTGCCAGAGCCCCTTCGAGTGTATGTTTCTTAACAACTATTTGCTTTTGAACAGAAGTAATAACTTTGCGAAATTTTGTAGCTCTGGTTGGCGTGGAAGTCATTTCTTTTATTAATTTTGACGCATCACTATTTCCTGAAGTGCGCTGACTTACGCCAGCGGCATACGTCAGTTCCTCGACAGGTACCTGTTCCCGTAGTACTTTTGTTTTTCGACGCTTACTGCGGTCACTTAACTCTTCGAATGTTTTAGGTGGACGTCCTGGTTTTTGTGCAGGTTCTGCAGACCAGTAGGGCAATTCGATCGAAGACGTGAGCCATTCTTCATTATTTTTCAAGAAACGTTCATCCTTGTAACTACCGGCTGTCCATTTCTTCTTGAAATCACTCTTGAAACACCTTAAGGCCCGACTTAAAACAGTTTTTTGATCAGTTGGACATTTAGTCATTTCTACAAGTTTTTTTTCCATTAATGAAAACTTTTCGTCCATTTTTTTCCCCTTGAATTCTTTCAGGATGTCATATAAAGCTCTTCTGGTAAATTTCCTGACGGTTTTACAAGAATCTACGAGAGAAAAAACAAAAAAATACAATGTTGAAATAATTCAACTTTTACATGCATTAACTTCGAATGGATAAAAAACAAAATGGCGGATTAAGGCGGACAATTTTATTGTAATATATGATTGGCATAAGCCTAAATTTCGTCTCTATAAAAGAAATGTAGCTGGACAAGACCAGACACTTAAACAAAAACACTGTTATAACAAAATTAAAAGTAAAAATAAATGCTCTTATAGGACCCGTTAAACATAGTTCCTAAACGTACAATACAAACAGAAAATAATAAAATTTCGTTTTAAATTACGGTACGTACCTTCCACTTCCATATTCAATTAATATTTTTTCTGAAGTCAATCACACGACAATACAATAGCGAGAGAACTAAATACCACAAACAAAAGCGTCGCCAACAAAGACGTGCGATTCCAACATTGACTGGGTTCCGACTGACTTTACGACAAGAGGCAAGTGGGGGTAGAAGTTTTCTGGCGGCCGATTGACAGACTGGTTATCAAACTTAAACAAAAAATGGTTTGAACGAATTTTTGAGTAACTTATAACTTTTGACTTTTAACCGGTTTTAACATACGAATACTCCTATGTGCGGCGGGCCATTTTCAAAATAATTTTTTTTATGCGGGCCGCACATTCAAATGTTACTTAAATAGTGCTTTTATATCATATACGAGTATAAATATTATTAAAATAAATATAGAAAAAATTTATTTTTTATTGACATGCTATAATAATAATGTTAGAGAACAAAAATTTTTACAATTCTTAAAAGGAAAAAAAAGAAAATACAATTCCAATTAAATATGTATAAATATGTAAATATAAAATATATAAATATAAAAAATATAAAATATTGTAGTGAAACGTCATACGGCTGTCAACATGAACGCACATATGAACATACAGTAGCAAACTGTTGAAATGAAAGAATTAGTGATGGGCCTATCCGGAATGAATAATCGGAAAGTTTCCGATTGTTCAAAAAATCGGAAGGTTCCTATTATTTCGGAACTTTTCGGAATTCGATTATTTTACTGTTCGGTGCACAAAATTCGGAACTTTCGGAATTCGATTATTTTACTATTCGGTACACAAAATGAGAAAACGAAATGCCAATTTGAACTGAACGGAATACGGAATGTTGTATTGACTCACTTGACTGCTATATGCTGGTTGGCGAATGTCGACGGGTCGCGTCGTGTGCGCACGTGTATGATACGTGAATGGCACTAATGGCAGTGGTATTTCGTAGATTAATTTTATTAAATAGTACACCTACAGACTTCAAATTCAAGTATTGTTTTATACTATCTATTATGTACTTTATGTGCTATTAAACTTTAAAATATCACTACCATTTTCCGAAAGTCTATTAACGTAACTACTGTAATAATTTGAAAAAATATTTTATTTCCTCATATCCCACTGTGCGACTCAAACTCATAAATTGTTTTTTTAGGATACTGCATTGCTAACTAACGTCTACATAGTTACCAATGCAGTATCCTAAAAAATCTTATACGATACACGACCGGTAGAATTCTTATGGCCTTGCTAAACATACAATGGCGCGGCCATAAAAATGTTGCTACCGGTCTAATAACGTAAATAGCTATTACTGACCGTCCTACAAACCCAAACAATAGATGCCAACGCAGATAAGGGCTTACGGCGCGACGACGAGTGCTCTCATCGTAAATTTGCACGCACTTCATCTTCCTTCCGCTTGTTGTTATTTCGCTCGATTTCCCTTGCTTGCATTTACGGAATGTAAAATAATCGGATGATATTCCGGTTTTATAAACATTCCGAAATGGAACATTCCGATTATTGAAATCATCCGATTATGCCCATCACTAGAAAGAATGCTACACTTGCTAAGCGAGACGTCGTATTCGCTGGGGAGTGGGGATTAAACTTGCGCAGTAAAATAGGTTTCCCACTATGCTTCTGTTTGTCGCGCATTTTTGTCACCGGCCACATTTCGGCACGCTTACGCTCTAAGTTTGTTGATTTTTCCTAAAGTTATATTGGTGCTTTGGCGGGCCGCGCAAAAAGTTGCAAAGGGCCGCATGCGGCCCGCGGGCCGCAGGTTGCCGACCCCTGGCCTAGACTAAGCTATCTGTGATATAATAATTGTCATAGTTTTTTATGTTACAGCAATCGTTTCTAGGGCATTTAGTCCCCGTGATAACTCTATCCTTGCTTTGCACAACAGGCCCTTAGTGGTTTGTTGTTTCAAGGATCTAGGGGTGAACGTGCCAGATATAACCACTTAGTGCTCTTTAATTAATTTATTTACCCATACAGAAATTATTAATGCAGGTCTTCAAAAGCAGCATCGTATAAAAACCTATAATTAAAAGCAATTTAAGAGACTTCAGAGATGTAATACAGTCCAAGCGTCGAATCTGGCTTCCTGTGTTCCAGTAAAGCGTCCAACTATTGTAGGTGATATAGCAAGAACGTTTCAGATTCGGACCATTCCCAACTTTAACTGACCAAGTTGCCGACAGTTCAAGAAGAAGCGCCCGTTGCTATGGAAGTGGATAGCAAACTACAGTCGCCAAATTCCTGCGGGTGCAGTTTAGTGGTGTAAATTTGTACAATTGCCGGAGACACTCGGAGAGGTTGAAGGCTGTGATATCCGAAAGTAATGAAGGTGAGGGTTTAGAGAATCGTAAACCTCGGCGAATCGTAAAACTAAAGTTGCTCTGTACGTTTGACAATCGAAACTGACAGTAACAATGTAATTTAATCCCCAGGTGATCGGATATCACGACGTAAAAAGCTGCTTGTGATGGAAGCGCACGTGACGTTGGGCAGCCAGTTATTGATGACTTAGAACTACTTCTCTAACTCGAGCGGACAGTGAGGGTTTTTGCCTTTAAAATAACGATAGAGAAGTCTAGGGTGCGACCGACAACTTGCGATATACGCTCGAGTTGCACACCAAACTATCCGAAAAGTTTTAAGTTCGGGATTTACTTGCACTTTAGATGATAAGTTTTTAGAAGAGCGTAGCCCCAGTTTTGCGTTTCTCAGCAGTTCGCTTCTTACTGTGGGGCTTTTTACAAGGAAGCTAATGGAGACTTCGACCTTGTCGCCGCTATAAAAGAATAACAAGGGATTTACAACTAATAGCGAGCCCTTCGAAAACGGTCCGGCATTAGTGCAGGATTGACTGGACTGTTTGATAAATCATTCGGAACATTAATCTTTTCCAAAAAGCTCTCGTCACCGAGTCTCATAGCTCTCACATAAGGTCAAATAAGTGGAATCGAAGCGGTAATCTGCATATCACTCTTTTCTGTGTTCCAGAAAAGACGGGGATACAGACGTACACCAGATACCCAGGGGTCAGCGAGAAAAAAGGATCAAACAAACACACTGCTTGGTTTAAGCAGGCTCGCGCGCAGACAGTGATTGATAGCAAATTTTCTTTTCTTTTCGCATTTCCCTTTAGAAATAACTTTACTTTGAATCTGCCTTCGACTTTGGGAAGTTGCGACATTTTTTTGCAGAATAGGCTGTGCAGAAACCAATAAAACACACACACAACACTCTGTCTTTGATGTCGCTACGAGAATACTTTCAGAAGGAAAGCAGCTACTAGTTAATTTTTTCGGCGTGTTCACGGGGAAAAGCAATTTTAAAGCGTTCGACTTTTTCACTGACCAGAATGTTATTGGCGGCAGTTAAACAAGCCCTTTAACTCTCGGTTTTCTATTGTTTTTCGAACACGAAGCTGAACTACCGACCTAAACGTAGTCGTAGAACTCGCATTAGCGTCTGCCACAATTTTTTGTTTGGGAACGACATGCATTTATCTTTCTCTATATGTTATTGTATCATGCTATGTAATTAATGATTACATTAGTTTTCGTCATAATTGTTCGTTAGACTAAGCAGCTGAAAAGGGTAATTAATGATATGTATGCGCAATCATGTGTACGTAAAACCCTATTAAAGTTGTTTTGTGTGAGATAAATATTTAAAGCAAATGAAATGAATTGCCGAAGCATTATGTTAGCTATTAGAATTATAAAATCCTTCAATTGCTTTAACAAAGTTATTGTTCAAAATCTGATCTATGTATTTAGATTTAGCCGGATTTAGCATTTATTAAAAAAATTGAAATATATGTGCATTGACGCTTTTGACCAAATTTAAAATATATAAATCTTTTGTCTTTAAATATAGTTTTTGCACTTCTAATTTTATATTACACATCATACCTATATATAAAAACCCAGTAAAGCTGCGTACGCGAGTCCCCTCACGTTGAATTGTCACCGATCGGACTTGCTTCGGCCAATATAGATATCGTACAGTTGCTTTATATACAACAATTTGGCCATATGTGGTCACAATTTCTATTAGTTGGGGCCACTTTGTGTCCTGTTGTCACTTTAACAATTACATTTAAAAAAATCAAATTGATATTTACATGTACATTTGAGAATAATTTACTATATCTAGTATTTGAAAATTGTTGGAAATATAATAAATTTCGTTATCAGTAAGCTAACGAGCTAGCCTAAAAACTTTAAGTTTTAGGTACTGGGTTTTGTAGTGAATTTGGGTCCAAAAATAGAACTGAACATGACATTAAAATGAAAGCTTTCCTAGAAATGAAAATAAACGAAACTTGTAGTCCCAAGCAGATTGATCGAAAAAATTGGTATCCTAATGGCAATTCACAAATATGTGAACAGCATTTTGAAGATTCTATGTAGGAGAATGAGTTGACGACAAAAGAATACCTTACATTAAAATTTCTGTGTGGTACGATTGGTTATGAAGAGCATTAGCAACAAGGAATTTCTTCCCCATCAGCAAGAAAAGTGAGAAGTTAACAGAATGTAAAATTCACATCGGGCTTATTAGTAAATCTGTGTCAATGTACAACGTATAGATATATTTAGTAGGTACGCATGAAAAGTAATTTTAAGCGTATTGTATAGTACTTTATTAGTTTTATGATGACTACAAATTTTTGCAGATTTATTATTGTTCAAGGAAGCATTAAGTGTAAATAAAATTTACAATTTGATATTGATATGACATTGTTTGTTCTATTATTTAGTCCTACTAAGCATTTAGGCATTTAATTGAAATGTTAGTAACTGCCAACACCATCACTGGTTTTAACCCGCTACTGGAAGCGGTCATTCTGCGTGTCCTATGCCATCAGTGACTTTGCATATCTCCAAACTGTTTCTATTAAGTGGGGCAAATTTTATTATTACATTGCTACAGGATGCTGTGCAATTGTAGGACGACTATATATTTATTTTAATATATAAGCAATAAAACAGAATTTGTCTAGGACGGGTGGGAATAAAGGGCAAAAGGGAAAAAACCCGAAACAAAGCTGTATGTCCCACCCAAAGTGGTTCAAGAAAAATGTTTAAGCTGTGACAGACTGGAGGTCCATATTGTTGGGTTAGTTTTTTAATTTCGTAAAGTTATTCGATATAATTCGGTTATTCGTCGATTTCACGAGCTAAGTTCGGTCCTATCCACTTGTTTATGTAAGATTTAAAAGCATAAGTGCAAGTATATTTTTTGGGTTCTGGGCTTTTCTTAATGTATCGTATCGCATTTCTTAAATAGTTCATTATAATGATTAAATTATGCAATAATTCGTTTTAGGTAGATTATTTTGGGATGTTTCTACAACAGCGTAAGTCACTACTCTGTTAATATTTTAAGGCGTCCTGATTAGGGTAAAGTCGTAAAGCTACATTGCAATGTAAAATTAGCCAGGCGGAATATAACCAAAGGAGTAAAGTTTACCACAGACAGACGCCATGTTATTATTACAGCCACTAAATAAACAAAGCAATTTCAAATTAGCATATCCAGTAATAAAACACTATATGTAGTTATTACAGCTATTACAGTTGTGTGTCCTCTTGTCTTACTGTTTCTAATTTTTCTAAAGAATGTGGAGATATTTATAAAATCTTTAATCCAATGTTAGGTACAAATTGAAGTTTCTTCTGATAAAATCGAAAAGTCGTCATAGTTTATGTCGTCCTATTTTCATTTTTATGGAACGCTGAACATTGCATTGATATTTCATAATGTAAAAATTTCCAGAACCGATGTAGATATCAGTCCCTATGTTAGAAGAAAACTCAGTGGTGTAAGGTAAGATGATAATAAAGTAGAATCAATAGTTTATTTATTAATGAACTGTTCAAAACTGTCTAAAAAGTAGTCGAGTGTAGAGTAGAGCGCTTATAGATCTAATATTTCTAGTATAAACTGTAAAAGCCGTAAAAAGCTAAAAGTTGAGTTATATGAACAGGAAACCACAGATGTGGAGAAATTTGTGAGCATCTAAAGCCAACTATGGAGTCGAAATATTGTGTGTTAGAATGGGAAGTTAATGACGCAGTGGAAAGTGTAGCTAATTTGAAACGTAAACGAAAATCAACTGATTGACGAAGATAATATTGATATGACGATCTTCAAAATGACAACGAAGCAAAAGACGAATCCAATAACAGAGTATCTAAAACAAACTGGAAAATTGGATCAATTAAAGGCAAATTACTAACTCTCAGCAAAAGAAGGTGGGCCGATGATCAAGAAGAAGGGCTATTTCAATGTCATAGAAGTTTGTGTCAATTAATGTTATCGGTTGAGGTAAAAGTGGTATTGCTAGTTACCCACAAAAAACTAGAATAAGTTTCTAAGCTATATTAGACTGTAGTGAGCGGATGGCCCTGCGAGCAAATGGTCGCCTTTCAAGCCACCGGCCCGGTTTTGAATCCCGGAAACTCTAGAGGTTAAAAATTGTACTCTCCCCGACTACTACGCTAACACCTGTGGTGGTCGTTAACCCCTAACGAGGGCACTCTTCCTTACTTTTGACGGGCCAGGCTAGCCACCTACTCGGCTTAAGGGCAAAGAGGGCTCATAGAACCACTTTTTGGTTAAAACAGACACTGGCCTAAAATAAGAAAAAGAAGAAGAACATTAGATTATTATAAAAACAATCAACCCAGACTAACAACATTAGCAGTGTGACTTTTACGTTAGACAGCTGGAAACAAAGGCATACAGTAGGGGCTATTGATATCACCTGAATGATAAAATAAAAGAATATATACAATCATTGCAACAACATCTAGAAGAAATGGAAAATAACAGATTACGGAAGGTATGAAAACATACAACGCTTGAAGTATATGACCATGATGATGATGAAATTGCATTAGATATTATACAGAAGTCATATTTTGTATGTTTGTTTCAGACAAATGTTTGAACGTTACTGTTACCATGTAAAATCGATGTAAGACACAGCAACAAGCCAAAATGGAGGTAGCATAGCTCACTGCAGGGGAAAGTGGGGGTGATTCTATATGTCTGTTTGCTCAGCGAACGTTAAAATAGGGGTGTACTAGAAAGATACATCACAATCTGGCAAATTTTTGACTGCCACCTTTGCTGATATAAAGTCTGGAGGTAGAGTGGAAGTCTTTTCGAGCTTCAGGAAAACTTGACAGGTTGAGTGGGCACTTTCTTTAATTCCTAAGAATGCTTAAGCTCTGTCTGAAAACAGCGCTATTTTCAGCTTTACAGGCAGTAAATAACACGTGAAGTAAAATATAAAAACATCTACTAATTTTTATTGCACGCCGTAAAACATTTAAAACAAAGGCAGTGCAGATGCACTTATGCAGATTACAATCTAGCTTAAACTATTCGCTGAAGGCGTTGCACATTAAATTTGTCCTATGGTACTGAAAATAAATATTTAGATCTTGCACAATTCAAACCAGCTCAATTTACATAAATAATAGCTGAGAACAGTAGAGTTTGGGGAACTGTTTTCTAAGCCGATTCCGTCCGGCAGCTAGTGGTAGAATTTCCTTTATGGAAGTGGTAGGGGTAGCAGCGCGCAATGGGCGACGCGAGAGAGTAATACTGTCTCAGGTTGGATTCTCTGTCGTCGAAGAGTGTTGCAGACAGGCAAATCCACAGTAATTTCAAGGTGAAATGCCTCACGGAATATTTCAAGAGAAGACACTTAGAGAAGTGCTCACAAGTCCC
Source organism: Agriotes lineatus (assembly GCA_940337035.1). Classification (NCBI taxonomy): domain Eukaryota; kingdom Metazoa; phylum Arthropoda; class Insecta; order Coleoptera; family Elateridae; genus Agriotes; species Agriotes lineatus. Next base: position 126,268,035 of record OW679196.1, read on the forward strand.
GTTTTGTTAACCCGACGTAGTCGAAAAAATGTTGTTGCTCGACCAAATTGGCGAGAATTATGGACCGACATGTATATGGAAGTAACTTCCAAGTACGAAAAAGTAAAAATTTCCTTTTCCAGTTTTAACAGCTAAAACGTCTTTTTGATTAGATAGCGAAATAGAAATAATATTTATGAATTTTTCACTATAACAAAAAATATGATCCTATTTGAGCAGCTTACTCCAGCATCAAGGGTGGCAACCAGATATAAAAAAGAGACGAACATTTACGAAAGCTAAATAGCAGTAGATGATATAGCAGTGGAATTTATATGACATATTGAGTCCACATTATCTTTAAATTAATTTCTGTGTATTAGACCCAATAAGTGGAATTGTGAAGTTGAACTAGAACATTTTCAAAGCATTTCTAAATAACTGTAGAACTACAAGCTTTGTGAACCATTTAGTCCTTATTTACGTAGAACGCTCCGGGGGAACTGTTCAAAAAGTTTATAAATTTTAAATGAAGTTGAGCATCCCGCGTACTCGAACAACGGTCGGGTTGTGCGAGAATAGATACATTCTTTTTATATAAGTCAAATAACTAAAGGGCGAACCCGGATCCATATGAACAGCTCGTCTCGCAATCGAATATCATGAAAGTTTCAGAAGTATTCGAGGACAGCCGATGAAATATGTTCCATAGAGCTTCAATTTGTATGTATGGTCCATGTTAAGGGTTTTATACAATGGCTAATGTGTGTTTTATTGTCTTCCAGCTTCGAGGCTGTGAGAATCATAAAATGTGCCCTCGTGCAGCGTATGCTTTCGTTCAAAGTAGCCAACTTAATTTAGCCAGGTGGCGAGAAGGGTAAAAGAGGTTAGATCAGAGTATGCATATTAATAGTTACTAAAGCTTCCTCATCACGTGCTCCTCTGTTTAGTCTCTGGCAGCCTTTGGGGCTCAGTTAAACTGTCCACAAGACACAACAGTATACTTTGTCCTGGGAATTCCGTTGTCTACGGTGTCATGAGCATCAAATTAATAATATTTTGGTGGTAATGCTGAGGTTAAAGAGATTTCAGGGCAGTCGCCGTGACAAAGGCAGCGGATGTAATGAAGACTGGAACGCTGGAATTTAAACCAACAAAAGCAAAAAAAAACCCTTTGGATTCGTTGCAGCTGGAAAGCTATTAAGTTTGAATATTTGTAATAACTGCATGATCAGGAAATTCCCATCACGTAAGGCATACGCGTTCGATGGCAGTCTGCATTATTAACATACTTACCCTGTTCATTATGTATTTAGTATCTAAACGATGTCAAACTATTTACTAACAATTGAGTCTAACAGATAATTTTCCATGTCATAAAACCGAGAATGGAGGTCTACAAATTACGAGAACATATAGCTTTAGTGCTATCTCGGTAACGTCGACAGGAGTGCCGAGATATACCGTGGTAATAACTAAAATTGCTTTAGACATTTGAATTTATTTGTTCACTAATCTATTTGTTACGCACGAAAGTAAAAGGTTACTATTATATCTATCGGACATTTTATATGCACACATTTACTCACAGTAAGTTCTCCATTTTTGATTTTTGTTTAGCCAACAATTGTGTAGGCATTAACTTAAATTACATTTTATTGTATTGCGATTGTCATTGGTATCATTACTGAAATCGTTTCTTTACCTGAGGCTTGCTACATTTGTTGATAGGCATTTATTAAACTAATGTTAGTACTTAAACTTCAGGAACACAATTATTATTACTATTACTAATAAATATCATGGGAAGCTTTCAATGCATTGTATGAATATTTATTTTATAGTAGCTTATGTTATAGAATTTTGTAAGATTGTTTGACAGTATTTATTGAATTTTAAGGGACATTTCCCATTTGTTTAATTATACGTGTTAGAATACGATTTACACATTATACTACAACATTTGCAATTTATTCATGTGTATATTTAAAATATTTGTCTATAAAATTTAAATTAAACTTTGTGAAGTGATATATCATCGATAAGTGAGTAAAATAGCTAATCAGATGTGCACCCAACATTAATCTTTTGACATGCTAATGGCTAGATACTTTTCTAGAAGTTTGCAAATAAAGAAATACAGGGAGAAGAAAAGAAAAAGACAAATATGAAAACGAGAGGAAGAGAATTTTACATGTACTAAATAAACATCTTTTTTGGAAAATTTATCCCTAAAGATATGAGAAATAGTATGTAAAAATCTTTGATTCGCATTTGGTGGGATTAAGCGTAATACACCATTTGCTAAACCACTCGCTTAGTTGGTTGATGCTATTTTGTAGTTGTTGAGTTGCTAGGAATATGTCCGTGTGTTGTGTTATAAGGACAGTATCATCTGCATACATTGCGACGGTTGAATTAGTGGGTTCAGGTAGATCACGCACGAATATATTAAACAATGTTGGTCCTAATATAGAGCCTTGAGGTACTCCGGCATTGATGTTCTTCTGTGCTGACAAAGTGGTATTGATTCTTACAGAAAAACTTCGGTGTGCTAGGAAAGATTTAACGATGTGTAGTATGTAGCTAGGAACGTTACAGCTGACCATCTTGAAAAGAAGTCCATCTATCCAAACACGGTCGAAAGCTTGGGCGATGTCGAGGAATATTGCTACGGTATGTTGTTTATTTTCAAATCCATTTCGATCAGTTCTGATATATGCGATAATTGCTGGATAGTAGAGTGCTGTTTACGGAAGCCATATTGAAACACAGGTAGTGTTTGGTTATCTGTGAGAAACTGAGTAAGTCGAACAAGGATAATCTTCTCTAGAAGTTTAGCTAAGGTAGATAGGAGACTAATGGGCCGATAACCGTTTGGATCTTTATGATTTTTCCCTGGTTTGGGAAAGAGAAGCGCACGGACATGTTTACAGATATTGGGGAAATATCCAAGTCTCAAGCAGCCATTAAATACGATGGTAAGAAATGTTGTAGCTTTTTTGGAAGATATTTGAGAACAACGTTTGGAATGAGATCAGGTCCAGCAGACTTTTTTAAGGAAAGGCTTTTTATTAGTGACCCAATTTCGGTTGGGGTAGTAGGATCTATTAACCCAGGACTATCTGGGAAGGTAGTATTTAGCTGTCTTGTAATTTCTTGGGCAAATGCTCTATTGTTTTCAGCAATTGGCGTGGCAAATGTGCCTTCTAGGTGATTGGCAAAAAGGTTTGCTTTTTCGTGATCAGAAGCATAGATCTGGTTGTTGACTTCAATATTTGATATTTGAGGCTGTTGTTGTAGGATCCGTTTAGTTGCTAACGACATGGTTGGGTCTCTGGGTTGAAGACTAGCTATGTAATTTCCGTAGCTATCGAATCTATATTTATCTAAAGTACTCTTTACTTCTAGATTTGCACGATTTAGCTGTGCTTTAATCAAGGGGTCCCTTGTTCTGTTCCATATCCTCCTCAGTCTGTTTTTATTATTAATTAACTTTAAAATGCAATCTGGTGGGTTCAAAAAGTTTATTTTACGTTTGATTTGGATTTTTGTGGATTGGTTTATTGCAATTTTTATCGAATTATTGAATTGACTTATGGCAGTGTCAATATCTTCTTCTGATGTAATTGAAGTAGGACAGCTTATTGCTTTGTGCAACACTTCTCTGAACTGTTCCCAATCTACACGACCGTTTATTAATCTTGGTAACATCTGCTTGATCATGGGGGAGTTATCAAAGGTTATTAATATAGGTAGATGGTCAGATTCTAGCTCTGCAATTACCGTTTGCGATATGGGTAGGCAAAAGTTTTTAAGAAGGCAGATATCTAATATGTCGGTATGGATAAAGAGTTGGTTTACTAGGTGCTGAAATCTGAATGGCGTGGTTTGAGAGATACATTTGGAGCCGCTTGGATTATTGCTATTGCAGCCCCAGAGGATATTTTTGGAGTTAAAGTCGCCAATTGTTAGTGTAGGGATATCGCTTTGGAAAAGTGTTGCAATATCTGCTTCCTGTAGTCGCTGTTGCGGTTGTTTGTAAACTGCAAAGATGTTGATGCTGGTCTTATTTTTTAGAAGTAAATTAATCCCCACTGCTCGATATTTTGTAGACTAAGCAGTTCAAGTAGATGAGCGCATATAGAGCGTTTTATGATTATTGCGACCCCTCCTGAAGTAAAGTGAGTTGCTCGATCTCGACGATATACAAAATATTGTGGTATTTTAAACTGTTCGTTTTCTGCTAGGTGAGATTCAGTAATAATCATAATATCGACGTTATGTCTGGCTAAGAAGGCTATAACCAACGATCTTTAGTTGGATAAACCATTAGCATTGTAATTTACAATGATGGTGTTAGAGAAGGGATTGGGGGAATTATTTTCCATTAAAAAGTGAGGGAATAAGTGAAAATAAGAATGACTTGATTTCGTTGTGAAAAAGAGCCAGGAGGTCCCAGATAGACTGAATTAGATTAACAACTGATGGGGAGTTTGAGGTATTAGGAATGCAAGGCTGTGTGTCGTTAGTTGGTAAGGGTTGTTCTGCAGTAGCGTGGGCGTATGTAGTACCAGGAGTAGAAAACTTGTATATATTAGGTTCTCTTCTTGCAGTAGTTTGCTGGTTGGGGTTATTTTTCTTATTTGAATTAATAAAATATTGACAGCCTCTGTAATTGGCTGGATGTTCTCCGCCGCAGTTTATACACTGTGGATTGACTGAAGGTATTTTAGGACACTTTGTGTAGTGATGTGATCCTGTACACTTTACGCATCTAGATGGGAGGTGACAATAATTTTGTGTGTGTCCTAGGCGCTGGTAGTTTGTGCACTGAGGTGTGTTTTTACTACTGCGACGGGGCTCAACACTAATTATGCAATAGTTTAGTTTAGTTAAATTAAAAATCTCTTTGGATTTTTCATTTTTTGTTAATTCGACCGCACATATAGGAATTGGTGGTTTGTTTTTCAGCAGCCTGGTGACTTTGAGTACTGTAAATTCCTTTACAGATAATTCATCTGCTATTTCCTGTGTTGTGATTGAGACGGGTACGTTTCTTATTACTACTGATAACATCAAGTTTTCGGGATTGCGAAAGGTGTAATATGTAATTTTCTCTTTGTTATCGTCGTAAAATTTCGTGACTAGGCGATAATCATCCATATCTGTTAAATTAATGCGGAGTTGTGATCCATGATTTGTTATTGTGAACTTTTTTTTTACCGTTGATTTGATATCAGAAATTACAGCTTGGCAGTTGTTAGCTCCTTGAAGAAATATCGGAGGAATTTTGCGTGGTTTAGTAGTCACATTTAGCTGTTCTGCATTGTTATCGTCGTTATTGTTAGCTGGGTCAACGTGTGCCGGGAGATAATATTTATTTTGACTGAGAAGTTCAGTGCTATTAAAGGAATATTTTTTGTTATGATTTTCTGAGGGAGGTGAGGTATTTGGCCGTTTAGAAGTGTTAGGGTTGTTCGGGCTAATTGTCTGGATGTCGTCCATGGGAGTGTCCTTGTTAAGAAAAAGTGTGGGTTTTTTGATGTATAAGTTTGCCATATTTGATAAAATATTGATAAAACTTGCGGCCTGGCGTAGCCGAAGGCTAGCCGCGTTATTAAGTTAAATTTTACTGCTTTCGGTAATAATAAATTGTATAGCACTTGTAAATAAAAAGAAGCAAACCTTACTGTGTGATAGCGATGACACGCAGGTTAAACTATTTCACGTTCAGCGCACTGATAAATTAACCACTCACGGCGAGGTCTCAGCGTGAACTTCAATGACAGTATTTGAAACTAATTGTTGTTTCTGAGCTGTCAAAGTTAATTTTCATTTTTGGTTCATATATTACCATTTGATCGAATACTTACTCTGGAGAGCTGTAGAATTGATATTAGTAATGCCAGTTTAACAAATGCAAACAATTCCACAGCCCTTCAGAGAATAAGAGTAGTCGATCGTACTAATATGCAGAGTAAGTTACTAAATAAATAAATAACTCTAAACTCTAAATACATTGTACATTCAAATTTGGAAATAAAATGGTTTGAACTTATCAGCTACATATTTTTTATAATAAATATTCTTTCTTCGATGATTGAATTGAATTTATTGTACAAATTAACTGACAATTTAGTAGTAACGGAGAGCTTTCGAATGGGATTATCAACGATAGTCATATTTAGTGACGTAAGTTAGGTCCTACGGGATTGAAAATGGTCACCCGGTATATTTAGCTAGTTTGTGTTACTGCAGGGTTATATTTTTCGTTTAGCAAGGGTAGTCCAAATTTAAGCTGATTGCAAACTTTTATTTCGTTGCCTTTCCATGATCCTATTTCCAACATAAGCTATTTAGCCACGAATGGCTCATGAAATGAAGCTGATAATACATTATAGCAAAGAGGGAATTGTCACAACACGTTGTGGCTATTTTAAAACGCTCACGATGCAAAATTTCGAACTTTGGTTGTTTGGTATTGCTCAGAACGTATTCTGGTCAGTGTTTTCCTCATTGAGTGAATTCGATCTTTGCTTCTAACATATAAATTAAATTAAATCCGGAATGGAGAATCTATAGTTAGATTTGAATGGAACTACTTCTGGTTTACTGCGGTCACTTTAAATAGATTAACCATACCGACCTTGGTAATGCATATTTTTTGCAGCCTGCTGAGATTAACCAGAAAAAATGCTAATACGCGTATTTTGTTGCACTCTGAATAACTTCGAAAAATATATTTTGTATGCTTTATATACGAAAGTATTAGCAGATCTCGGAAAGGTTGTATATAGATGGCCTGCTGCACGGTGAACTTAACAAGAATCAGATTCTGTCTTGAATGAACTGAAAAACGCCATCATTGCAAATAAAATTTCAGTTCCGAAACCATTTCTTGAGAGCTTTGTGGCATTGTAAAAATAGGAGAACACGTGAAAAAATACTAAACTTATGACAGATCATAGAGAAAGCACGGAAATGTAAGTGCCTACATATCTCCGATTTGTGGATTAGTCTAAGCCATTTGAGAACGTCAGGTAAAAACAATTGTGGACTATAAATGTCGGTGAACCTATTTGGTGAGTATTGCCATATCGCTGTATTAAACCGCCTCCAAGACAAAAATTATGATTGTGGATAGAGCTAATGTGTATGGGGAGGTCAAATGCTCATCGCATAGACCAGTATGAGAATGCTGGAAGTTATATAATGTTTGAGGCTTTCGCGGTTACTCGAATTGTCAATATTAGAATTAAATTTCGGCTTAGCTTGTTGGTAGTTTCCTAGAAGTACGGATTAGCAACACTGGAGGTTGCTAGGAGGCATTCGTAGAAGAATGCAAATGACCAAATTATTACGAATATGCAAGACCTACACAACAGCCATCAGCGATGGTTTATGCCAGCACCCTGAAGTATTTCGGTCATACTATACATTTCCATAGAATGGAAAAGTCGCCATCTAAGGGAAGATCGAGGGAAAGCGTAGACGTGGTAGATCACCTCCATGGTGAATCGATACAATGAAGAATAGCAATGGCGAGATAAAGTGAAGACTACAACCCAACCATTAGATAGCCAAATACAATTACTATTTTTCTCACAGGACAAGTAGATCGAAGGAGGAGGACATACAAAAAGTATAAAAAAGAAAGTATAAATATATAATTGCTATCTGGATTGTGTTTAGATCACTAGAAGCAGGGATAGAAAAATTTATATTTCAGAATTACTATATTAAGATGTAGTAAAAACCTAAACAGATTGCTGGAAACATATTCGTCTGAAGACACAAAAGCGTTGAAAAGCAAAACCAGAACTGTGAATGGTACCCGATGTAGTAATTTGATCCCTCTCCCTCCGCTCTTCTAAACATAGATCTCCCTATTTTCTCTCTTCAACAGGGTATTATAATTTGACATTGTAATTTAAGATTAATAATGCAAGATACTGATAGATAACATCAGTACATAAAAACGACATTTATTTAGAAATAAACCAAGTTTGTTTGACACAATGGAGTGCATTGCTTCACAGGCATAACTACATATGTAGAATTTATCAAAAGTATAAAAATGTTACTTATTTAGAAGCCTTGGTGGGTTAGTTGTGTCTGCAACTGCAGTCGAGACTCCAGCGAAATCTGGAGCGTGCGGAAAAGAGTTAGACTCCTGGACCGGGCGTGGTATTCTAGTTCCTGTTAGATGAATTTCACACGTTAGCCAGAATTTCTGCAGCATATGTTCCCCAAACTTCCATTAGCCACGTGTTTAATCGGTCGCTCTCAAAAGACAGGGGCACATTCGCTAACCCATTAAAAAGGCCGGGAAAGTCATTTCAAGATTGCTATATATCAGCCATAAAACTAACAAGTGTTCGGCAGTAAATTTCTTCTCGCAAAAATCAGCCACGCTATCTTTCCCATAGGCCCTCGCCATTAAATTCGCCGAATTAAACGCCTAACCCATTTTCAACCAATTGTAGCAAACATCCCATTATTCCCCGCCACAATCGGCTTTCTGATCTTTTAAAAGGGTCTCGCATGGTTTTCTGAGTAGGATTCCTTCAGTTGTCAAGCAAGTTGGGTAGTTGGTGCCGAGTGTCTTTACGTGTTTTGACCACGACCGTTCTAGTTTCCCGAGATATCTTCTCAATCCGCTCTGCGGCATTTAATTTACGGAACCGATCGATTTAAGTCATTTAATAAGGGTGCGTACCGGAGTTTCGTATCGTTTAGCGGTACTCCCGGATTTTCTTACATAAGGGACCAGACAGGTAGGCCAAGTTCTCGCACGGCAACATCGCTTTGCATTCCGTGCTATCGATTTTTCTTCCGGATCCTTCAGCAATTACGGCGGCTTCGCTTGCCACATTCAATTCTATCGAGCTCCCCGGATTCTTCTACAGCACTGCAGCGACACGTCCAGGGGCCATTCTCGAAGAGACATCAAACAACACAAACCGCAGCGAAGAACGTATAAAGGTGTTGTGTTAAATTTATATTAATGTAGATGCCCATTATTTTCGCTGAGTGAAGTAGTGTCGCGGAAGCAAATTAAAGTAACGCACGTTTGAAAGACCTCTTATAACGTTCAGATGACGGCAAAATAGCCATTATCATTTCACGAATTCATAATCCTGTAAATAGTTAAATTAAGGTTACCGAATGAGAGAGAATATTTAAGTGTTTGTAAAACACCATGACGAATTCAGTAATTAAGTCAGCTGTGATCATGGTACATAGTAATTTTGGTGTTTTGACGTTAATATATTAAATTTTAATTTTTATATGTTTTCTTTATATTTGACGGTTGTTGCATGCGTTCTTTCCTGTATTTAAGTGTAAAAGGTTCTAGCTGTAGGAAATCACTTAAGGTAAGTTCCATCCGGGACAGCCTTTCAGACCTGTCTTACTGGTCTGTTCCGTTCTGTGCCGTTTTTTATTCGATCTATTCATTTGTTGCTCTATTGCAATGTCTTTCACTTTCTTCTTCTGTTCCTTATATTCATTATTTGTCAGTACTGTTATCCGTCAGATGTTGTTTCCATCTTTGCTTCTTTATTTTAACTTGTTCATTTAATTGTCAGTTCCGCCACCTTGATTGTTTTTACTTATTGTTTACTTTCTGTTCTATTTTGTTATGTGTGAGTCTATATGATTGTATTGCTCTCTCATCTTTGCTTTGGATGTATATTGTTGTGTTATTTTTTATTAATGGCTCTGCGTCTGATGAATCCATTGTTATCTTAATTTCTAGCGAAAGCGATAGCTGTGTATATCCGGTCGTCTTTTAGTTCTCACGTATTGTGGTTCATGTCTAAGTGTTCTTTCTATTAACACATAATTGATAATGGATCTTTCATTTCTGTTCTTGAGGTTCCTGGAGTATTTATGGATATCTCTGATATCAAAGCAACCACTCATGGCCAATAAATTATTCTGTATACGGAAGTCTATAATGTTTACCTATTACTATTTCGTATCTCTCAGCTTTTTTGTCAACACTTCCATATAAATCACCTAATAGTACAATTTTTCTTACTAAAAGTTGATTTTTCTACCTAATAGCCGAGGGGAGAGGAATACACGTATAATTTAAAAGCACAGATAATACAAAATAAAGAAAAATAACTTAAAATAAACTTTAATCCATGCAGAAGAAATGTTTTAAAGGCAAAACAAATTCAAATTAAAATCAGTTTTTAAAGTGAACAAATGTAATTGGTGAACGTATTCTTTAAGTAATAATCGCCGATTTGCGTCTGTTTCCTGCTGCTGTCTTTTGCTATTGTCTAATATCAACATGTATATCATGCTTGCTTGAGTGCCATTCGTCATGCTTGGTCTAATTAAGGTTTTGTAAATTCAGGTTTTGGTTTCTAAGTATTTGTTCTTCCAAATCGCTATATTGAGGTATCCCGATATGTTGCTAGCTTTCTGAGTTTGCTCCTTTACTTCTGTTTGTGTATTTCCATAACTGCTTATTTTTGTACCTTAGTAATTAATACTCATAACTTATTGTATTAGCTTGTTGTTAATCGACAATTTGCACCTTATTAGCGACTTAGCAATGACTACTGTTTTTGTTTTATCTGGGGCAGTGTTCATATTACAAGATTCCCAGGTTGTTTCGAATTGCATCAGTAATATTTGGAAGTCCCCGGTAAATAATTTTCTATAAATTTGGTCATAACAACGTAGATTTTACATCTTTTTCTTGCTTTTACGATGAATATACGACGATCGGCAGATAGACATATAAGTCCCTTCGAAATACGTCGCTAAGCGATATTTTTGCAACGTTACTATGAGTAACAGTAATCGACGAATTTTGTACTACAACATAAAGATGTAATAATAACTATTTCCAACGGACATAATTAACGTTGTTTTGCAAACCGTCGTGAGCGGTACGTAGTTTTTCCATCGTTATTTCAGCTTTTAAACTGAGTCGCACATCCGATGCAATAATGACTATTTCTAAAATTCAGAATTTCAAACAATTAACGTTGCCTAGCAAACCATCGTAAACGGTACGTAGTTTTTACATCGTCATTACAGCTTTCAAAGTGAGTCGTGCATCCCATGCTACGATGACTATTTCTAACAGTCAAAGTGTCAAACATTTAACGTTGTCTAGCAAACCGTCATAAACGGTACGTACTTTTTACATCGCTATTCCAGCTTTTAAAATAAGTCGCACATCCGATGCAATAATGACTATTTCTAAAATTTGGAATATCAAACAATCAACGTTGTCTAGCAAACCGTCGTAAACGCTACGTAGTTTTTACATCGTTATGACAGCTTTCAAAATAAGTCGCGTATCCAATGCAACGATGACTATTTCGAACAGTCACAATTTCGTAGATGTTTTTGTAACGCTTATACTAGGTCTGTTTGATGAATAAATAAAAATGGAAAAATATTTATTTCAAAGGTATTTATTTATTAAATAAGTACATCTAAAATCTGAAGTCCTTCGTCTACTTCTGTTGTGTCCATGCTGGGCGTTTTCTCCAAATCTGCATACTGTTGTTCAGTTAACCGTTGCAATTTATTTGTTGTTGGGTGCCCCTGAAAAAGATTGAATATCGTAATTATATATGTACCTACATAATATTTCTAATATTTCGAAGGTATAGAGAATGTTCTGCAAGAGCTTATATAAGAAAGAATTTGAGATATTTCTATTTCTACTCTGAAACTATCGAAACAACTGCACATGTTTTAAGAACATACTTTATTGTTGATTATCGAATTTTTGTGTTTTACAATTTTGTTTGTCGAAAACTTCTGTAATATACATGGTTCCGTTGGGAACAGGTAAATCTATTGTAATAAGACAAAAGGCTACTCTAAGAAAAAGCTAACAACGGTACTCAATGAAAAACTTACCATATATATCTGTTGCACGTTCAAAGGGGATGCGCGATGCACTTGCACTTTATGAATGCCACGATTTCGATTAGTTCGTATTTTAATTAATTAATAAATAACTACAATCAGTCACTAACAAAAATAACCCGCACTGCTCGTCTTAATAATTCGAACGGTGAAGCAAAACTGACGGCAATCTTTTCAAAAATTGCTGCTTCGAAATGCACAAATATACCCGTTTCATTGTTCCTATCAGGTAGTCCCAAACAGGATAGCGGCAGGCTTAACGCATTTGCAATTCTTAGAACCTTAGTTCTTGTAATCCTGTAAACTGAAGAAAATGGACAGTTGAAACTAAAGAGAAACCATAATTGCTTCTATCAAATACAAGGAGAAATGCACATTGCAAAGAGAGAATATTGCATTTTCATTAAGAATAGAATTAGAAACAATAAATACAAGAAACCTTCCATAATTTTTTTGAACAATAAACAAGAAAAATCTGTTTTTTTAGGTTTAGCGGGACGATGAGATGTGGCAAATGAAAATGTTTCAAAAATTGAACGATTTTTATTTGCATTGTTTGTTACCGCCACTGTTAGGTCCTCAGTTTCCTCGGAACTGAGCAATTAGAGATTTATTATTATTATTGTTATTATTTTTTCAGTACATGCTTAATTTTTGTTTAATTTATTTATTGGTTTTTTAACCATTTTAGCTGTTCACTGTATTAATAATATTAGGTATTTAAATTTTTACGTTTTTCATCATTATTATACCTTTATTAATTTTATCTTCAAAAAATACAAAATACATCAACCTATTAATCTACAATAGAAATTGTTTGAAGACGAAATCCTTGCGCGCGCACCTGCCGACCGATGTGTGATATGCGAATTTCAATTAGATCTACATATTAAATAACCACAATTATTACTTTTATTAACAAAAACAATATTTTCCTTTCTCTACTAATAAACGTTCGTAACAACTGACTGTGTGCTGTATTTGTATTGAATAAAACAAGGAGTATGTGTCCGTAATTATTAACCGATTTTTGAAATTTAGAAAGTGTTTGCTTAAAAATGTTTACCTTCTTTCAGAATCTGTAATAAAATATGTTCCATTTAAAAAAAAATCAGTTGGTAGCACTGTCGCAAAAACAAAGAATGCCGTGGTTTAATATTAAGTATCTGAAACATGAACTTTTATACATAATTTACGATTCCAGAATTTCAAATCCATATTTTAAAGCGTTAACAAAATAAGGAATGTTACCATTCTCTGTAGACACCCGGTATAATACCAAATTTTTACCTATGTAATAATGTAAATTAGACTAAAACCTAAGTAGGTTATGTGAAAACATAAGTTATTGCCTGTTATAATTGGACTGTTACTGTAGGTATACTAAGCAAAATAGGTAGTTGGTAGTTTATGTTTTATGAGTTACATAATACACCGAAGATTTTCGACGGTGCACTCTTGATGAAGTTGCATCATATTCGGTTAACATAATAAACCGTTTATTTGAAAATATAGTATATATATTTCCACAACGTCTATACGTAAACGTAGTTTCACCATCGTAAAGGCTACGTTTTATTTATCTATACCATACAATGCTTAAAATACGTAAAAAAATTGTATACATGCAACGTTTAGATGATGAATTGGTAGCATCCGCCGTTTAACATTTATCTTTTATGAGCTACATAATAAACCGTTTATTTTAAAATATAGTATATATATTTCCACAATGTCTATACACAAAATGTATTTCGCAATCGTAAAAGCAACGTTTTATTTACCTAACCATACAATGCTTAAAATACGTAAATGAATTTTCATACACAAAACGTTTAAATGATCAATTGGTAGCATCCGTTATTTAACATTCATCTTCTATGAGTTACATAATCAACCGTTTATTTGAAAATATAGTATATATGCTTCCACAACATCTATACGCAAAATATATTTCGCAGTCGTAAAGGAAACGACTTATTTACATAACCATACAACGCTTAAAATATGTAAATGAATTTTCATACACAAAACGTTTAAATGATGAATTGATAGCATCCGTTATTTAAGATTCATCTTTTATGAGTTACATAATAAACCGTCTATTTAAAAATATAGCAGATATACTTCCTCAACGTCTATACGTAAACGTAGTTTAGCGATCGTAAGGGCTACGTTTTATTTACATACGCTGTACAACGCTAAAAATACGTAAAATAATTTTCATACATGAAACTTTTAAATGATGAATTGGTAGCAACCGTTGTTTAAAAAATGTAAATAATGTACCGTATTTTAAGCAAATATACACTGATATTAAAATTACGTCAATTGAATGTTCTTTTGATATTGACTAAAAGACATCCCAGTTTAAACCATCTTACGCACAAAAATTTATTTACCGGGTCGTTCCCATTCTCAGCTATTAATATAGCATCGTCCGGATAGCATACTATTGCCTATACAATATTCTTTAGAGGTTTGACACTTTTTATCCTGCATCACGTTCAACAGCAAGGGACTTAAGGAGCCCTTATCTAATAATATAGTTATTAAATGGAACATAATCTGATAGTTTTCTATTTGCTCTAATTTTTATTATATTACTGGAGTATACATCTTGTATAGTATCAATTAGGGAGGGTATTTGTATTTTAAATGAAATATCTATTACGGTTTCGTTTTCGGTAATATGCGTTACTATAAATATAGCATCTAAACATGATCTTCCTTTCGTGAAACCTTGTTGTTCATCGTAAAAAGTCAAGTTATTACTTTTTGTAGGTATAATTCTTGTCATGACTTTCAAAGCAGTATTCAGTATATCACTACCTCGATAGTTTTCTGGATTTTTACGATCTCCTTTTCTGAATAATGGTATCAGTATTCCGGTTTTTCATTCATCGGGGATTTTCTGTTGTTTAATAGCTATTTTTGTCATAAGTACGAAATTAGGAACTTTTTGGTCAAGCCGCAGTTTATGGCCAAGCGAGCGCAGCGAGCGAGGAACATAAACAAGGCGAGTTTAAAAATCTGCTTTCGTACGAGTTACATACATAATTTTTTGTTCTACTGCTTTGGAAGCGTTTTTATTCTTATTTTTAGTTGAGGGGACAGGAAAAAGTCGAGAAGGTCATGATCATACTACAAAATGGTAATCAATGTCTATTTTGATTTCGACCAATGGAAATACGACAGTAGCTTTTGTTGTTATGGTTATTACTGCTAAAAAGTAAAAGTTATTAGTACAAAAAAGTGAGTGTTTTAAGCAGCTTAATAGTGCCAAAATTGATAGCTTTTTGATGCAGTAGAACAAAAATACTTTTTGTGAGACGGTTGTCATTGTTTTAAGTAACTTTAGTCCTCCATATTTAAGCAGTTCATTTGATACCATCTGTTAATCTTTTGTTTTTTAGTTTTTTCGTGGTTTTAGACTTCTGGTTCTTGTACAGTTACTGGTCCTTCATTTCTTTTCTGTAGATTATTGCTCTCGATTTGATCATTGTCAGCTTTAACCAAATTTCTGAAACATTCAACCCATTCTCTTATTTAATTTTTGCGTTTCATTTATTTCTTGTGTTATTAAAAACCTCGACACTTGTTGTTTATTTCTATAAAAATTACGCTACACATTTTTTGAAAATGTTTCCTAAACATTTTGTTTTATGCGACTTATCTGAGAGTTTATGCGATTTATGATTGTTTTGCATTGATTGTTAGGGGCAGGTGCTTTCCCTGATACATATTTTTTAGGCACTCGTCCTGAAAATGATGCATTACTGTTTAATGTTTAGGCCGGAAGGTTCTTCTTTACAGGACGATTTTGGATTTTTTTCTTTACAGGCCTATTTTGGAAAATTGACGTTATGATTGGTTTGTAATATCTGTTGACTGTGGTTACTAAGGAATCAACCACAAGTATCTCTAGATTTTTACGAAGGTATAATGCTTGTTTGTTATGTAATGTTAAAATATTTAGCTAAATGGTAGGCGAGTGTATAAAAAATCTACATAACTTATCCGGAAACGTCCTTTACAGGACGCGTAGGCCTACAAAGCTTTTCCGGACTTGTTACGTAAACTAATTTTAAGTAAGCTTCTCTTTTTCTGTAGCTAATATTTTTACTGTACCTCAAACTACGTATTTGTCGATATTTGGATTTCGTGCAATTGCTTTAATACTCATTTAAAAATAAAGAAAATAGGGAAAATATTATTTTATGCTTAAGGATTCCTCTAAATAAAGTTGTAGTGTTTTGATGAAAAATGTAATTGGACATTATTCCATTAAATGGGATATTTTCCTTGATTGATAGAAATACAGTTTTTAAGACTATTTAACCTAGAAAAAAAACAATTCTGACGTTCGTCTTTAAGCTGTTAGGAATCTATGTATACACCTAGTAATTAATTTAATAATACAGCTATACTGCGTGTTACGGTGAGCACTTAGTACACGATTGTATGGAAGCCAATGTATGAGTATTTATACTTCTTTGAAAAATTATTTTGAAGTAAATATTTATGCACCTGTCAATCAAAATACCTTTTCTTGTATACTGGTCTGGTAGATACTATCTACCCGCTTAGCAACGAGTCCGGTAGGTAGGTTCTTATGTCTTAGGCCGGTAGTATTTAACGACCGCTCTTGAAGACGTCCAGTAGTACCTAACAACGCCCTTGACGATGTCCGGTAGCACTAAGTATGACCAACGCCTGTGATTCGTATTATACGTTTGGCAGTACTGAAGCATATTGTTTGCTAGCAGTCGATGTCAAATTCGAGGTTAGCACGTTAGATTTTTCGTCAGTCTGACACAAACTGACGCAAAACCTAACCTTGCATTTGAAACAGACAGCGTCATCAACAATACACCAATACTGCCAAATGTATAACAAGAATCACCTCATTTTTAATGCAAATAGTTTGGGATAATTTTTAAATAAAATTAAATCCTCCCTGGTTCACGTGTCTTTCCCTAACGTTCTCGATAGTAATGTACCAGCTCAACCATAAATGCTCAGCTACCGGCCTAATGTGGTAAATAACAATTATCCAACTCCCCCTAGTTATAAGGTTATTACTAAATGGATTTTAGACCTCTAAAGAGACCCGCTAGTGAGGTAAAAACCATGCTACTCACTATTGTATCTTGGTATCACTGCCAATATATGCCAAATTCGGTATTTGCAGGTTAAGTTTTGCATCAGTTTGTGTCAGGTAACAAACAAAACCTAATCTACTAACCTCGAATTTGACATAGACTGACAATATCCTTCAGTACAGCCAAACGTACATAAATCACAAGCGACTCTAATAATAAATTTATTTGATCTCTCGATACCTTCCAATTTGTCTTTATGACATTTCACGGCTGTTAATAGAAAATTTATGTTTTTAAAAATATTTGTTAAATAAAATTTTGCATGGCACACGTGTGTTATTGCAACTGATTCACTCGACTAAAGACACCTCTCAGCCTGGCGGTCTCGAGTGCTCAACTTTTTTCTCGTGGATTGTTTGTAATATATGTGTACCAGAAATAACTATTCTTATTGTAGTACGAACAAGTTACAGTCGTTTAAAATCTTACCAGACATATTTTAGAAGCGGTATTCAATGAACAATCATATAAAATGCAGTTATTTGTGACATCATTACAGTCGAAATACGTTTTAGGTAAGGACCTTTTGAGAATTTCTGGCTATACTATAAGCAAAGGCGCTGTTATCGAATCCCCTAGATTTGATGGAGATGAAACTCCCATTGCGTTTGTACAGTTTCCTGTACTGAATTCTCACCGTGAGATGCACTATAAACATGATCGTTTCTAACATTGAAGTTCATAAAGATAGACCTTATTAAACTAGTATTAATATACTATTTTAATTACGCTTTAATCGTCCCAAGCTATCTTTACTATTTATTATTTAAGGGAATGTCGTTAATTCTAGCTACATTAAGTACATTTTCTAAATTTGAATTTAACAAATGAATGAGTTATTTGGATATAGAATTTACGATTGAAGTCAGTTTGCTTTTGAATTCATAAGTTGTTATTAACAATTTATATGGGCGACACAGTTTTTGACTAGCTGTAGCAAAAACATGCTGCAAAATCGCGTTATGCGCGGAAAGGCGAAAAACACGCTCAGATAGGCGGAAAAACGTGTACCTCCAATTTGTGCTAACTTGGGACTACAAAGTAAACATTTTCGTCTTTGGCCGGATATAGATGCATATTCATGGAATCGATAAGCAGCGACGATTTGCGAAGTTACTGCGCCGTGTTTGCAGAGACAAGATTTGGTTCAAAGGTGTATTAATGAATTTCGGGAACTTTACTTACGTGTTAAGTTCAAGATCCAAGCGAAACTTGTGGTTGAAGGCTTTGATGAGAAGCGAGGTGCGGTGGAAGTGTTTACCAGTCTGAAACAACAATAGTACTTTACTGGAGATAATAACAAAATCTTTGCTGAATGCGCCGTTCGAACGTGTTGATCTTTGTTTAGGCATGACCTTTGTGCCGCTCAACCGCGTAATTATGCGAAATCAGATTTTCATTCAGGAGCAGCCCCTGCTCCTGATGACTTTTGTTGTTTTAACCAGGAATCGATCTAAATTCTTAAGCGCCCTGGGAGAAACCAAAACATAGCGCAAATCTATCAGGCTCTTCCAATTACTCACACCTTTAATAGAATTAATTTCAAACCGTGAGTTGTTTTACAGCAAAGTCTGAGGTTAGGCTATCTTTCCAAATTAATTACGGCGAAAGTTTTCTGTTTAAAACTTGCGCCAACTTCTTCAAAGTCAAAGTAATTTTAAATTAGTTCTGGGCTTAAAGAACCTTGTAGTTATTTAAAATTTGCAAGCAGCAAAAATATGTGATGGCCTAAGCTTGCACGTCCAATGCTTGTTATTAAGTTTTCAAGAAAATAATGTGAAGTATTTGATTTGATATTTTAAAAAAATATAAATCAGTCAAAATTTGCTGGTCTACACCAAATTCACATAATTCCGAGATACATATTCTTCCTAAATTCGAAACTTTAAAAAGTGGAAATATATTTTGTTCTGTATTTCAGAGGCCGTAAATAACTAAAAGAATTGCGAAAGCACGCGAATAGGAGACAGATGCCGGCAATTCGGGAAATGTCAAAAATACACGTATATCGTTTTAGGAAGAGACAGTATAAAAGGCTTTAAGATTGGTTGATTTGACGCGAACGAGGTAAAGTCTATTTTAGGGTAGACGCTTTTCCTCTTCAGCTTCATTTTAAATCCTTGATATCGTTTTTTCAACATAGCCTGTTCTTTAACTTTCCGAATTTACATTGTAGAAAATATTTTGCGTAAATTTACCTATTTTGTATGTATGCTGATTTTGTTTAAAGTAAAATGATCTCTACTCTGTTTTGGCTTTGACAAAAAGGCCGACTTTAATGTGGGGCTACATTTTCCATGGCCTTGTATTTAGTAATTAATTCTGAAATTATGCTATTGTCCAAGTTTATTCTACCAAAAATAGTGCCTCAAGCAGTTACACTTAATTATAGCGTCCTGCGTTTTATACACAGTATGCTTGTGTGGAAATGACTAGAAACAAAACTCATATTTAACGTAACTTTGTCATTAAAACGTTGATTAAAATAGAATTTGAATGTTAACTGAAATAGTACAGCTGTGTAATTTTGGTGTAACGACATTAAAAACTGATATTGTTTGAGAACTGGTGTCAATTAAACTTTAAGGAAATTATGTTTAAATTTATATTAGCTGCACGCTAGATACAATCTTAACAAAACAGCGTTTAGTATTTCAGCAAATTATCCACTTAGGTACTCACTTGGTTAAATAAATGTTTAAGGACAGGCACAATAGATACAGGAGAATTCAATTACTTTTATTCTCTATTTCGAACTTGATGAAAATGTTCTTTCTGTTGTAGACATAAGTGAGGCAGTTTTAATTATACCGCAGTTTTGAATATACACAAAAATAAAATTGCTATTTGAATCTGACATTGTATTCAACGTTCAAGCCTGAAGCTTACTTTTTCTAACTTAAATATTAATTAATTCTACCAAATATGAATTAGTTTCTGATATAAACCTTAGCCGGCTGTTTAGATTCCATAATTTATAAATTACCTTGGTGTACCGAGTAATTGTAATATAGACTATTTTAGATTTATTTCAACTATGCGTGCGAATTTTGTCCAAAAAATAAAGACAATCATCCTGCGTTTTCAAACTTTTAGTTATTCTGAAAAGTTAGTAAAATTGCAGTAACGTTCTTGTTTTTCAATTTTTTGTGGCATATGTAGCAAAGTGATTGGTTGAACTTCTTGTCCCTTTCGAACGATGTATTTCTACTTGTCGCTCAAAAAAATCCTTCATTATCAAGCAATAGAAAAGTAAAATGCCATGAGCCGTTGACCAGTGCTGTAATGTCCGGATTGTCCTCTATAGAACCACACATAGCGATGCTATGGTAAATTCCAAAAACCCACAACGTTGCTGAATGCGTGATAGAGATGCATGATAAATGCAATCTCTACGGATTATCTGAATTACGATTTGCTTGCTAATTAAGCGGGTCGTGATTTGACCGCTCTAATTGGTTTGAGATACGCTAATTCGGTTAAAACCCCCCCAATAGCGACGTTATAAATAATTTAAGTCACTTTTTATCCTGTCTGATAATGAATTATTATACATTTTTTTATCTTAAATTTTTTTGATATTAGAGCTACTAAAGGTCCATAAAGTTGGTCGCAAGCGAAAAACGTAATAGTTGCACCCTTTTTCAGGCATATTTCTTGATTGAAGATTCTGTTTTACCTGCTCGATTATTTCATCTAAAGAGTAACATCTAATTAGTATTGCCATGACAGAAATTTATAATGAGCGTTGAGTTTTGAAATGTATAACATTTTCTAGGCAACTGATATTGTTAATAATTATATCTGTTTCGAGTTTTATAATAACTCCAAGATGTTTTTAATTGTTAATAGGTGCAATTAAATATTGTTTTAAAGTACTACTCACATTAAATATTCCATTTCAACAATGCTATGCCTGCTTTTCTATTTTAAACTATTATACAGGGTATCATGTTTGTTCCCGCAAAAACTTTTTGTAGATACTAAAGGCTATTCTGGAAAAAATTACACATTTATTAATGTAATAAGGCTTTACCTAGAACTTCCCTCGTCGACATTGTGACAATAAATAATGTTAAAAATCAAAATAAGTTAAGGCTAAAAATATCTTCACGTTTCTAATAAATTAAATACATTTTCAAATTAAAAAAAAAACTCTACCGGTGGTGGAATTTCAACGGCAGGCGAACCGCGTGTGCAGCCCCAAAGTTTTCTGGGATTCGGATAAAGCCTGCACTATGTACAAATTATTACTTGTATCTACTACTAAGTTGAATGAAAAATAAACAAAATTTTATTTATTAAGGTGCTGACCCTGTATATATTGTAATGGCATTAAGCCCACGACTTAGCTCTGCTAGCATTGCAACATAATTAACCGATTAAATAAGCACAGAGTTGGGGTGTTTTATGTAACTGCAATGTTAAACTCAAATTAAAATATTAAATGCATTGAAAATGAGATGCGAGAAATAGTAAGGTAGTTGGGTTAAGGGACGCAAAGGCAAAGCTTATTTTCACAGGGGTCGAAATTGACTTTTAAATAAATAAAAGTAATAGGTTTGTGCATAATGTGAAGCCGAACCGAAAGAAATGTATAGACACAAAAAGGTTTGCTATGCATATTAAAAGAAGCGTAGTTTTCAATAAAGCCAAGCAAAGTGAAAATTGTGAGGAATCTAAGAAGGAATCAAATAACAGGACATTGCAAAGAGCAATTAGAGAAGCAGGCAACAGGACAGTAAGGAAGCAAATGAGAAGTGGTAAACTCTAATAAATCAGTGCATTTAAAATTACAAAAAATTAAAACTAAAATAATAAAACGTTCGTGAGTGTAAAGCTATAAGAAATTATTAATTATAAGAAAAAGACAATATTTTAGAATTTAAGGAATTTGTAAATATTAATTAAGTAATCAAACTTTCTTCCATTTTGTACCATTGTTTATCAAACCTTACTTTCGTTAATATTGTTACTTAGCAACTAGCTGCCATATTGTTTAATAACGAGGAGAAAAATTGATGAGAAATTATTGGCAGTTTGTTAAGATTTGTGCTCCACATTTTAATACATAATTTTGATAATAAACGTGTTTTACAAGACATAAAAAGTATACCCTTTTATTGCCCAAGTGCCAGTGTACATGTGGGAGTATTTTCATAAAGTTCCGCAACGAAAATTCGACAATCCCATCTACGAGGACATCGGGGTCGATCACCAAAATTTTTCAATCTTCGACTACGGCCACAATTAGCTTCGGAGCCAAGGTATTAGCAGTCCAAGGCATAGCACGAGTCTGCAAGAACGGCTCCACCAGCTTTGGCAGCAAGGGGAGCAGTAATAGCTGAGAAAATCGAACGGCGTCATCTCCAGAGCAGCACCGGTGCAGTTTGACCAGATTTTCTAAGGTATGAAATTAGCCTAAAAGTTATTGTCAGCGTCCGGAAAACGAGTTGCATACGAGATCAAACCTTGCTGAAGAAGATTAGATCATTTCCAAGGCTTCAGCTAAGCCGCATTTCTATTAATTAGCAAGGCGTCATCAACATCGTGGTTTAGCGAAACTTTGGAGCTGCTACAGAAACAATTGCAATTAGACGGCGTCTGTCCTGCGTCACGAAATACGTCACTGCTAAAACAGAAAGTTGATATTTGCCACCAAGCGCAAATAATTTGAATATTTACCTTGCGAATTCTCATATTTTCGCGAGTATTTAAACTTTCAAAAGACCGCTGTTTGCGCGAGACAACCATTTTGTGATTTGAGAGATTGTGGACATTGAACTAACGCGTATTTGAACTACTGGCATGAAATAGTGCAAATCAGATCAAATTAAATGACAGCCGACTTCGGAACCTACCTGAGAGGGAGCTTGTCTTTACCGAGAGCTAGCATTTTTAAATGATTGCAGTTAAATAAAGTATAAGGAGGGGCATACAACCATTTATTTTGTGCAGTAAATAATTACATTTCATATTTTAACCAGCCTAGTAATTTTACTGACAGGCAAAGTTCGAGCACAGTAAAAATAAGTAGACCTAAGAACTGTATGTGAGATTTATCATTTTGCCCTAATTTTAACAATATTAACAATACAATCAATCAATCAAGACTATCATTTCATCTCAATTGGCACCGCAACGTGGATCATACACAGAGCATAACATCTCAATATTTGTCCGAAATTTTCCCGGTTTCATTCCAGGTACATATATGTATATATATAACGTGTATGCAAAATATCGTCTTCCTCCGACTGACAGCCGGACAGACAGATAGACAGATGGAATTGAAAAAACCTGTTGTTCGTCATCTAGGGACCCAGAAACGTGAAGATCTGAAGAAATCTCGGAAGGTGAATTTTTCGTGATTACAATACTTCCTTCGTCTTTCAGATGAGGAAATAAAAAGAGGAGTAATAGTTCTAATGGGCATACAAAAAACAAACACATTATACTAAATGTTCGAAATGACCTCCACCAACTCCTATACATTTCTGGCAGCGCCTCACGTAGGATTGTAGCAAATTACCATTTCGACGTTCTTCTTTAGCTTAAATTAATTTTCAATGCTGTCTAATAATTCATGTTGGATGCCCAACGGTGTTCTGTACACTTCTGATTTCAGATTTAAGCCCCAAATATGAAAATCCAAAGGTGTAATATCTGGCGAGCGAGGTGGCCGCTGAGGAGGTCCACCACGGCCAATCCAATGCTGGTTATAATGGATGTTTAACTAGTTCCTCACCAATTTGTCATAATGTGCTGGAGCAGCGTTAAACCGAAACCGCAAATTTTGACACATCCTCCAAAAAGTCTGTCAGATTATTCTGTAGGAAGTGCAGGAAACCATTCGCGTTTAATCTGTCAGGAAGGACGTATGGTCCAGTTACATGGTTACCCACTATACCGACCCAAATATTAAATTTAAATTCATGCTGGAATGATATTGTTATTATTGGATGTGGACCCATATGCAGAAATTACAATGGTTTGCAATTTCACCACGTATGAAGGTAGCCTCATCCGTCCAAATAACTTTGTTTCTTACTTCTGAATTAGCTACAAACCAACTAGGTAAAGCTCAGTGATGTTCAAGATGCGCAGGTAATAACTCTTGTAATGTTTGAGACCTA
Organism: Agriotes lineatus; assembly: GCA_940337035.1. NCBI lineage: Eukaryota > Metazoa > Arthropoda > Insecta > Coleoptera > Elateridae > Agriotes > Agriotes lineatus. The sequence goes on from OW679196.1 coordinate 126,292,228, forward strand.
ATGTCATTTTTCTATCCTGGCGTAAGGTTTTTCCGTACTTTAGCTTTCGTTAATCTAAGTTGACGTGCTGCTTGCTTTACACTTAAATTAAGATTTTGGTCAAACGCTCGAAAACTTCTATCATTTTGTTGCCTCATTCTGTGAGCAGTCTAGGTAGTGGCAGTAGTAAATATTTGCATATTCTTCTCTTTTTGCTTTCCTGTTTTAGGGTCTTTTACATAATCGGCCCATCTTTCAAATATGGCCTGCCTCTCTGTAACGATACATCTCTGTTTGTAGCACTTTCTTTTGCATCATTCACCTTCCGGCAAAATTTCCTGATACTGTTGTTGTTTATTTATTTCTTCTAGTTGTTGTCGGTGATATTATTTTCTTCTGTAGCATAGTTGCTTTATAATCTTCTACAGCTGTTCTTGTTCGTAATAGTTGTTGAAGTTTAAGGTACATCACATTTGTCTTTCTAGTTGCTTCTGTGCACTGATCATTGAACAGTGGCCCTCTCTTTTTGTTGCTATTTTCTCTTTTACTACTTGCTTTACCGTTTGAGTGTTCTTATTCGATATCTACTTGGTTTGGTATCTCATTTTTCTTAGATTCTACAGCTTTCTCATATGCAGCTGTCTTTGGTATGTCTACATCATAGCGGAAAGTCTCTTCGTTCATATCTTGCTAAATATTCGAGATCCGATTACGTATTATAGCTCCAACAAGAAAGTGGTCGAACTCAATTTTAGCCTCTCTATATGATAGAACATTACATCACATACATGACCAGTGTCTATTAGAAGTTGATTTTAGCATTTTTTGTTTTATCTTGGGGGAAGTTGATGTATGTTGTGTGAGAAGCAACTGTTTGCATCCTAAGAGACGTAGCACAGTTAGTAAGTCACTTCCTGCAAGCTGTGTTTTAGTACAGTCTCATAGTAAGCTGTTTCCTGGCCTACTTTGGCGTTCACGTTTCCAACTATAATCGTTATATCGTATTTTGTCTAGACACATTCTCTAATTATTTGTAGAAAGTTTCGTCCTCTTCATCTGGCTTGTCCTCTGTGGGGGCGTGGGTGTCGATGACGCTGTACTTAAACAAACTTTATTTAAATCTTATTCGGGACGTGAGTGGGTTGACTCACGTTTGTAATTATATAATTGGGGTTTCAGTTTTTTCTTATTTAACCGACACTAAACACATGTTGTTTGTCGTTGCAGCTGTAAAATATTGAGTGGTTACGCCAAGTCCATCTAATTTCTTACTAGCTTTGTATATGTTAAGGGTCTTGATAACATTTCCGAGCTCTCAAGCCCTATATAAAGTTTATAAAATCTATGTTAAGAGTATATCGTAAGCGTTTTTTCGAATGTCTTGATTCCAATAGTAAAGTTTGATTTTGTTCTTTTAATATACTGCTATTTATTCTGAGATTAGTTGTATTTTAATATTGCAATGGTTTAATGCCGTCAGCAATTCCTGTTGTCTAACTAAGACTATTTCAAATAGGTACAAAATTGAAATTTTATTTATCGCAAGATAAAGTCAGTATTTTACACTAATAAATGCACATGATATAAGTAGCAGTATAAATAATTTGATTCTGAAAGGTTAGCATTAGATAAAGCAGAATCAAAAGAGTTTTATTTATAATTTATGTTCGTAATGGCACACGCACCTTAACTTATGTCAATGAAAGATTTGATTTGGTAACGTCAATACAATAATGTGAATTTGACGTAATACAGTGATGTTTTGTGGCGTTTCAAAAATTATATGAGTGTTAAGAGTTAAGGTGTATGAAGCCAGAAATCGGCAAGACATTTGAGGGTTTAGAAGTAGTGCAAGGAAGAATAGATTGGAAAGACCAATGATAAGGCCACCGAAAGTTTGATAAAAACAATAGTGCAGTGCTAATAAACTCATGAAAAACAGTGCATTTAAAACTAATAGTGAAAAGCAGAGATTTAAAGTTTAAAGTGCTACGATTAACATTTATCGAAATACAGTTTAGTCAAACATTGCATCAAAACTTATGCAAATATAAGAATTGACCAAGTGCGTCCGGCATCGAGGTAATTTTTCGGGCAGTTTTCGAATAGTTTGAGGCATCGGCCAGCTGAAATTTTATGTGCATCGTGTAGGGGAGTTCTTTATTGAGCCCTACGTCCACAGTTTTAGAGCAGAAAGCCATCATGAGGTTTATAATCGCCATGGCGTCCTTAGAAAACGTGCCCCGCCTACGAAGCTGCACTTCTAAGGTAAATTTGACAGGGAAGTAGTTGCAGAGGGTCCACTAGCTTTGGGTTGCATCAAGAATAGAGTTTTTACGAGGTGTAGAAGCAGACCCCAGTTCCCAGATCCGTTCCAGAGATGTTTTATTGAGGTAGCATTCTATGGTTTTGCGTTTTAGCGTCAGATTTGGAGCAGATTTGCCAGAAACAGAACAAATGCCAATCAGCGCGTCACTACGTCACAGAAACAAGCAAGTTAGCAACGGATTACGTCATAATTATTTGCATTGCATTTACCTGAAGCTTTTTTCTCAATTGTTGGTGTTTTCAATTCAATTAGGCTATTTTTGTACGAGCGAACCATATCTGTTTTGAGTTTTGCGTATTGGATATTAAACTGTCATTTGCAAGAAGTCGGGTATTTGCCATACAAGTTAATAAGTTATACTCAACGGTAGATGTTATACAGCGTGTTGAACCTACCCCTTTGACTAGAGTTTTTCTCATGCTATAGCCGGAGCATTTTATTTAATTCAGTTGCCAATAAATAGAATATAAAAGGCAGTAAACCATTTATTTTGCTAATAATTATTATAACATCATTTTAATAAGCCTTGAGATTTCACAAGATTTCGTGATTAAAACTATTTTATTGTAATTTGTGGTGATTTGCCCTAGTTATGAATTATATTATTACTAAAGCCTTTTTAGTGGGGCCTATCATTACATGTATATTAAATCTATGTTGGTTCAGCAGGATTAATTTGAAATCAACGTAATTTAAAGATTATGATCTAGTTAACTTTTTTACTTGGAGTATGTGTATGTATCATAAATGCCTTTCTCAATTAAAATCAGTTTGTTAAAGTTGGTCTATATTTTTTATGGAATTACATTTAGAAGTTGCAGTGAAAACGTTTTAATTAGTGTTGGTTGCCGACCTTACTTGTTGATCTTATAATGACTTTCACTTAGCGTTTGATATTAAAAAAGTTGGCAAAATATTCACATTACTTAAATAACTTTTTAAAAGGAAGCAGAAAGTTTGTCGTGGTTTTAAAACAAAGTGCTGAAATGCCATTTTGTTACTTTAGCTAATCATTGCCATGTTTTGCTTAAAAGCTCGCCCACTAAGACGGTAACTTTTTTATAGCAAAATATGCATTGGATTAAGGTTGAAATGCAATTTCAATGTAAAAGCAATTTCCATTTCGAATCGCAGTGCACAAAATCTAAAGGCTTTCACGTCAAAATTCTTGTTTAAGTAGTTTTTCGTTAATCCGACCTGCAGTGTGGCACTGCGAGGGACGGATTCGATCAGCTCAAACAGATTAGTCGATAAACAGTAATTTTCAATTTACTGTATCGTTTAAAGTTCTGCTTGAACATGTTAAACAGCTAGCTGAAGCGAAGTTTAAGCATATTAGAAGCTACTTCAATTACCCTTTATTAGAAAGGAAATTGAAGCTTGGAGGTGCAGGCAGCCTGACGACAGGATTATGATGTCTGGAAGGTTTGCCTATTTTATTGAATGGTGACACGTGCGAGGAATTGTGGGCAAACACGAGCGGACACAATAAAACTCTGCCGGAATTGTTTCGCAGCAATATTAAATCAGGGGGCGCGTTAATTTTCTCATGAAATAGGAAGTCTACCTTCAGTCATACGACGGGGACCCGGATACTTCGAAACTGCTACACTTGGAAAGAGGCTGCTCTCTGTAATTTGTTTCATTACTGCAGAGCAGCGACTCCGAAATTTCGAGGGGCCAGATCATTATAAGACAATTTCTGTCGGTAAGTTATAGGCAATCGATTCATTCTTTCGAACCTTCCGCACACAACACTTAATGAGTGCCAATTAGAATTGCTGCACAGAGCTCGATACCTTTGTTAATGATGGCCTTTTCAAATATTGCCCTTATTTAATACATTTTTGTATTTACGGTTGGTCAACTTAAGGTTTTTATTGTAGGTATAGTTATGAATTATAGTTGGAAATATTCAAGACTTTAAAATCCATAATTGAACTCTCTATTGATGTGATATAGTTTGTTCTCAACGTATAACTAATGGTTCCATAGGAGCTGCAAAGCTGCAGAGCCGGTAATTATTTATCTTCATTAAATTATTATGTTCATATTCTACGATCAGCATGAAAATCAGAATTAAACATTATAAAACAAGAACTCTTCTCTTACACTCCTGCCAGTTCTGCATCCTATTTTGTACCACGTGGGTTTTAAATAGCCAATTACTCAGAGGCTTAGTTTGCATAGTGCCGCGATTATTGGAGCTTTGGAGCTACAATCCGTGCAGAACAAGTTGCATTGTCAGTTTCTGATTATGCGTGTAGAAATTTGCAACTTACTAGTAGATAAGTGTTTTAATTCATTTAAATTGTTCCTTTTGTGATTGCCTTAAAACGGTTATTCGACTACAACTAATTTTAGTTATGCGCTATAAATTCTCAAGATAAATGGCATTATTATTATTACGTTACATGTATATGAAATAATTATTGTATTTGTGTTATTACTGTCCTTTGTACAAGTGAGATACCAAAATTATATGTACCGCCACTGTACTTGGAAGCAGCCAATATTAGGTAGGGGTTGACTTTTCGCTGTGGAACAGAATACTGGTTAATCTAAGCGGTTAGTTTATGAGCGCAGATCATCTTCGTTACTAATTTATATATCAACCCAAAATTTGGGTATGCTATAAATGTAGCCTTGTAGTGCTTTTCTAATTAGGTTGGAAGCTTGGAGTTATAAAACAAAGTTCTTATAGGGAACATTTTTATAGAGGAAAGTTTTTTATTTATGTAATTTCAACATGTAACAGTGAACGACTTCAAACTATTTATTACACGACCTGCATACTTGTTTCCCATCTTGATGAACGCCACTTGAACCCCTCGCTTGTAACTTTGCAACGGAGCTTGTTTAAAGGCTCGCGCCGGCAAAACGGCCAGCAAGTTTTCCATGAGAGCATCTTGAGAGATCCTCACTGCTTTGGTTCAAACGTTTGTCTAGAAGTATTTAGCATTTTTGTGCTAACGGCTCTGCCAAACCATTTCCCTAAACAAAAGAGTCTTGTGAAACGAGGTCTCGATCTTATTGCTCCAACCCCCCCGGCAACTACAGTTATTCGCAACCAAATATTAGTAAAACCTGAACATTTTGTTATTAGCCATTATCAAGAAATTGTATTTATGGTTGCTATACTGGCATAATATGTTTAAAATATTCGTAATTTCATAATTTCTTCTTCGCATTAAGACTTTCTCCTTTTTAAAACTATATTAAGACGTAACATCTATGTATGCACCATTCATATGTTAGTTAGTGCTATATTTTATACAATGAAACCACTTTTTCTGCCAATTGTTGTTTTTTGGTTTGTACTAACTTTTCGTTACAGCAGTGTCTTGGAATGGTCACATTAAACGTCATGTATATTACAAGTATTGTGTACACTTTTTAGGTAGTAGTATTAATATTATCAAACTCTACCTTGTGTCTATTGTATTACTCAAGGAATTTTAGTTATTCCATATTATTCAAATTAGGACAACGGTGTATCTATAAACGGTAAAAATAATAACAACTTGAGATATGGTGCTGACACCGCCGTAATAGTAAAGAATGAAGAGGCAATTCTAAGTTTAGTGAAAAGATAGAAAACTAAAAGAAAAGGTTATATATAAAACTAAGCACTAAACTCAATCGAACAACAGTTCACATTGTAATGCCCCATTTCGTTTGTGCGTTCTTTGCGATTCGCTCCTCGAGGCGGCTCGCATCTGTAATATTAATATCTCGCGCGCTCCTTCTTTGGCCAAGCGCCGTGTGAAAGAATTTTGGGTTTTCCGAAAAGGCGCACGACCTTGGATAAAGGTACCTGGAACGAGATTTTTGCGAGTAGCCGTCTTCGATTGAAAGAGGGCTGCTGTGAAAGCCGAACAATTTCATGCCTCCTGAGGGATTTGAATGCGTTGATCAAAGTAGGTTATGTTTGCTAGCCCTAAATCGTTTCTGTTGACAATTGAGGCGTACGCTTTGAGCGGCCCTTTGAAAACTTACGTGAGGCCAATTTCCATCTTTGGTGAGATATTTTCTAGTTTTTCTCTTCTGTACTAATTCGGTGGTAATCAGGCCTGTTTGTTACCCCCTCCCACGCCCCCCTTGGCGTAATGCCTTTGTCATCTGGCATCAAGTCCTGACTGCAGCCGCGTGAATTTTTCGCGGTATTCCGGCAGCGCGAATTTTGGGGCCAAGTTCCAGCAAGATAAACTTCTACCAGGATGCGGTGTCTCGCAAAAAGTCTTCACCTTGACGTCTGCTTCCGTAGGCGACTGAACCAACAGCTAGTACATGAAATTTGCATTTCAGCGATTGATTGTGTCGATATAGGCGATTGCTTGCTATAGTATTGCGTGTTTTGATGCAAAGGCCTTTAAATATAAAAAAACGCATGTGTTAACGTTAACATCCTCTGCTTATGAGGCGTGAGGGCGGGTCTAACGTCCAAAAGCGGGGGGGGGGGGGAGGGAGTAACGCCACCCATTTGCTAATTCAGTCGGAGAGAGTGACCTGGTAAATTTTGTTCAATGGTTGTCGTTTATTTATTATTTTTAACCTAACTACAAAATATGACTTATAAGCTAGGAGCGGGGTTCTATATACACTCGCGGAAAAGTTATTGCCTGAAAGGGGGGCACAACACTTCCCCAATACCGGGGTCCTGGGGCGCTGCGTCGGGGGGCGGGGAGATCCTCCTTGATGGCGGTGCGGCGCGAGGCGGCGGCGTTGCTCGGGGCGGCGGCGTTGATCGGGAGGGCGGCGTTGATTGCCCGGCAGCTCTCGGCATAGCGATGCCCCGGGGGGAGGGGGAGGAGGGCGCCAGGCGGCACTGGTGGACTCTCTGCCTTAATGGCAATTCCGGGGTGGTCAACGGCCCGAAGAACCGTTAAAACAATGCCTGTAACCTGAAAACAAAGAAATCCTAACAATGGCCGCGATTAGTTGAGTACGGTAGGCGCAGGCGATGGTAAAGCATTCGACGCTTATGCCATCTCCGGTGAGCTAGGGCGCAAGAGGGTTTGCTTCAGCGACGGGACCTGGGGCTTCCCAGCCTCTGTATCGCACAATGGGGTGCGGAAGCGAATAATGGTAGGTTCGATCCGATGAGATGCTGGTGTGGCTGGATGATAGGTGTTCGATGAATGATGTGGCTGGATTTTTCTAAGTCCGTTGAATTTTTTCTCTGGGTCGCACAAGGGGGTGCCTGTCAGAGAAGTGAACAATGGTACGTTCGACTCGATGAATGATGGATGAGGAACAAGTGATGCTCTCTGAAAATCGCCCTGGTTTATAAAGGGAGCTGTCCTTTGTTGGCCATTTTCAGTGATCCCATTGGTCGCCTTGGTGGGGGATTTTTGTCGCTTCTTCTGTTTTTCCTTGATTGCGGCTTTATGTTTTCCGCGATTTTAATTAGCGGCTTATTTTGGCGAGCAATCGCTTTTGGTATGAGATATGTAGGGGTTTGTTAATCGCCTCTGCTATAATTAAATTTATGTTAATATTAAATAGGCGAATGCTCCGGTTTTCTTTGGTCTTTGCACTTGCAGATGCGGGCGAATTTATTGCGGCGTGTGCTGTTCGACGGTCCAAGCAGTGAGTTTGCCACTTGAAGTGAATTTGGAATTCGCGGCCCGGCGTTTATGCATGCCTTCGCGGCGAGTTTTCGTTGGCGCGTTTGGCTAGGAAACTCTTTTCGGCACCGGGCTTGTGGAAATTTGATGGCCTAAATTCGCCTCTTTCCGTGGATACTAAATTCGTATAGGTTTCAAGCAGCGGCATATTTTATTTTTGGTTTGTTTTGGTGCACGGCCGAGGCGATGTTTGGGTCCTTGTTTCTCGCGCTCTAGCTTGCAGCCGTGGCGACATGTATCTCGCGGAGCTGGCTAGTTTTATGAGCTGTGCCCGATACGTGCCGCTTGCAAAAATCCTTTTAGCCTAGCTCTATAAACTTTATGACGGTGTTTTACAATTTCTTGAAATTCGGCGTGTGGTGGAAGGCGGGTGTTTGGCAGATGTAAATTACCGCGTGCCGGCGTTTGTCTAATTAAGACGGGCATCGCGATATTTTAGCTTGCCTGTTTCATATCAACGTAATACGTAGTTTTATGAACGCCCTGCGTTTTCACATACGGACAGCTGAAATCGTGTATGTACTCTGCACGAACCTCTTGCGCAGTGTGTCTTTGGACCCCTAGATTATAGTAATTTAACATTTTGCAAGCTGGTCGAAGTAGGCTACGTTTCATGCATTTGGCATGACATCCAGATGTCAGTGTTTGCCACGCTATTGCTGGCGTGAGCGCTTTTTAATTTGTTGTATTATACTGTGTGTTTCGAATTTTAATAGCTCGTAATATTTGTGAGTTATGATTTGGGTGACTCTAAATTCAATTATTTTTGAATTACTTACTCTGGGCCTAATTGGGCCTCCACCTTTAATTATGCTAGATGTTGTAGAATATTAAATTCTATTATCTGTACTGTCACCCCTCATGAACCTGATCGAGTTCATTTATAATTTAGGTTGAAGTTGGAGGCCTACGAGGTAGGTGTTTATTTGTTTGTGATAGCTAGATTTGGTTTTATGTTGTGTATAACGACTGGCACCCATTTTGTAGTAATTTAATAGTTTTTGTAACCTTCAGAACCGCTCTCTTGTCCTTATTCATGCCATCGTAAACGAACTTCGAATCAATCGAAGACTTTTTACTATACCACAGCTAAGTATATTAAAGTACTTCAGATATGTTATGGCAAGAAGTCCAAACAACGTGGAGGAACTGGTCAGACAAGGAAAGGCACGGGGTGAACAACCACGAGGACGCTCCTCCACGAGATGACTACATCAGATCACTAAAAATATTGGGGAAATATATACATTGATGCTCAGAATAAAGAAAAATTGCGACATACAATACATGTTGTCAGTACTGTTGTTAACGTCTCCGCTGCAGGGCCTCTTTTAGGAAGTTGAGGCATTAAGACCCCACGGTTGTCAAAGCCGGATTGGGGAATCGCAGTGAAGTCCACAGACAAGGCTTTTATGGCCGTTGAAGTTACTGGGAGTTTGAACCCAGATGTTTTGGTCCGAAACCAGAAGCTTATTCATTTGAAGGCTCTGAGCCCCCTTCATTGCTGCTACACAATACATAGAATCAGGATAATTCCCTTCTTTCTCTTATTTATTTTATAACTTTCTATGTGCAACTATTTTTTAATAAATTATTATGTACTCCTTCGTGCAATGTACAAATTTTTGTTTTTAATACCTTTTTCTTTCATTATTTTTTAAATTGCTTTTGTTATTGCATTATTTCATTAGACTATCTCTGGTCTAACTTTATTTTTATAACTAAATAATGTATTTTCTTCGTAATACAGGCATCTACGTAATTAATCTCTTAGAAGTTTAAAATTAACTACGAAATAGAGAAATATAGAAAAATTGTCTAGATAAAATGAGTAGTTAATGAGGACGGTGTAGTGGTCATATTCAAAAAACAATAACGACAACAGCTTACACCCACATGAACAAACATTAAATGGAAAACTACGTTGTTTTTTAACGGAAGTGTGAAGTAAAACAGCTTACACGCCAATCAAGGTAGTTTAGGCTCATCCCTAGCACCCTCTTTGTACTAATTTAAATGGAGAGTCCTAAGATTTAGAATTTCAGATCATAAAATATTTTTAACAATTTTATTCGTAAGGAACGATATTTCAAGTGCAAAAGAAGATTTGATTTTTAGACTAAGAGCTCTCTTCAATGCTCGAATCGAGTGATTTCAACAACTTCGATATTGCTACTTTAAAATTAAGGAGGAGAAGCTGGAAAATGCTGAGAACATGTCGTATATCTTCGCATGGGTATCAAAGGCACCTTCATTTTAAATTACAATCACTTATTTTGGTGTGGAAGTAGATAATTTCCTGTGTGGCTCTCGAGGACCATTAAAGTCGTGTTAAGAAGCAACTAGTCAAGTCGTTTTGCATGCAATTTTTTGCACCTGTTGAAGCACGAAGGGGCTTGGGGTTATTCGATATTATCTATTGATTTTCGAAGCAATATTTCTTAGTTGTGCAGCTATTTGTCGACGTTGTTTTGACAGCTAAGTACGGCACGAACACTTAAACGTTTTGCTTACTTTTCTTAAAACTTGTTAGCTTGTTAAATCAATATCGTGGAGAGAATCGCTCAAATTAAATGACCGAAGGTACATTATTGCAGTCAGTTTTTTGCTTTTATCCAAACCACTTGAATTGAGTATTTGCTAAAGGAATACGAGTGAAAGCAATGGCTCAGTACTAATCTTAGGGGAAGGTAGGTAATTATTCACCGAATTAGAAGACCAGTAACTACTATAATAAGGCTAATCCATGCGAAGAGCTTAAATCGATGGCAACTACATTAACTATTTATTTATTTTACTTTAATATATATTCAACTTCATTTTAAAACCGCATTATAGGTTTTTGAAAAGATAAACAATATACGCTTATGTACTTAAAAAATATGGTAGATTTTGATGTACAATTTCCGTTGGCTCTAAAAATATTAAGTAATTTTGCAATTAGTTTTTATATAAAAAATATAACCAAGAGAAATATCACAGAAAATAAATTTGTATAAGCGTGTTTGGTTACAGGAAATTTGAAATTGCAAATGTGTCTAAAGTCTTTTAGCAATGCATTTCAGCATTTCTGACTGGGAGGAGCAGGTTAATGTGTATATGGTAGATACAGAAGGGCTAGAAATTTGTTAATGGGATACTGAAGGTGGTTAGGGTTGGAAAATTTGTGTGAACAAGAAGGCCAGGCCAAATATTCCTGTTAAAACAATTGTAGTCTATGCCAACTCACAAGGAACTGAACACAATGGTGTTTAAAACTGCATTGAATATATTAACATATAAATTCCGTATTTATACACTACGCCAAGTTCAATGTCTAAGTGTAAAGTGCGATTTTGCTTTTTTGTTAATTTGCGGGGCAACTGGTCTAGCTTTATTACGCAAGCTGAGTGCATATTAACTATATCTACAATTATAAATAGAGTCGAGAGATTGCAGCGTAACCTACACATATTGATTAAGAAATAATAGGTAATATGAAAGTAGGCTGCAGCAATTACAAATGATAAACTAAGTGTTATATATCATCCATAACAATTAACCCAAAAACCGTATGTTTTAACCACAGTTTAAACAAAATGTAACATATAATATTTTATAATGATCTTGGTAACTGGATATATGACTATTGATTAATAATAATAGTATTAATAAAATATATCACTAAATTCGATTCTGATAAATTTTTTCCTTTGTATATCATTTTAGTTGTATTATCTTTTGTACGTAATATGTAATAACGAGTTGTACTATATCTTGTTCGCTATATATTGCTTTCTTTTGTCTAGTTTTACAATGAATTTTTGATTTTTTTAATTGCTGCATAGTAAGGTCAGAAAGTATTTATGCGTGTCACATTCAAATATGTGTTGCCCATCTTATATTAAAAATATTTTTATTTCTGTATAAGGAACAATAATAATAATAATTTATGAAAGAGTAAATAAATGTTCAATTGATCTTTCACCAAAGATTTAGAAGAAAAAATAGTTAACTATACTACATCAACAAAGTGTCAATATCATGCAGCTGCTTCAAATCCGAAGTGGTGAATGAGGGAGAAATTATTAAATAAGTACTTGCCGTAAAAAGCATACTGTTAAAAAGATTGTCCCAATAATTACATGATAATCCATTCCCGTGACGTAAAAGTCACTAGCAGTTGGTTAATATGAAAATCTCTAGTAGGGTGTTAGTAATTTTTGCATTTTTAATTTAAATTTCAAGTTTTTGCTTTTTACTGTCACTTTGACATTTGAATTATAAAATTAGATACATTTTAATTAATTTGGTTGCATATACAATACAATATTACTTGCTAAAGTTATTAGTAAATTATGTTTTTACTTTGTTTCACTAAAACTACGAGTTATATTTAAGTTTAGCAAATTAAAAAATAATTTGTCATAACCTTACTTACAAGTTTGATACTACTGGCCGTTAAATACAATCAGCTGAATAGTAGATACTTTACTTAATACTTATCAAGTACATTCAAAATTTTGCATATGGCACTGTAAATATCACGGGAGTTTCCTAAATGGATTATATTATGATGTAAATTATAGAATCGTTCTTTGTAAGTCTACATTTCTTTGAACATTTTTGCAGACGCATGCCGATGATACTTGATACATGCATTTTCAACATATGAAGAGAGTGAATTGATTTCCATATAATTGATTTTTTTATATATACTTTCTACATACAGTATGAAAACTCGAAAAGCCTGAAAACTGCACTTGCTTAAACTAAGACTCACTTGTTACTTATATCAATGTAAATACCCTAAATTAATTTTTTTATAAATCCAAATTGAGAGGCAGTTGGCAGTTGATTGTAACAGTTAACTGCTACCCGCGTTTCTTCCTGTTGTTCGAGGAAGGCATAATTTACAGGGCATTTACTGATCCGCCACCTGGAGACGAGCTCTCTAGGGGATACAAGCTCCCACAAGGGGACGGACTAGACACTTGTGGGGAAGCTGTTGCAATATTTAAAAACTCGTGTATTTGATCAGTGCGTAGCGCCGGTGCTAACCAATGCCTCCAAACCATAGATTTTCATGGGTGCATAGGAGAGATCAACCTATGTTGGGTATTACTAATTCGAAGGACAGGAACACCAGCACCTAAATCCTATAAAAAAATAGAACTACTCTGCCTGGCGAATAGCATAGCAAGGCTAAAGTGAAGCTTTACAGATAACCTTAAGGTTTAAGATAAATTAAAAAGGTAACAGTGACAATTGCCATTCTAGCATGAGCCCCAGCCCTATTAAACTGTTACATTTCATTAATATTATTATTTTTAACATTTTATTTATTTTTTTATGTTTTTATAATCACAAAGGTGATTAATCTCTTTCCATTTTTAGGGGCGACTACTTCCTCAATTATGTGTTTGCCCACCCATGTTTCGATTTAAAATTACCTTGGTTTTCTATGAGCATTCTATCGCAAGACACCTAGCCTAAGATCAACTAATGAAATAATACACATTTTCTGGCTTCTGTTATTATTTATATATAAGAATATGGGATGTAAATAAAATATGGGGATACACTTTTACGTACTTGCTATGACTAGGGATGCAGAAGAAGAGATGTAGCCCCTTAAAGTTGGTAAGTAAGTAAGTATAGGTTTATTTAGCTAATTAGTTAAGGTGAGCGATGAATTGTTTTTTGTTTATATAAAACCTATGTATCAAAACGAAATATTATGTTTTAGCAGGATTTCGATTCGCTGGGACGTTCTGATGTAGTAGTCATAGGGGTTGCTATTCTTAATATTTCTGACTCTTTTGTGGTATTTTTGTATTTTTTGATAGATTCCACATAAAAACGCTTTCTCATAGGGAATTTAAATTATCTCGGAACCTTATTGCAATATTTGATTTTATTATCAATAATTTATTGCAAAATATTGTGTTCCTATAGTAAATTATTTTTAAAAAACTAACTCCTTGTTATTAACTTCAAGGGATTGTATCTCGTTAACGGAGCGTTGTCGGATCTCGGGCCGTAGGACCATTTTTAACCTATACTTATTTTAGTGAGACCCTGTATACCAAATTAGCTATTTTTAAGGGCATAATTTAGAAAACTATGTATATTTCAGTGAAAACAAGTATGAATACATTTCAGCAGGCCGTTTTTCCAATAACAACGTAGGTTTCGGACATGAAAAAACCAGTAATTACAAAACTAAAGTTTAAGCGACACTATTTTCACTCCATTGAGTCAAAGCTAAAGAAAAGTGGTAGAAATCCTCGCAGTCTGGACATTCAGTAACAGGTGAAGTATGCAAATCATGTGGATGTTTCTAAATCACCCCGCTGGCGGCAGCATAGCCGCGAGCACCCGTTCCCCTGGTAACCACTTGCTCTTAATTGAAAACCAACCTGATGACGAATCAATAAAGAGAACTTCTACCACGCCCTGCTCTACAGCTCCTGCTGACTTAGTGTATACCTAGACATCTTTTGCAAGGGCCGCACCTACCATTCATAGCGGCTGTCTAGGCGACGGCGTGACACGTGTCTCCTTTTAATGGAAAAAACACCCAGATGGAGACAGGAAAAGTTACCCACGACTATAGCAGAGGACGCGGCCTTAGTGTTCGTTGCCGTTTAAATATTTTAATTATACCAGCGGAAAATTTGGCAAGGGCGTTTCGAGGGTTTTTATTCCCTTTCGGATCCCCCGAATTACCGTTCTCTAACTGTATCAGGTTTAAGTTCGTCCCTAAAATTTTTTGCTTATTAATTAGGGAAACGTAATAAGTGGCTATACAAGGGGATCGTGGCTTAATGGGGTAATTATGTCTCCCAAACTTATTTTTTGCGCACTTACATTGGAGCGCATTTGCAGCTTCCGTGAAAATTTATTCGCACCGATAGCGACCTTTTCAACACCTCCTGTTAGGCTTGTTTAGAATTGCCACGGTGATGACCGAGTTTCGTGTGGACATTTACCCACCCTTAAAATTGAAACAGCCAACGAGCAAAAACCGTACTCCTGCTCTATCATAGACGAAGCAGTTTTAAATGAGCCAAAATTATTTGCACAGTTAATACATTTTTTTCAACGTGCAAGTATTCGTGAACTACATTTGTTCAAAAGGTTTTGAACGCAACAAAATAAATACATCAATATTACAGTAGACATATCAACCATTTCTGGTAAAATTAGGCCAATAGAAAAATATATGTCATCTTAGAAAAAATATTTAAAATTACTAGATCGATTTTTCCAAAAATTAAACTATTTTACCAAGAACTATATTCATATCAAGAGAAATAAAAGAGAAATTCAAAAAGCTTCAGTTTTCAGCTTTTGATAATTTTGTATATATTCAATATTGTTCAACATTAATTAATCTCGTCAAGATTAAACGTTAGTTAAATATCGTTTTTTAAATGTTGAGGCAATTCATCTCGTCCTCAAGAATATGCTGCGATAATGAGTCAACATTGCTAGTCAGCACGACGCTCTAGGTCACCAATATAGTCACATAACCGTATTCAGCAAAATCCATTTACAAAACGCGTGAACGAACTGCACCGGTTTTGCTAAATGTTTATGTGTTTACCTTTATCTATTAAGTTATCAAATATTACTAGGTTAGCAGGTGTTTATTCATAGGTTTTTTGCGCTATGTAAAAACATGTGTATATAAGGAATATATTTTCATTAATAAACCAGTATTAATCTTTATGATTGTACTCGTTCACCAACTACCAGAATATGCTTTCCAGGCCATAATTACTTGGTATATTATTATATTATTAATATTTACTACGAAAAGTCACTGAACTTGGGATCCATATCAGCATATGAAAAAGTAGCTGGACATCTTCCAACACCAAAAAGGTAGAGTAACTTTATTTCAAATTGAAAGTCATCTTTTCTTTAATATTTTAACAGTACACGAAGTTCTCGCTGCAGTGATGTACTATAAGAGTTGTTGCCATTTTATTAATAGTGTAATGATGTGGCAGTGGAAAACCATTCACAATATGTGGTTGTTAAAGGACTTTGTTACTTAGCTTTAGTACTATACCAAATGATGAAAACCAATGCGACTATTCTAATAAAAAAATATTGATAACTTCTCTGTCCCCCTTCATCACCATCAGCCTTTAGATTGTTCACTCCTGAACGTAGGTCTCTTTTCTTCATTATCTTCTGGCTTCTGCTATATAGTATCATTTTATTTCCGCTATTTGTTTAATATCAGCCACCTTCTTGAGGGCCTGCATCAAGAAATCCCTATTGACCTTTATCCCACGTTAATTTTTCGAAAACCTCTTCAAAGCCAAAGTGGCTCGTTTAGAAGAGATCAGATGTCTTGGTGCAGATTAAATGGAATGTAAAACTATTGAAGATGACATAGCGGCACTAATGAACAAATGTATATGAGAAGAAAACATTCTTTCGATGTGATGTAATGCGGAAGTGATATTATTCAAAAAAGAACACACTACTGACATTCAAAATCATCGTCCAAGAAGTTTGCTATCACACCTTTACAAACTTTTTACAAAAATAATAAAAAAGTGTCGTACAAAGAAACTCCAGTTTTTCCAACAGGCAGCTATGGACAACGGTAGAGTTGATTCTCGATATATGAATGTTATTAAATACATACATGCCGGGGTCGGTAGCTCAGTGGTAAGAATCCTAACTACTGATGTAAGGGTCGCGAGTTCGACTCCCGGTCCCGGTGAGGTTTTCAAAAATTTAAAAATGCATATGAAAACCTACAGAATGTCATCATTCGGAAGTGATGTAAAGTCGTGGATCCCATGTTACTACGATGTGTAGCATGTAAAAGATCCCTTGCTAGGGTTGGAACACCTTAGTCTCGGCAAAATTCTAAGTAAGACTTTGACCATATGACCATAGCAATCAGTGTCTAAGGTACCTGGTACTCTGCATGGCTAGACCTTGCCCATTAACAAACAAACAAATAAAATACATACACGAAAATGCATCGTTGCAAGTGAAAATAGAAGACACAGAAACCAATAAAATCAAATTAAAAAAGAGTAGGTCAAGGAGATACGATCTCTCTGACTAATAACAATATGTAATAATTTCGAATGTTTCCAAATTTCATGAATTGTATAATAAAATAATTTTATTAAAATGTCACGTCAATCAAGGAACAATAATAATAACTTTGACATCTTTTTTTCAAGTAGGTATTGTACTTTACAAATATCTTTTAAAGTTGTCTACACTTTTTATGCTCATAGTTATTTGTAATATTCCTATATTATATCTATCACTGAGGAAAAGGTGACCAAGTTATCCCACTTTTTAACGATTGTTGATAGTTCATTCTTCTCATTACCTGTTTAGTTGCAATATTTTCAGTTAAAAATATATACGTAGCTTTTTTGTAAATGGCATTCTTATACAGATTGTCTGCAGGTACTAGGTACACACGGTAACTAGATACAGAGACGGTTGAAGATGTTAAGACAAACAAACCGTCTCTGTATCTAGTTACCATGTGTACCTAGTACCTGTAGATAATCTAAGTTATATATAAATGTGTGTTGTGACCGCCTGCATTCCTGCGTGTGTCACGTTTTTACGGTCACCAGTCGGGCGCACTTCGTCCGTGGTCGGTCCTATCGTCATGGTGCCCTTCATAATGCAACGATAAATCTGTATCTTATGAAGCATCCCATTGGCGAATAGGGTAAAGAGTCTGCCGAACAATCAGATTCCGCCAGGTAGTACATAATCGATTTCTACTGACTGCGATAATTCGTTTCTTTGTGAATTTATGTAATTTGCAATACTAAGCGTTTCCTTTTACGGTTTCAGTATAAATATTAAGACATTTTAAGCTATTTTGTACATCATTTTAAATTAGCTTATTCTCCTTCTTATGTTATGCCAGTAGCCTGTTTCGTGCTACAAAGTTGTGCTTCCTTGCATCTTTGCTCGTAAGCCCAGTACGTCCAAATCGAGGAAGAGTTTACTTGTTATGGGGTTAACGACTACTACAGGTATTAGAGCATAGTAGCCTGAGAGTGTACGATTTTAAACAAAATTCTAAGGTAGTCGGGAATGGAAACCGCGCCGGCAGCCTCATAGTCGAGCATTTACTCAGTGGGCCATCCGCTCATCCATTATTTGATCTAGCAAAAGTTGTTCTTTTGCTTTGTAGTTTCTTTATTAAAAACAATACAAAAATGTCTTTGTGAATTTGTTATTTACTGATGTAGTCTACATTTTACACAAGAAGTTGGAAAGAAGCGACAATGCAGGTCCTAAGAGTGTAGAACTGGAATGCACATGCTTCTGTTAGAAACAGATGGAAAATGACGAAAAGCATAATTCGAATGGGATTGCACCATCATAATAGAAGAGAGAGTTCGATATAATTTATAATCAGTAATCAGTCGAACCTGTTAGAAAATAAAAACATACTTATTAAAATCAATACATATTTAAATTTTGCTTTTAAAGTGTCTCCATTACTCAAATACATTCCTGAGTTCTACTGCAGATTGCTTGGAGAAAAGAATCTGTCAGATAGTCTAAACTGCCAATGAATTTCGAATGCATAATGTGATAAATAACATGCAATGGTAATCGGGATTATTTTTAAATTGTGTTTTCCTAACGAATTTGCGTAGTGTGAAATGTAAAGGTTTGCAAGTTCTTCCTTAAATTCAAAACGTCTATTGAAAAAATTTGCTCACAACCATTTATGGTACTTATTAAATAAAGAATTTTACCAACAAACTAGAGTTTATTCAACTACTAAAAGCAAAATCCACTACAAGCATTTTGATATTTTGAAATCAAGCGCATGATAGTTCTGTTTAATGGGATTGTTTAGTAACTTTACCACACGCGTAATGGGTATATTTCTGCAATTATTTGACTTTTTTATTTATCACTTTATAACTTCAAACATAGAACATAAAGGAGCGGTAACCTGCTTATAACAAATAAATACAATGCAGAAACTTCCCCATGGTAAAAAAACTTAAAAAATGAAGTAGCAATTGGAATTATTCATCATTCTATACAGAGCAATAAAAGCCAATAAAAGCGCTATTAAGTAAAATTTTTCACTTTTTTTACCATGAAGAAGTAGCTATTTCTATTTGATGTGTATTAACACGTCGAACAATGTTTTAGTTCCTTTAGAAAAACTTGATAACAGTAAATCAAATTCAATATACACCACACAAAGTTCCAAAATATTTATTAAAATTAGGCAACACACTTTACTATTTAAGAGTAGAAAGAGGAATCTGATGCTCATAAACTAATCCTAAACTTGAGCTTGGGCTAGTTGATTACCATATTCAAGATAACAGATCTTTACCTGGAAAGGTATATATTATATTTTTGGTTTCCTAGGTTCCTAATTTGCTTCAAGTATCAGCTTTACATAGTTGTGGTGAATTCAACAAAGAACATTGTATTTATTTCACCTTTCAGTTCAGGACTAGGTATGATAAATTACCACAATACTGATCATTTACGTTTTTAAAAAGCTCAACTTTGCTTTTTGGAGATACATGCAAAGCTTCTCATTTAGTGTGTATTAATTATCATTTAATTAAAAAGTGCACTATTTCTATACTTACAGTCTGTAGCCAACAAATAAATGGAAATTTTTATTTGTATGTAATTATATCTTTTATGTTACTCTTTAATAAATAAAAGTATATTTTTAAACTAATTTTTTTCTTTGTGTTAAATACAATTTTATTCATAACAATTAATTATAAAAATCATGTTTTAAAGCAAGTGTTAATGGTAATTAGCTACTTATTAGCTAAACCTACAAAATACCTAGGGGCGATGCTATTAAGAGGTTACACAATAGCGGTGAGTAATGATGCTGAGTAATAATGCTCCTAAGGTGCTGCTGCGTTGGTTTTTGTGCTACGTGTTTATTAACGTAAAAATTATTGCAAATAGAAAATGTTGTGTGTGTTGCCTATATCCAAAGTTCTCAATGTTAGAGATTTCAGACGGGTATCACATCCCCTTAACATTAATATGAAGTAATGTAGATATATTTTATAAAAGTGTCTTCTGATGTTCGTTTTATTCATTTTCATTTTCAAAAAGTTAAAAACAAGATAATAACACAATTAACGACCGCGTATAAATATAAAAAGCCAGTTATCAATATTTATCCTTATTATGTTAAAATTATTAATACACTTTAAATTAAATTATACTATTAAAGCCCGTAGACACTGTTTGTACATGAAGTCTATAATTGTAATTTAATTTTTCATAAGCAGAGCCAATTATTTCAATTAAATATATTTAAATATATTCTGGTGCTGTCTTAGTTCGATTCATACTCATACATGTGAGCACACATTAAATTTTGTCATTGTTATCAGTGATAGAAGGCTAACACATTACTTTTACTTTTCATGGGCAATCCTTATCGAGAATTTAAGTGGTACTAAAAATAATGCACTGACAACATTTTAATGATTTATTTACAAATAAAATACTGTTTTCAGTGGAATCTGAGGGAATCGGTTGCATTGATTCTGGAACTACGCTATCCCCTCGTAAAACAGCAACACTGAATATATACATATATTCATTTTACGTAAATACTACGTAAGTAGGAGTTTAGATGAAAAATAAGGTTCAAAAAATTGATGAAAAGATGTAAACTAGATCGCCAAGGAAAAATTAATACTTTAAAAAATACTGAAGAAAAAGTCACTAACGTTTGGTTTGGAAAGCAACACCCACATAATCAAGAAATGAGACAATTTGCGAATTCCGATCACCCTGTATGTAGGGTGTGTACGGTCTTGGGGTAGAAATTTTAAGGGGATATTACGCTTGATGGTAGAAAGTCCATACGCTATTTTAAAATAAAAATTCAAGTTATAAGGGAAACTCATTTATTTATAACTTTGATTTAAAGCTAATGCTGGAAGTTGAACTCGCTGCCTTATACAGGGTCTCAACGAATTTATTAGACATGCCAGAACTTCTAGAGTATTAGGTGTATCAAAAAGAGATATGGTATAGGGAGAGGAGAAATTTTGCATATTTTTCACTTTCCGGTCACTTCGGTTTCAGCGGAAATTGCTCCTATTTCGAATTTTTAAATAGAACACCCAGTATATTTTTACATATTTGGATTTCTGAGACAATTTTGCATCAGAATGTGACAGTTCTAAAAGTTTTTAAGCCTACTTGATTTTATTAAAGCCCCTTTTAATATTGCATCTAGGTGGCCATGATCGGACGCAAACTAATCTAAGGATTTCAGGTGATGTCAAAAAATTACAATCGCAAAGTTTTAGTGATTAGTATGATAGATAGGAATAAGACAAGTTGGCGAAATCACATTTTCTTGTTTAACTATTTTTATCTACAACCACTACTAACGGTAGTCCTTTTAGCGCTAGCTTGTTTCACTAAAAGTGACGTTTTATAGATTAGCGTGGTTAAAGAAATCAGCTGTTTACTTTTAGCCCATGTGCTAAAAGTGAAGTGAGGTTATAAAACTACAATTTCGAACTGGAAGTGAAGTTGTAAAGTTATTTTAGTTGCTTCTTGCGTTACAGGTAAAGTGTTTTTGAAATAATTAAAGCGTTATGTAATGAATACAGTCAGATGTGGAGTATTAATAATTACATTTCGTAACTGACCTTGACAGTACTGGCTTCGGAAACATTCACCCGCGCGGCATGGGCTACTGTTTATTATGACATAAATTAGAAGTGTCGTAGATGCAAACCTTTGTTAAATCGATATTGATGGATTAATAACAGCAACATTAAGGTTTCATAATTTTCATGTCTCGTGCATAAACGTCGACTTTTAGCACTTGTTGCATAAATAGCTATTTTTCAAATGGCGACCCTTTTTTTGACAAGCACTTTCCGAAAAGAGGATTTTTGGCGTATCTAACGATACTTATTTATTTGCGATTGGATTAAAAATAGGCTCATAAGTTAAATATTTCTAAGCAAAATACTGTATAATAATTTATTTACTTTTGTCAAGTGTGCCATGGATAGCCATGATGCATAATACCTAAAAAATAAATAATAAATATGTGGAAACTCTCCTGTCCTATACCATTTACATATACCAAATCTCATTTTGATACACTTAATACTCGAGAAGTTATGACTTGTCTAATAAATTCGTTGACACCCGGTATACGTTTGTTTCTTCTTCTTCTTCTTAGGTGCCAATCCGTTGCGAATGTTGGCGATCATCATAGCAATCCTGACTCTGTCTGCAGCAATCCGGAAAAGTTCTGGGGATGTTTTGTTGAACCAGGTCCTGAGATTCTTGAGCCATGATATCCTTCGTCTTCCTGGTCCTCTTCTTCCAAAGATTTTTCCTTGTAGGATTGCCTGCAGCAGAGCGTATCTTCCTTCGTTTCGCATGATGTGACCTAGGTACTCTAGTTTACGGGCTTTAATTGTATTCATAAGTTCTAGGTCTTTTTTCATTCTTCCTAGAACTTCCACGTTTGTCACTTTTGCCGTCCAAGGAATTTTCAGGATTCTCCTGTACAGCCACATCTCGAAAGCGTTGAGTTTTTTAGTTGTGGTTTCATTGAGTGTCCAGGATTCTACACCATAAAGGAGAGTGGAGAAGACGTAGCATCGCAGGAGTCTTACTTTTATGTCAAGGGTACTGTTATGACTTTTAAAGAAGGCGCTCATGCGGTTGAAGGTTGATCTGGCTTTTCCTATCCGTGCTTTTATTTCCTGTGCGTTATTCCAGTCCTCATTAATGAAGGTTCCCAGGTAGTTGTAGTGATGGACTCTTTCGATAGCAGCTTGGTTTATGAATAAGCGGCTCCCCATGATTTTCTCTTTGCTGATTATCATGAGTTTGGTTTTATTTACATTGACGTCAAGGCCGTATTGACTGCTGTGATGGGTGATTTTGTTCATCAAGGCTTGTAAGTCTTCAAGATTGTCAGCAAAGACAATAGTATCATCGGCGTATCTGATGTTGTTTAGCCGGAGTTCGTTTATCAGGATTCCTTTGTCTATGTCGTCTAGGGCTTCATTGAAGATGCGTTCTGAGTAGAGGTTGAAGATAATAGGTGAAAGTATGCAGCCCTGTCGGACTCCTCGCTTTATTTGTACGTATTCTGTGTGTTCTCCTTCTACTCTAAGGTTAGCGATCTGGTTCCAATAGAGGTTTCCAATTATTCTTAGGTCTTTGTTGTCGATACCTGTCTCTTTCAGTATTTTGACCATAATTTCGTGTTTTACTCGGTCAAATTCCTTCTGATAATCAATCAGGCATGCGTATACATCGCAGTTCATGTCTCGGCATCTTTGAAACAAGACTTGCACTGCAAACAGTGCTTCTCTAGTGCCGACCGCCTTTATGAAGCCGAATTGGTTCGGGGATATTTGGCTCTCACATACGTTGTATATTCTCTTGTGGATGATTTTAAGGAATACTTTTAAGAGATGGCTCATGAGGCTTATTGTGCGATACTCTTCACATTTCTTTGCCCTTGTTTTCTTTGGGATTGCAACAAATTCAGATTTCAGCCATTCTGATGGAATTTTTCCGGTGTCGTAAATATTGTTGAACAATTTTGTGATCAGCGTAATTGTTCTTTCATCAAATAGTTTGAGGAGTTCTGTTTGGATGTTATCCGGGCCGGGGGCTTTACCTTCTTTTAGTTGTGCAATGGCTGTTTGTACTTCTTCTCGCAAGATTTCTGGTCCGCTTAGATTCTCCTCCATCTCAAAGTGTTCTCCTCTATGGTCTTCGAACAGTTTTTCTAGATACTCTTTCCAGGTGTTGATTTTTGTTTGTTTGTCAACGATAATTCGTCCTTCTGAGTCTGTGATATTTCCTCGTTGTTTGTCTTTGAAATTGCCGGTAAGTTCTTTAACTTTTCGATGCAAGTTGTAACTGTCGTGTTTCTTTTGTAGAGCTTCGATTTCATCACACTTTTCTGCCGCTTCTTTTTCCTTAGCTTCTCTTATTTTGTTTCTGATGGCATTCCTTATTGTTCTGTACTTTTCTGGATCTTTTTTGCATTTTCTCCTCTCCTCCATCATTTCTACTATTTCGTTGGTCATCCATGATTTTTTCTTGTTGGTCTTGTCTGCTTTAAGGTAATCTTCCCGTATACTTTCGACAGTTTTTTGTATCTTGTTAATTGTCTGTTCGGTTTCCAGTTGTTCCTCCCTATCATTGATTTGTGCATTCAGTTTTAGTTCGACTTTCCTTTTTGTTTCGGGTTCTTTCAGTAGTCTCATATTGTATACTTTAGGGATTTTCTTCCGTACTCTCTTCATCCTTATTTTGAACACACCGACGAGTGGTACGTGGTCAGACTCGATGTCAGCTCCAGGGTAGGTTTGTTTATAGTTATCAAATTATCAGTGTCGGTTAATAATTTCTCTAATTTTGACCTAATACAATGACAGTTTGTTGTCGTTTTCAACGTCAAAATGGTGCATATATTCGTATTAGTTGCAATATGAGATTTCATATTGACACTAGTGCTAATATGAAAATTTAAAACAACTTTGTAGATTTAAATAAATCTATTTACTATAAAAATTATAATTACTCAAAATTTAGGAAAATCTTGAATGTAACACTCTTCGCTCGTAGGGCAAACTTCACGTCTAGTGTCAAAAACACTTTCATTTTGCAGTCGATACATAAATAACTATTTTGATCCGGCAATATCAAAAATGACATTAAAACCGCCTTACAAAAATCTAATTTTTAAAAATTAATGCTACTTGATTAAAAAACGTTGAAAATGTTTTGCTTCCATCGGTAGTACATAACCCTCTTTTATAATTATTTTCGATAAGTTCTTACATATATTGCACACCAATCCAATTTGATTATTTTTAATCACGTGAGTCAGTTTGACAAATCAGATCACGCCTGAAGTGAAAACGACCCTAGGGTGATTTTCAATCACTATGGAAACTACCTAATTAAATTTCAGTAGTATCATATGGCAAGTTGGTGGCACTGTAAATCTAAGTCAAATTCGAGGTTAACAGGTTAGCTTTTCCGTCAGTCTGTGTCAAAACTGATGCAAAAGCTAACCTGATAACCTCAAATTTGACGTAGACATACAGTGCCACCAACATAATATTATTATAATGAAGTGTCAAATTAATTTGTCAGAAAATGGCTAATTTATTTAAGAACTTATCTTTCCGAATTCACCGCGGCCAGTGATAAATCCTTATAATTTTGACAAATAACATCCCTTAAGTGCGTTGCCTTTAAGAAATAACCCTCGGCTTCGCCTCGGGTTATTTCTAGGCAAGCACTTTCGGGTTGTTATTTGTCAAAATTATTGCGGGTGATTATCACTGCCCTTGGTAAATTATAGCTGATAATTGCATTATTAAAACACAATCCACCTACTCCACACAATTAATGCTACTTTATTAAAAATGTTTTGCTGCCAACCGTAGCGCATAACTTATTTTTATAAGTTTTTTCGATTATTGCACACAACTGTCACATGACTGATATCATTCAATGAGCACCATGCATTTTTCGACCAATCCCGAACTCATTACCTGATAAGCGCCCTAGGGATGATTATTATCAAGCGATAAGTTCCCTAGTGCTCATTATCGACCTCGTAGATTGTGTTAAAATTAGAAATAGAAGTGTAAGAAACAAGCAATTAGAGTTTTTTTGGCATTATTAGATCCATTTTAAATCATAATTCGTATGCATGTTTGGTGTAATAATCTTTAAAATATAAATGAGGGCAACACACTTACATATAATTTTGCCCGTGCCAAGAGTCATCGTGCTGGTTGCCCTTAGAAAACTGCCCTCGGGCAAGCTCTCGGGACAGTTTTCGTTGCAGCCAGCACTCGACCTTTGGCCCTTGTTGTATTACTGTTGATAATTTTATTATTAAAAATACAATCCAGCTGCTCCATACTAGGTGGATAATCTGTAGTATTTATATAGAAAGATTTCGTGTTACTCCTGGGACACCCTGTATATAATTTGCCGATAATTAGTGCTGCGTATAATGTTTTACATTTCTTTTAATTGCAGTACTAACGAAAAAATACAAATTATAATGTCTAAACTTACCGTGCCGTTATATTTCTAAATGCAACTCGTGCAGCATGCAATGCCTTCTTTTTTGCACTTTTTCTTCGAACAGATAAAGCTTTTTCGACTTTGAACCCATATTTTAGCATTCACACTTCACTTATTTTCACTAGGTACAAATACATATAAGGAAAGCTAAGCGCCAATAATAACTGATATAACTCGGTGAAGATTTTATAAACCACCAATGTGCAGTCTGTTAGTCATTACAGAACGTTATTATAAAACAATTTAAATAGAGCTTTAGAATTTTGGGCTTCCCAACGAACCACCTACATCATAATCTTTTGGCTCCATTCATATTTTGTTTCCTCTACATAATACCTACCAATAATATAGCAAGGATATGACGTGTAAACAAAATTATTAGAAATTACTAGTATGGCTTGTTGTCTATCTTTAGGCGGTTTTGAAAATTCCGGACCTGTTAGAAACGAAAACTGAAGTTACTAAACAGTCACCTTAAATAATAAATTTATCTTTAGAACTCTTTCTGTAATTTCGTCGGGAGTAGAAGTATTTCGGTTCTAGTTTGCAGTGGATGAACAGACGCCTAACCATTCTAATTTGTCACAATCAAAACTTAACAAGACAAACACGAAGAATCGCAAATGCACCAAGAGCGAGTAATGCTTCACTAAACCACATCATTATACGGTAATTCTCTGCTAGTACTTGAAGCTAAACTGCAACACAACTTTGGAAATCGAGAACTGTAATGGTTGGTAAACCGAAGTTTCGAGATTAGCATGATGTACATCCCAATTCGAAACCCATGCTAGGTTCATATTTTATCAAGTTTTCCTGACTTGACAAATCTGATATGTATGTAGCCCCGCAACTGGGTCGCGGTGAAATATTAGCTTAAATGTAAAATTCAAAAATGCTTGTAAAAGATTAAAAACATGTTATATGCTCTAAAAGTTAGCTGCTGGGTTGATAGTCCACTGAGATGACTGAGTCACACACCATAGATAAATGTGATCTTATAGAATAAAAATATCCAGAGCAACACGTTTAATATAAGTATTCCCCGCTAAGATAAAAAAATATATACATATAGGTATATCTACGTACAGTATAGATCTTGATTTCTTTAGTGATGGTCTTTCATTAATTTATTTGTGGTTTTGCATTTTGTGTAATATACAGGGTTAGGAAACAAATATATTTTAAACAATATGAGAGATACGTGAAATATTTTTCCATAAAAGTTATAGATATTAAATAAAATATATATGACTATTCAATTCACCTGTCATCTGTCAAAAACTGACCAATAAAAATTCAGAATTCTGACGTTTCTTGACCAATCAAAAAAATATCAGTGGATATATCTTCCTAGAAGGTATTCAAGTGACTATTTTTAACAAATGCGATTTTTATGAGAAAAAGTCAATATTAG
Source organism: Agriotes lineatus (assembly GCA_940337035.1). Lineage (NCBI taxonomy): Eukaryota > Metazoa > Arthropoda > Insecta > Coleoptera > Elateridae > Agriotes > Agriotes lineatus. Next base: position 126,319,703 of record OW679196.1, read on the forward strand.
TGTTCTGTTACTATAGAAATTGCGTAGTTTGTTGCTAGATTTACTGAAAACTAATTTGAAAAGGTAGTTTGGTTCATTAAATAGTCCCTCGAATACCATTCTTAATCAAAGTTAAGTAGATTATTTTTGCGGTGGTATCACTACTCATGTCCATTGCGCTTGGGATTAGGACTCGTGCTAGCGCACTCGTCCTAATCGTACCAAAGCGCAATGGACATTCGTGACACCACCGCAAAAATAGTCGACATAACTTTGATTACTCATGGTATTATAAGTGATTATACAAAGTGACCCAAAAAAGTGTTTGCCATAAAACTTACTAATTTTGATTTGAAATGCTAATAATTGTAATATAAACTTGTAATGGCAGAAAGTTAATTGTTTTCGGTATACACTACGACTTAAAATTGCAAGTGTTGCAAAAATAACAACTTTCGTTGAAAAACTACAAAATTATCAAAATTATTTTTTACTGAGCCGCCTTTTATTATTAGCATATAAAAAGCAATCAATACATATGCTTAAAATAGAAGATTGATTTATGTTCCACTTCGTTTACTAGTTTCACCTAAGCAATTTGTATGATCTTTTTTTATATTGAAGCTTTCACCCTGTAGATTAGCTAACACTACTTACTTTTAATTTTTTAAAGTTTTTTATATCCTTAAAACCATAAATTATATATATATATATATATATATATATATATATATATATATATCCACTTGCAGCTCTCCCAATAGTTCCCCGCATGTCAACTTTTCGAACTATTCAGTATTCCCACGCGGTCTAATAACAAGAGCTGTCTCATTATTTTTCCGTAAGTACTTAATTAAATATAAATGAATCAATATTTGTCAAAAACAATTTAAAAATCTCGAATCATATTCCAGAAAATTTTTGTCGGTTGCCGTATGAAAAATGTATTTTTGTAAAATTTTCAGTCCTGAAATTCTTATTTACAGAACAGTCTAGCGAAGTGATACTTTAACGTAAATTAACTTGTGTCATGACAAGAGAAGAAATACCAAAATTCTTATAAACTGCATTGCGCGTTAGCATGATGACACGTCAATAACAACAAGGCGGTAGACGCGGTTTTGATGTTTGGTGTAGTAAGTTTCTTTCTCACAAAACTTAAAATCCTCTTTAGTTTTCCCTGCAAAGAATTTACGGTCGCGGAAAATATTTTGTACGTTACAGCTGATCCTGAAACTTGCCTACTCGTCCAGGAAATTAGTACTTTCCGGGCTTCTAATGTAATTAGCTGTTAACCGGGTTTACAATAAGTTTTGTTTGTAAATTCCCGTATTTAAAAATATAAAAAACGTAAAAATCGTAAATAGTGGATTAACATGCGAAGTCCGTTCGCTCTGAAATAATTTTATTATTGTGGCGGTTTGTACTTGTACTTTTTAATTCAATAAAATCACGCTGAAACTAAATTACAGGCTATATATCACAATCGTCCAACAGAAGTGATCTCTAAAAATGAGGTTATATGTTGAGCTTTTGAATGACAGTTTCGCTTGTCATTTCAAATCCCTAACATTCAACCAAATGCATGTTTTCATCAAAATTATAGGAATCATTCTATTCGAAATTTAAGAAAATAGTTTAGGTACCGTCATCAACATCATGTTTACATTGGTTATTTATATTAAAAAAAAATAATGTAGGATTTTATTGGACGAAATTGAACGCAGAGCGAGCGAAGCGAACGAGTCCAGTGTGATTGGGCTGCATACAACGCTGATATTAGCAGGTGTGTTCAATTTTTATTTTATTGGACTAGTACGATGAAGTAGCACTTTTTGTATACTAAACAGTGACATAAATCAAATGTCTATTGAGCATCATAAAAACATTTACATTTTTTTTAAACGTTGTAGTCATCCATGGGCTTAACAGATTTATTTATAATAAATGCGTATCTATTATCAGAAGCCCAGAACTCAAACGTTAAAATTTTTAAAACTAAAATAAACAAATAAATGTATTATATAATAATATCAATTAAAAGTATAAATGTTTTTATTTCGAGCAGTCAATATTTTTAAATTTGGAATGCTCGTTTTTTTTAATTAGTTGCTTTAGTTAGTTTTTATTTTGTTAGTATTACTGTTACAGGAAATGTATGAAACCTAGGAATTGTATACAATTCCTAGGAAATGTATATAATGCCGAGCCAATTTAGGAAATGTGTAAAATAATTAGTCAAAGGTTCTTTAATACATACATCTCCTAGGAAATGTATGTATTTCCTAGGCATTGTATGGAATTCCTAAATGGTACTAGGAAATGTATGAAAATCAACATTATACTGTAGAATTTGTGAATGAATGAAAAATAAAACATAGATGAACTGAAGTTTTCCTAAGCAGTGAGACGATTTTTCAGTGCTACTAACCTAACCTAACCTAACCTAACCTACCCTACCGACATAACATCCCGAATTTAACATATTTGCGATTCCAGTTTAGGAAATGTACACAATTCCTAGGAAATGTGTATAATAAAATTTAATTCACACATATCCTGACGATTTTAGGCATTATATACATTTCCTAGGAATTCTATATAATGACGGATTACATACATTTCCGGTAACATTACTAAGGCGAAATATGTTTTAATTAATAAAGTTATGAATATCTTTTTAGCAGCTAACTCTTTAATAAACTGGCAGAATAAATGAAACGAATAAAGTTTACTTTTGACGGTTTTATGTCTAGAAGATATTCAGACGAAAATTTAGTCGGGAACACAAAACGAGTTTGATCTTATTTCGCTGAATGCTCAATATTAATTAAAAATTAGTTCCGAAGTTGCAGGATCAGAGCTGCTATTTTTAACAGAAAAGGTGTCACATAGGGATGGGCGCGTGACTTGAAAACAGTGGAGTCACGCTGGTTTACGGTGGGTCACGTCGCGAAATTGAGTAATATTTGAAAATCGGGACGTGAACGTGAGTAAAAATTAGAGCGAGAGTTCATTACACTTCTGTGTGGCAGCCTGCAGCTAGGAAGCTTCACACTTGTGTTGTGTTGTGAATGTTGTGTCTACAGTCAATCGCGTTACTTTTAGTTTTTCGGATGTAAAAGTGTTGCCTAGTAACATATACCTTCTTGTACTGGTATCAGTAAGGGAAACATCAATTCCATTGACAGCTTTTGAAGACGGTTACAAGCAATGTTGTAAGCTATTGTAGTCAATTTTCATTTATTTCTTCTGTATCTACTATTCTGCATGCAACATATCACGTAAATTATTTCAGGTGCGGAACATATTTTAATTTAGAGTTTTTAATTCGGTTACGGGACTTTTATTGGTTTTAAATTTGAACATTCTGTTTTATCTGAATTTGAATTTTCAAATAATAGCTGCGGGTCACGTCGTGAGTGTAAAGTTGCGTGGTAAACGTGAGTGAACGTGAACGTGAGCGTGAGCGTGCGTGAACGTGAGTGTTTAAAGCAAGCTTGAAACGTGGGTGACGTGAGTGAATACTCACGCGTCCATCTCTAACTGTCACATATGGCGGCTGAAGCAATAAACTAATCTAATAATGATTTTATTAACGTGTTGTTACTGTTCCTTATTTGACGAATTCTTTGTTTTACAACTGATAAATATACAGGGTGCGCCAGGAGAAAAAGATACATTTTGAGTATGTGTTTAAAAAGTTAAAATAAGAAAAATAAACAAATAGGTTTAAGTCCGATTCTCAACCCTTAGGAAGATGTTAAATAGGGTTAAAATTAGGTTTTTGCCATTTTACTGAAAACTTGTAAAATATATTAAATTGAAATTACATACATATTTTCTAACAATAGGAAGGCTTATTTAAGAAAAATTTTCAATTGTTAGGCATGGCGCTACGGGCTTGAAATTAGCAACCCGTATATATATTTGTATTAGAAATTTTCTACGAATAAAAATTTGGTTGCCAAAAATATGTACTGGAAGACGTAATTTACTTAGAAACGTTTTTAGCTCTAATAGTTTTCTTTAAAAACAATAGTTTTTGTGTAAAAAAAATATTATGTGTTGCTAATTTTATCTTGTTATAGCCATATCTACAAAATCAAAACGTTTATAAACCCTCTCATCGGTAGAAAAGATATGACAATTTAAAATCTAATTTCTTTTGGCATTTTTAAAAAAATTACGAAATCCTAATTTTAACCTCCCTCTAATATCTCCAGAAGGGCTGAGAATCGGATTTAAACATATTGGTTTATTTTTCTTATTTGACTCACTCTGTATATATGTATTTGCTAACTTTTTAAAGTTATTTGTCTTGCCATTAAAAAGTTACTGTCTGATCTGTGTCATCCATGTTTCATCCATTAGTAGTCGACCGATAACAAGTATTATTATACCAAAAGATCATTTGTACCTGTATGGAGTGTGATATCAAATATCATCTAAATCTACCCAAGCGTTCTATTGTTATATCTAAATGCAAATGTTACATGAAAACTTGAACATCCTGTGTTTGCAAAACTACAAATTTGAGGCAAAAACCCTATACGAGTTTTCAACTTAGGAGACACCTAGTGTAACATTAACTAATAACTTTTAAAAGGTATAAACTTAATAACAATATTTACATAAAAGATGTTGAATATTTTTTTCTAAATAACCATAATGAGAATATGTACATTTATAGTTATGGATATCTGCTTTATATAATGGTTAAGTAGGAAATTTTTCATTAATTTTAAGAACTTTCTAAAGTATTTCATATCAGGTTAACTGATACCTGATACCACAGTTATTGCAAATATGGTTGCTATTATGCTTTTTCCAATTGAACGTTTTTTAATAACGGCGACACGAAGTGATGGTGCGAATCAGTAGGGCCGATAAGTCGGTCAATACCAATTCTTTCCATTCCATTAAAAAAAATAGGACCAGGAGGCGAGCTTTGTCTGCTCAGCGTTTCCGGCCAACTTGGAAAATTACTTAATTTGTTTTGGAAAAACTAAAGTAGAAGCTTCTTCCAGTCCGACCCTTGTCATTCGACAGCCGAAAGGCTGAACGAGCCACACTCAATCAATTTCGGCTATGTGTGCTATTTGTATAGCCTTTAATTACCTCGGGGCTGTTTCTTTCAACTTCCGCAGCCGGGAACAGCCCTGGCCTCAGCCAACTCCGATTAAATACTGAGCCAACCTGGTTAAACACCACTACACTTTTGGAATTTTAAGCAGACCACCGCTGGATACTCACAATTATGAAGGGGACGTGCACGATGCCCGAAAACGTAGTCCAAAAATAAACAAAAGGAGCAAGGGCCCTATAGAAGACTGCGCTCAGAACGGCCCTTCGGCTTAACTCGATTAAGCTGCCGAATAAACTTTAATTAAATTTACGAGTAAAATATGTTTATTTAGGTAACGTAATTAAAAAAACATTTGTTCAAAAAGGAGAGGGAAACGTCGAGTTTTGGCAGAATTTGATATTCTTGGCGTTGTTTCCGGTTCCCCATATAAGTGTTAATAATGTATTTTTGTCGTTATCGGGGACTGTAAATCATCGAGAGCATAGAAATGAAGCTGTAAAAGGAAAAGTTGCTGAAGTCGGAGGAAATGCTTAGAAACAAAGAAAACTTATTTCCATATTTACATGGAGTCGATATGAATAATGAATTTGCATAACAAAGCATCCCATAAATTTTATATTTTTCAATCACCCTTGCAGGCGGAAGATTGATATCTCGTGAACAGTCTAGAACAAACATAGAGAATAAGATCAAATTGCCTTGACTTGAGGAGTCCGCCATGTTTGACTGATGATATTTTTACAAATAGACGTAGGAATACGTTTGAGTTACTTTCTTATGCAAATATTTTATTTAAAACCTGATATTTCGCGTAGCAAAACTCGTTAAGTGGATGCCTACAAGGGGTATCCAAACTTCTGTCTCCCCTATAATAATTCGATTTTAAAGTGGATTTATTCGAGTTAGCGATTTTAAAGTTTCACAATTCAAATCGTCTGAGTCCATACGGGATTAAATTATCAAGCTTGTCAGGCGACTTGTTGGCATTTCGCTATTGTCGGCTTGGAAGAGTGGAAGCTAACGTGGTTAAAGCTTGTTTAGGATGACCATAAGCGCATCCAGCGCAACATAAGCAACAGCCTTTTGCCGTTAAATAAAGTATTTCTAAATAGAAAAAATCTCCTGGGAAATAAATTATTCATAGCCAGTCTGATACTCTTCCGCATATTTTAAATAAAACCGTACACTCATTTGGTTAGGAAAATAAAGAATTTGATAACAATCAAATGGAAGGCAATGCATGTCTAATCTGTTTAGTTTTTAAATGATATAATGTAATTTTTTATCCATTATATTTACAAATAATATTTTAATTTACAATAACTTGTATTCGCACGGCAGCAACAGTTTAAGAGCAAGCCATTTTTCAGTATTTGTTTTACCCTCGGTTAAAGTAGTTTTTCTAGCTTCCATTTCAAGATGAAGAACAACAAATAGAATTTAGTTCCAGTAGCTCTCTTCGGTTTCACGTATCCAGAATGAACGACTAGATTGATATCGGTCGTAGCCTGCCAGCCTTTATGACATAATAGCTGAAAGAAGTGTAAACTATGCAACCAAGGCTAAAGAAAAAAAAATGTGTAAAAGGCTTTACCCAAAACTTCCCTCGCAAGTGGACACTAAATAATTTTCAAAATCAAATTAAGCTAGGGATAAAAATATCTTCACCTTTCTAATAAATTACGTAAGTTTTCAAATAAAAAAACATTACCGGTGGTCGAATTCGAAGGGTAGGCGGCTACATATGCGATTCTAGCGTGTTTTGAGGATACTGCAAGTGAATGAACTATTTCTACACGAGCTACAGAGCACATTTTGTGTCAGTGCATTCCGGCTGCCCTAAATGAAACGTTTTTTCGTTGACACTTCTTTCTGCACGAGTTCAATTTTCGTCAAAACTAAGGTCTGAACTATGTGCAAATTGCTACTTTCATGTAGTGAAGTAAAAATAAACAAGTGAACGTTGTGACATTATAGTAATTTACGATACAAGTAACGTTATCAAGGTTTTTACATTACAAGAGAATAGTTTGAATGAACGAGCGACGTTAGGAGCGAGTTCTTTAAAATCCTCGAGTAATGTAGAAAGCGAATAACGTTACGTATATCGTAACACGGTTTATTTTATCCTAAAATACTAATCTTGAAAAAATAGGAAAAATGGTTATTAATGACACAACAGCGAGTGGTGGTATCACTAGTAAAATAAAAACTCAATACTGTATTGGTGGTAGCACTGTCAGGTTATGTTAAATTTGAGATTTTCAGGTTAACTTTTGCGTCAGTTTGTGTCAAATAACAAACAAAACCTAACCTACTAACATCGAATTTGACATAGACTGACAATACATTTCAGTGCTGTCAACATGTGATTAATGCTAATAAAGTATCGTTATGTTATTTTTCTTAACAACACTAGTGTTGTTAAATGCATCTTAACGCAACTCGTTGCGAAGGAGTTATTGTCATAATAACATAATAGGATAAAATAAAATGATTTTAAAAATCGAAGGCAAATAGGTGTCAAAATATTTTCACGTTTCTAATAATACTGAAATAATAGAAGGAAACACTTGGTAATGTAAAGTACATCAATTTTTAAATAAAAAATAATTGCGCGTAAGGGGATTCGAATTTCAGGTGCCTGCAAACGAGCCGGCCCATTCATCGCCAGTATGTCACGGCTAAATCAGGCCTTTGCCGCGTGAGCTATCGGGACGCTTCGAATTCCTGCGATGCAGCTGCATTTAACGTAATGCACTTATTGGTTGCTCCTCTTTGTATTGTACAACATTTATCCTGTATCTGTTGGGTTCAATTTTTCGCAAGAATAAAGCCTGCGCTATGCACAAATTATTACTTGTATCTATTTGTAAGTTAAATAAAAAATATTTCTTTAAAGTGCTCACCCTGTATATATTTGTCTGAAATTTTCTCAATTTCATTGTCTTCCTCCAACAATTAGTTTTTGAGTTATACCGCTAATAGGCAGACAGATACATAGAGAGACAGCCAGACAGAATTGAGAACACCTGTTTTTCGTCATCTAGGGGCCCTGAAACGTGAAGATCAGTAGAAATCTCGAAAAGTGATTTTTTCGCGATTTTTTCCTTCGTATTTTAGACGAGAGAAGTAATAAATAACAAACTAATCAGATCAAGGTTGTGGAAAATTCTAAAATAATCTCGAAGAATAGACATTATCAACAGTAATGTATTAAGTGAAAATTTTCTAAACAATCCAGCGTGAGTGCAATCTGGTCAGTATTATCGAAGCAAGGAACTATGCACGCAATATATTTTGCGTGACTATTGCTTGAATCGATAAAAAAAACTAACGAATCATCATTTTAATGAGTAAGGTGGAGTATTACCGATAAGTATGCACCTTATCGACGCAAGTCGTTTTTGATTGGTTGAAAGTTAAAAAAGCAAGTTCGATCATTGGTTAAATGACATCGTTTGACAGATGTATGCAATAGTTGTATCTTGTTGTATATCTTTGGCCACAGCGTTAATTGAGGTGCCAAAATTATTATATAACCCATATTATATAGATATACCGGGTGACAATGAGACTAGGACCATGTTTATATCTTCTTTATTTATGAATCGATATGGATAAAATTTTATACCAATATACTAGACGTAATTTCTGATTGGCCGATAGATATAGTCAAAATGGTTCACTTCCTGTTTTACCGGAAATGATACCAATTTTGATTTTTTAAATGGAACACCCTGTATATTTTATGTTTTTCTGATTCTATGAGTCAAATTACATATAATCGTCTTGCCAAATTTCAATTTTTTTAAACAAAAATATTATTTTTTAAATTTTTATTTTTAACCGTAGAAGGCCTTGACTTGGTGAAATTTTTCCTAATTGACTCTAGCAACTCTTAATAATAGCTATTTTACCAATAAGGTCAATAACAAACCTTTAATAAAAGAATATAATTTGCTAAACTCGTTTTTTAAGAAAAAGTCGCTTTTTTTAAATGGCACCTACCAAGGGCCATCTTGCCATTAGATAGAAAATGTAATTACTAATCTAACGATATGCATCATGCACTACTTTATCTTTATCTGAAACTGAAAATTAATTAAAAAAATAAATTTTTTGTTTAAAAAAATTGAAATTTGGCAAGACTATTATATGTAATTGGACTCGTAGATGCAGAAAAATATAAAATATACAGGGTGTTCCATTTAAAAAAACAAAGTTAGTATCATTTCCGGTAAAACCGGAAGTCAACCATTTTTCCTATATCTATCAGCCAATCAGAAATTATGTCTAGTATCTTGGTATAAAATTTTATCCAAATGGATTCATAAATAAAGAAGATATAAGCATGGCCCTAGTCTCATTGTCACCCGGTATACCCTCTTGCTTATTAAGAAGAAGTAGTGTCAAGAATATTTTCTCCAACACTTACCTTTCTACTTATAGAATTATTTTCAGTTGACATTTCTTACTAATGAAAATATGACATTTGAAATTATGTCATTTGAGTTTTATTAAAAAATTACCTCGGCTAGACAGTTATTACGCAATGAGACTCTCTTTAGTCCTGAGCTGAATGGGTTAATGTTAAACTTATTAATTTTCTTTTTTGTTGAAGACTGAATTATTAAGTTATTACCAAATTGACTTCTTTGGTCAATTACACTCTCTTGTACATTCAATTAAATCCTTACTCAGTTAGTTAGTATTTGAAAGATTGGTCTGACATTACAATAAATCAAAATAAAAATGTTGTCAAATGTTCTAACTTGATCCAAATTTGATGTTAAAATTAATTAAGATACCCTAAACCAAAATATGTCAATTTCTAATTATAATTTCCGAAAACATCGAGTACCCAAATCAATGTAAATTTAGAAAAATAAATATTCTAAATTACTCTCTGTTCAGGGTGGAAGTTATAGTGGACTGTATGATTTTAATTTGAACAATTACAGGATACGTCTTAGGGGTGCAGGAATTAAAAAGGGTTGCAAACCAACGGTCTTGCGCAGTCTCACACAAGATAATGTAATAATAGACTTGGTTCCGTTGAAGCAGAGGTTTCGTGAATACAGAAACAGATGTCAAAACTGTATTGTTTATTGACTAGAAAAGTTCCTATTTATATACATAAAACTATGACGTAATATACAAGGTTCAGTTTATATGCCCCAGTTCAACTTGCATTTGCACTTGCCTGTTTAATTTCATAACAAATAGTGATAGCAAGTCTACATAATTGCAGTTTGTTTACCGGGTCATTCGACCAATGCTAACAGAAACGCTGACCGCTTTGTTCTACATTTCCGCATGTAACAGCCAGCTTACGAAATGTATGCGTTTTTTATTTTAAAAGTTAAAATTATGGTTTGGTTCCTAAACACTCTCTAAATATAAATTACAAATATTTCCACTAATTTTGCAGTACCAAACTTCTTATTTATTTCTTAATGAAATATAAGAAATACGCACTAACCTTCTTGAAGTATCACTTGTACCTGAGTGTATTTTCTATCAGCTCCTAACTGAATGGCAGCCTATAAACACCTCCTTTGGGTTGTTCACTACCAACATAGCTCGTTGCAGCTCTATGACCCCTTAAGATCTGCATATATCGTAGCACAGCATGCCAGAAACAAACACTTGCATCTTTTACTGGTTGAGGCAACTGTTATCACATGATACCCATTAGATATCTGGATATTATTACTGAATTAATTAAGCATCCACACAGCATGTTGCATTACAATCTTTGATTATGCAACCTACAGTAGTATTTATAGTTGGAATATCTATAAAGTTTGGTTTATAAATACTCTATCAGACATTTTAATGAATCTGCAAATGTTCTGTCTATTTTTTTTAAGCCAGAATGCTCTTTGTACTAGGTGGCTAGTATGAATCAGAAAATTGTATAGTTTCTATCTACATGTTTACTAATGTCCTCTTTTCTACTATATCCAATTATTGATTCATGATGTTTAGATTCTCGTTTTCTTTCGTTATTACTTGTGCTTCAGGTTCATTATCCTAAATAGGACAGGCAACTGCGGAAATTTTGAATAACTTTAGCATCCTTTATTTCTTAATTTTTTGTAGAAATTCTTCGGTTGTTAATTAAATTTAGTTAGTGTATAAGTAAAACATTGTATAACCTAATAATTTGAAATTTCGGATCTGCTCTATAGTTTCATATTTAGCTTTGCATATATTGCAATGTTTAAACGGTTAAGCCTTACTTAGATGCTGCTTTATTGAATAGCGTTAATAAGAAGAGCTTCGGCTAGCTCAGAGTGGAGCGGATCACGATCCGGGTACAGAATTATAAGCAATTATAGAAAAGAACACTACAGGGCACTACGAACCTAATATGAACCTTAAGAACTATGGTTGATAGATGCTGGTGGTTTCAGAAAGACAATATATTAAGAGAAACGATCCCCAGATTTCTTTGCGCGACGAGGCCTCACCGAAAACACGCAATTACCGATACGGTACTGTTTATCTCATAGAAAATACCCTGCGCCCCAATCGTCAAATAAAGGCGGAGGAAAGTAGACTACTTCACAATTTAACAAAAAATGGCATACATCTGAAAAATACACCAAGCAAGCAAGATTGGTAAACAACTAACGGTTGTTTACAAAATTACAACGAATGCAAATCTACAATAAAAATAGCAAATGCTAAACATAATGATAATGGCAAGTAACCTCAAAAGCGTTATACGACAATCTAGATGGTTCCAAAATAGATCTGATAGAATTCCGAAGTACGTGAAGGTAGAGGACATTTTGTGTGGCGAATGGTGCATTTTTTTCCAAAATTTAATTGAATCTTGATTCAATCAGATACGTACAGCGATTCACCAAACTGTAACACGAAATCTGCACCTGATTACCGACGATGTTTCAAGATAAATCAAACGGCCAAAATGTGCGCCTTACATCATTGGAAGTAAATACCCAAAATTTTCAAAATTGAGAACCAGAATATCTCTATACTGAAGTCCTATGTTGAAAATTTTCAAAAAGGAGCAAGATTACTAACTCTAAACCAAAATTTACTATAAAAGGCTACCCATCTACTAATTCTAATATCAAAGCACCTGGCACACGTAATTACCGTCAAAATCCTCTAACTCAATGTAAAAGCGAAATTGGGGAATATATTTTAGGATCGTTACAATATGTTTTTGTTTTGATATTTTGCCTTAGATGTTTCCAAAGATGTTTTTTGTTTATTTTGAAATATACTTTTAGTGTGTAAATTAGTGGCTGCGCCGATTATTCTTCGAATGACATTTATAGGGTGGGCTGAATTTCTTAGACACGTCGACAATGAAGATGCAGAGTATAGGAGATTGTTTAAAAAGATATAGTCTTTTAACATCATTAAATACGAAAAGTATCATCGATGGAATACCACAAAAATTCAAGGTTTTAGACATACAATTTTGAAATATTTTATAAAATTGTTGAAATAAGCCAATTTATAGCAAATTGAATATGACACAAGGGATCAAATAAGTCAGAAATGAAAAAAGTAATCAAATTTGGGCTAGAAATATGTCAGTATATATCTTGCAAAGTTTAAAGTATTAACTAACAAATAGATTGGAAAATATATTATGCAAGGAACAGGTCTAAGAGGAATATTTATAATTTTGTAATGCAATCATATCGAGACAAATGTTTAGTTAAACTAACAAATGTTTGATATGTCTGTATTAGCTAGTTGTTATCGTGATCCTTGAGTAGCAATGGTTGGTGAGATGTACAGTTTCGATTTCTATAAACAACAAATTTGTGTAAACCTATACAAGAACTAATTTGAAAGTATTGTAGCAATTATTATTTGAGCATTTTTACTAACAATAATTTTAAAAGGCTTACCATTAAATCACGCTCAACCTTTACTATGCAATAGTACCGTTAGTAGAGCTGTCAATTCCCAAGACGAGTCAACGTCATGTTATCTAGCCAGTATTATAGTATAGTCAGTTAAATAAAATGCTAGATTAATTACTTCGTATAATTCCTATCTTGACAATGAACACTCCTAGTCTGATCAATAAAATTTTTGTTCAAATGAGAAATGGAACTACCAGCACTACCGTAATAGATATTTATACACCAAGTACATAATATAGAACTTTATTGGAGGAGCTTTGTTTATGGCTGAGCGAGGCGAGGCTAATAAGAAGGCGATTACCGTAGAAACTATTATTTATATTTAAATTGATTAAGTGGTTTGTTGCTGATACTTCAACTTCCGGTTTTAAATGTTATCTTATAGGCTACCGGTTGTCAATAGCTTTTATTACGTGAAATAGGTAATAAATTAAATAAAATCCGTTTATGCTTTGTAACGGTTCTCAGTGTTTTAATTAGCCCTTAAAGTTAAAATTTCACCTTCCATTAAAAACGGCTTTTAAAATGGACTAATTAGAGTTCCCACTAGGAACAAAGAATCCTAATCCAGCGATTGAAAAGTTCCGTTGAAAGCTTTCAGTCCCAAACAGCTTAGATAAGAAAGTTTGCGGCACTATTAATCAGCGACGGCCCTCTGGCCCTGAAACGTACATCATATTCCGCTGTACGCCCAGTTTTCAAAAATTCATTTTCTCGCACAGGCCGCAGCAGCAAAAACATGTTTAGTTTCGAAATAAGCGAAAAGTTCGATGTAAAATACAAAGGAATACAAAAGAGCCGGGTCAGCTTTGATAAATAGATCTGCGGCTTGCGTATCGGAAGAACGTAGCCGTCAAACTGTCGACAAATGGGCCTGAATTACATGAGAGAGTGAAACAACTCCATAAACAATAGAATTACCAGGACAGAGAAAGTAACATAAGGTGCAATTTTCGAACGCGGACGAAGCAAAGAAGAGACCATCGGAAAAAATGCCGTCATCATCGGAATAACCATATTTTTCAATTTTCATTTACCGAATCAGGCCAAGATTTCCTTTTATAGTTATGGCCTCATTTAACTGTTTAAAATGGCTCTTTTCTATTTCTTTGTTCCCCAATGCACGTTTATCTGAACCGTAAGCAGGGCGAAATTTGGGACCGAAATTTATCGAACTGTTTTGGAGGCTGTATTTTCATTGCACGATTTTTATAATTCAGCGTCTGAAGTGGCGTTCTTGAGAAAGAAAGAGGGGGAGTTATCATAACAACGTTGTAATGCGTGAGTTGTTCGCGTGAATACCGAGAGCAAAATCATGTTTACTGGACCGCTAAATGATGGATTAAAATCTGAACAAGCAAGGCGTGCTGGAAATCGTTTAATTGCTATAAGAAATACATCCTAACGACCGTTTCGACAAGCGTGAGGGAACATCACACTTTATCAATATTAATAATGGCTGCGCTCGTTTTAACGAAGCTCCGGCAATTTTTTGAACGGTCGGCCTTATTGGAGCAAATAATTAATTTCGAAACCGAAATTTCTCCCGCGAATAGAAGAAGTGAAGTGCCACTTATACAAATAGGAACATTTCGGTGTGTTTATTTCCAATTGTTTGCGTCTCTTGTATATTTTAATTGTTCGAGTTCGTTTTGAACAGCATTCGCCAGGTTGAGTATTCGCTTTAAAAATTCCACTTGATGTAAACCAACCAGTAATTGTTTCAAACGTCCGCACAAATGAATAAAAGAGTTATATTTCATGCAGATTTAATGATTTGTGGTACCAGGCTTTTATAATGCTAATGTGTTTCCGCATTTCCGAGTGAAACTGTAATTGCAGCGCTAGACCCATTCGTTTCCAAATATTAATGGAAAACAGATAAATTGATTTTATAAATATGTAAATAAACCGTCTAAATACTGCCCTCTCTGCTAAGTGGCTAAAATAAGTTATGCTTTGACAGCTTAATGCCGCCTCGCCGGTTTATTTCTAAATAAATTTAAAAATTAATAGAGAATAATTTGTCATCTTGGCTCCTTTTCTGATAAAACGTATTGTTACGTAAATAGCACGTTACTTGCGGAGTTGCACAGTATTTTATTACAGCGCCACAGCAGTTGAAATCTCAAGAGAACTATTTTCCAACAAGCCATATGTTATATTAAACATACCCCTACAAAGGCCTTCTACGTAGCACTAACGATATAACAAGGGCGCCAAATTTTGGGTGGAGGCGCCAGTTGCTGCCAGCAGAAAGCTTTAGCGTTACATAATTTCAGTTCAGCTCAATTAAGAAGCAACATTTTGACCTTTCAAATAGTCGTTAAGGAATATTGTAAAATAAAAGATGGCTAATGTGTGCATTTAGGATGGGTTTCTGCAGAAGGTTAAATATTTGATTATGTGAGTTTACCAAATATATGATTTTAGTTCTCTCAGTTCTATGTATAAATAATGGAAAGCTATTTTATGGAAATGCGGTTTTTCGTCTTTACTGGTGGCTAGCTGCTAAGCTAATAGATACCTACATACGCAATAAAATGGGTATAGGTTTTAACAGCAATGTAAACGTTCCTCTATTAACGTGTTTCATAATTAAGAAGTTTATATGACTCGCTAATATTCTGCAATTTTATGTAGTCAAGTATAATTATGAGCAATGCATTTTACTTCATTATATTTGTAACGGCAGTTGTTGAATTGAGCGCATCTATATTTTAAACATCAGTTCTTTTTTCGCTTCATCTAGCCCAAATTGACAGTTTAGCGATGTTTCAAAACAACCCCCCATTTCTAATACTGGCGTCTTCCGGCTCATTTCATCGTATTTTGGACAAAGTTTTATTCATATTCACATATGGTTGCTTGCCGTATAATGGACGCCTTATCTTAATGACCAGTTTGTAGGTCCATTCTGTGATGTTAGATTGTCTACGTTTTCAAAGTCACGTACGAATGTTGCACAACTTGACGCAAACCGGACGTTTCTGTATGAGTTAGAGAGAGTGAGATAAGTAAAGCACGCGCTTCCCCTTTGGCTTCGACGTTCAACCACCCCACTTGAAAGAAGCAACAAGTGCTATCGTTTGTTTTGCCACGGTGGAGGCCTAGGGCCTTCGTCGGGCGACGTAGAAATTAAGTTAAACTGTGTATGGGTGTTATCGGTCAAGTTTTTGGTTGTTTGAGATACGTTTGGTGCAGTTATTAGCCGAGGTTTTCTCGTATCGCGGAGGTCAAGCTCCGATCGACGTCCTTGTGGCGGATAATTAATGGGAATCTATTTCGTGGTAATTGTTTTTAATGAAGTTGCGTGTACCGTACTACAATTTTGCCTGTCGACTACGTTCTTCATATTCTATCCTCCTTGGGGATTTAACATCGTCCAGACCCGCTAGACAGATAGCACGCTAGGTCGTTTCTCGCAATTCTTCAAACATTTTGGGGCAGTTGTTTGAGTACGGCCTGCAGAATTATTGGACATCACAACCAGAGCAAGCTAATCCCTACAAGGTATGGCATTTTTCCTGTATAATTTTAACAAGCATTTGGGTCCAGTGAAAAGTGTCACCATCAGTGAGTCAGATTTGATTGTTTACCGTCAAGATTTATTGTTTGTAATTAGTTTTATTGCGTAAGTAAAGTGGTTAGCGTTTTTGAGTCAGATCATTTGCTGTCAACTTTACTGTTTGTATTTAGTTTAAACGTTGCGCAATGAACAACACTAATCGTTATTGAGTATTTCATTTAATGTGCTTTGTTCACACACATACTTCTACATTAATATAGTTTATATTCAATTAGTTGCACCCATCTTTAATAGATATATGACGTTTGCATTTGTATTTTGTGATATTTTCCTCTGTAAAAAGAGCTTAGGCAGCTATAGAAAAATGCAAGCAAGGTAAGTCCAAAGCAGCTGTATGTTGGCCATCGCCCGAGCACGGCAAAGGTTGGATCGGCAAGGTTGATTCACCGCTTCCACTTTCTCGCTGAGCTCACTTGCGTTTTTCTCGATTTAGTAAAGTGGTGGCGTCTGACAGTTACATCCTTATTTCGTTTAGCGGGTTGTTGCCCTAATTAAGGTCATAATGAACCTCCCCTTCTCCTTCTGAGTCTTAGTGGAAAACTTTTGTTACAGCCTATTGTAACATAGTTGGAGTAACGGATCCGAGAATTTTCTGATTTATGTCGTTTTATCAGGTCACTGACGGTTGAGTATTTTTAATGTCAAATTCATAACGTAACGACGTTTTCGTGCTGTAACATATTATAAAATTGGAAGATATAGTTAGAGAAGTTAAAATTGCAGTAAATCAAGTAAAAATATTGTAAATCATCCCTCCAAACTGTATAACGTATTAAGCAGTCAGTTTTATGGAGCTATACATTTGGAGAAACAGAAGAGGGAAGGATAGTTTTTCTAATAGTATATACGTAGATGATTGGTTAATTTAACAATTTAACGAAAATAAATCCAAATTAACGATTAGTGTTTGCCACCTTACAGTTCTTATAGGCAACTTAAAAGCAAAATTTGTTTTGAAATCGTAAGCAATTGCTACTAGAACTTTCCCCGAACTTGAAATATTCAATTATTAGATAATCTGTGTTAGGTGTCTATGGTCCTGTTCGACGTGAATTCATAATTGTTTAATGAGTGGTTCTAGAAATATTATCGGTTCTATTCGAGATGGATTTGAACTTTACATGCACTTCAGATGTATTTTACCACTATTTTGGATGTAATTATAAATAATTCCCATAATATTTGACGGGTTCTTGTTTTCTGTAAAATTATATGTGCGAACTAGACAATTTTTTTATCAAACTGTTAAGGACCGGTTGCTATCTAAACAACTTATACAAATGCTTTTTCACTATGTAATTGGATTTATATTTTTAGCGTTTTTTCCTGTTTTGTATGGTAACGGCTTCTAATCATTTCATTCGTACTCGAACATCCAACCTGTAGAATCTTGACAGTCATGGTCGTCGATTACATCTGCGACAGTCCATGAGTATTTTTGGTCCAGTTGAAGCTGGAGCCTATAACTCCTTAACCCATACGCGGAATCGAATAATTTATTGTCACGACGTTTCCCTTTTTGAAGTTTTCGATTTTCATCATTCTGAATAACGGTTGTAGCTCTTTATTTAATGCGGAAGGAACTAATTTGAATATCCCTAATGTCAGGTTTCGGAAAGTAAGTTTTTTTGAGATCGATAACATATGTTTGGTGTGCAAAGCATAATTATAAATATCTACCCCGAACTGATACTTTATAAGACTTTTTTAAATGCACAAACTGATGATTTAAGGCTGCTAATTTTAATTAGTATAACTGCAAGCAACTTTGAATAATTTGCGGGCTAGAATACAAATTTAAGTCAGTAAAAAATAAATTGCACGTCAGAGTGTAGAAAAATCGAATTGGTATTATCTTACATAATTACGTTTCTGGAAAATATTATTCTACTAGCTCCCTTAAACTAATAATAAATACCATTGCTTAAAAATTAATTAAAATTTGAGTTACACATAGAAAAGATGATTGCAAAATACTGGACTGGCAAGAAATATTACTGAAAAGAGGTGAAATAATGGCTTGAAAATGCAATCATTTATAAAATGGGGAAGTGAACCAACTATTCTATAACTCCTTGCATTGTTGAACAAAATGCATTATAGGAAAGCAATTGAATATAAACTAATAGATCTACACTACATCGAATCTTCCGAGATATTTCAAGCATCATTAATCTTATACAAGACGATGAAAACCTAGTTTTCAGAGAGATTTTGTATAACCTTTTAATTGGACGCATTAGCTTTCAAATTTGGCAGGTAGAAAATTGCAAGTCTGTTTTGAAACTAGAGTGACTGGTCGAGTATAAGGACGAACATGTTAAGTAGTCCTTCAGATTAATGTATGTTACCATCTCTAAGTGATGTAATCTGCCATACGAGTAATACTAGTAAGTTGATAGCATAGATGAGAGTAGAGTACTAGGTTTTTTACAATTTTATTTTATTGCATAAAGGTGCTACTGTTACTACAATTAGTCAAATTAATTTTATATTAGGTAGTTACTGAATGTTCAGTTTGGAAAGTGCTAAAAATATTTTTCTTTTATTACAGCTGCTTCAATGAAATAAAGGCATTTGGAAAATGCTTAATCAAAGTTTCCATGGCTCTGATTCTTTCAATAAAGAATCATTCTAACAGAAAAAAATAGTTGGTAATCGTATAATGTCAAAGAAGAGCAATAAAAAACTAAAAGTTGTAGTTTAAAATCTACAAAAATTCCAATAAAACTTTTAATCTGTCATCAAGCAATCCTCCAATCAATTATATCGGCAATAAGTTTCTATACCTTCCCCTGCATGTATATGCAGCGAGTATCGAACAAGCTATAAAAAATAAATAAAGCCGATCGGTTCAGAAAGCAATTTATTTCCAATTTCCGACACAGTGAGAACTTCAAGTTAAAAGCGTTTTAGCAGGGACGGAAGTTTAATATATCAACATCCAGAACATAGTGGAACTGAACATCTTCAGAGCACACTTTATTTTGACCGTTGGGGTGTCGCCTTGAATGGAGTATGCTTTGTTATAATAAGAAATAGTCGCGTTCCTAAATTCAGAATTTTCTACTCTGAAACTGCTACTATCTCACTATAATGTTCAATAGCAAATTCAGGGGAGATTCAACATAATTCAATTCTACAGCGGTTGCAACTGCTTAAATTATCTGCAGTCCTATCAGGAATTGCAGCTGCCCAAGATGTTGTTATCTAGTTCCGATTATGTCGGAAGTTTGATATTTAATTTTACTTAATTTAACTTTGCAGAATGGCACATGCTTTGAACACCCCAAGTTCCAGCCTTAATCTATTTTCGCCAAGGGACACTCGAGGCCCTCACACGCTTCGGCAATTGAATGCCTGGCGGAGCTAAGGTCCATTTGTTTATTTAGTGCCATAACGGATTTCTTGGGGACAGTTACGATACTTGTTTATAAAGTAACTTTAAATACGAGGTTCGGCTTTGTAGTGTAATTTACATTTGCAGTTGTTGCACTGCCGTTTTAAATTAGATTGTAAAGTTTAATTTTAAATACAATAAGGCCTTTGCTAGCCTTTATTTCGAAGCGCAAACTTGGCAGTAGTGCTACAGAGAGTTTCGCTTTGTGTATTGGGTTCTGATTTAATTTAATTTTAAATTTATTGGTTAGTTGCATTTTATTCAAGAAGGTATGTTTATAGTTGTTCTGCTTTGTATAAGATTTTGAAGACTGATTTTGACCAGATGATGTTAATTAAACGCAATGAAAAGATATTTAGGGTATTTTACAAACTTGACTGTTCACCTATTTAGTCAACCGCATTTTGAATATTTTTGACAATTCTGATTTTATTACTTATATGTATGTTGTATGAATAAACACGTGTTATATTATGAATAGACAATGGTCTCCTGTGTAAAACTGCAAGCTTGCAACCTTGAACGATAAATAGCTTCTTTATATGAATTGCAAGTCTGCAACCTTGAACGCACGTGGCTTCCTGTCTCACGCTCCCTTTTAGAGATAACGCTTATCTTAGCTGATTAGGCATAGTATATATACTAGTAGCTTGCACTTCTAAGTTAAGCTCCAGTCAGTCGATAAGTTCCATTGTGTTCGTATCATAGCTAGATGTAAGAAATTGTCCGGCGGCTAGCTGTGTGCTTCCAATGTTATATTTCATTGTAAAATAAAAATAAACGTTTTTTTAAAAAGTCGTTTCGGCGGCCTTTTAATAAAACTGGCGCAGTCGTTCGGATTTGTGGAGGAAAACCTGGAAAACTACAAACATCGAGTCGACCAGCAACTTTCCTTGAGGTTCAGCTCTTTGCCGCAAATCGACACCTACCACCCAGCGGATCTTCGGACATCTCCAACAGGGACAAACATCGCCCGATCGTGAGAAGCGCCCGTCGACCCAGCTCCTGCTCCTCCGTGGTTATTGGAACCATCTGGTCATTGGGACCACTCTTGATCATTGGGATCAGTCTCTGGTATTGGCAACGTCAACAACGACGACCCCAGGACAACTTTTGGATAACGCTCTAGCGCAAAGCTGGACTATCCAAGTCGGACTTCAGGACCTCTGTGCAGGCCAGCCGACATCAATAGGATCGACGCATCCTTTTTGAAGACAACAGGACGTAGCTTGATCGCACGCCGTTCGTCAATTTTAACGCACAATGTAAGTGCATATTTTTATAATAATTTTCAAGCTTTAGAGAAAAAGCAAAGGTATATTTTTAAAAATAATAATTTTCAAGCTTTAGAGAAAAAGCAAAGGTATATTTTAAAGGCAACAAAGTAACGACTATTAAAGCGTTCGCCTAAGTAATCATTTTCAAGTTTTAAAGAAAAAGCGAAATAATTAATTTTAAAGGCAACAAAGTAACGTAATATAATTTTCAAAAGTAATAATTATTAAAGCGTTCGCCTAAATAACAAAGTAAAAATTTCAAAGGCAACAAAGTAACGTAATATAATTTTCAAAAGTGATAATTATTAAAGCGTTCGCCTAAAACAACAAAGTTAACTAATATAAAGTTTTAAAAATTATACTAACATAGTTTTAAATATTTATTTATAAGTTCAGGCAGAACGTAGTAAGCCAGACCAATTGCTGCACATAATAGGTGTGCTTAATTTGCATTTGTGCTTGCGTTCTTGCGCGTAGGATACCTACCCCCTATTAGAAACATCCCCTAGTCATTAAACTGTTTACTAACATAAATAAAAACTAAAGCCAAGTGGAAAAAAAAATAAGTAAAGTTGATTTTTTGTCTGTAAAATATTTATGTTTAGATCACTATTATCTTGAAGTATTAGAAAAAAATTATATTTTGAAACAATTGTAAAAATTTTATGTCTCGAGATCGATCACGCTCACCAAGGAATTCAATCCCTAGAATTTTATTTTTAAATAATTGTAACAACCCAAATATGGTTGATCAAAACGCATCATTGTTTCCCCCACATTTTAATGTAGCTTTATTAAACGAAATTCCCACATATGATGGTAATCAAGCCACTCTTTCGGAATTTATCAGATCCGCAGAAATCATTGCAACTAAATTTTGTACAGAAAATTTAAACGATTATATCAACCAAGTAATTTTAAATTCGATAAGGAATAAATTAAAAGGTCAAGCGTTAGAAGTAATCACAGGTTACGAGTATGATACTTGGAAAGACTTAAAAAATGTCTTAATTGAAAATTTTGGCGACCAAAGGTCAGAATTGAATCTTTTAATTGATTTAACCAAATTAAAACAGAATAAAGACTCTCCCATAGAATTTTTCAATAAAGTTAGAACTCATTTGGCTATTTATAATTCTAAAGTTTCTCTGAGTCAAGAATCAAAAGACATTATCACTCATAAATTAAAGGCTAACAAAGACTTAGCACTTCGCACTTTTACAAGTGGACTAAATGAAAGTTTAGGAAGCTTCGTAAGAAGTAGAAACCCAACTTCACTAGAACAAGCCTTAAGCATAGTAAAAGAAGAAATTGATATCAGATATTCTCAAAATCAAAATAATTTTCAAAGTCAAAAATTAAATAAATCAAATTTAACTTCCGATATTCAAACAAGAAAGGTTGATATGAAACCTAAATTTAATAACCCAAATTTTATGCAAAGACCATTCCAACAAAATCGAAATAATTTTAATCAAAATCCCAATTATTTTAAAAGTCCAACAAATTTTAACAATCCTAATAATTCTAGAATAACTCAAAATTCAAGCTTTAATGCATTTGCACCTAAACCAAATTTTTCACCAACAAATAAACCAGAACCTATGGACTTTAGCACTATAAAAAGACCAGCTACTCAACAATCAAATTTCCCCAATAAATATCGAGCAAATTCTCAAAACGTTAATGGAAGTTTTAATCATTTAAATTACCATCAAGAAAAACCTCCGGATGAATATGAAGACTTAAACGAAAATTTATTTGAAAATGGAGAATTTTCAACTCCAGAAAATTTTAACGAAAACCTTCAGGAATATTCTGACCCTGATAATCCACAAGACTTAGATCACACCCCAGATTATTTCGAATATCCAGATCCAAACGATACTGTAAATTTTCATTAAGAGCCTCGGAAAAGAATATTTTAACTTTTAATATAAATCCAAAATCAAACCTTCCTTACATTATAATTCCCGCCACCGGCGATAAACTTTTAATTGATACAGGTAGCTCACAAACAATAATTTCTCCAGAATTTGTACAACAACATTTTCCAAATTATATTTATGAAACAGAATTCGAGATAATTACATCTCATGGAATTTCTCAACATAACTTAATTGCAGATTTACCAATCCCCAGTCTTTTTTATGAAAACGGAACACATACATGTTATTTATATAATTTTAACCCAGACTATATAGGACTTATTGGATCCGACTTATTTTCAAAATTATCCGCACGAATAGATTATAAATGGATGCATATTCAGACAGAAAGAGCTACGATACCATTTTATTACAACCCGTAAAAATTAAACAAAAAAAGTGAAACTAATGTAATTTTTCAAAACCTAAAAATTAAGATTTTTATTTTTCTCAACAAAACCTACAGTTAACCCTGTGTACAGAACTTTTCGTAAAATTTATCAGCATAAAAAAATGTAACTAAAATAACTCCAAAATTAAAATTTAATGAAAAAGGCATGACTAAGCCTTCAGCAATTGAAACCATACAATACTCAATTTAAAACAAGCGTAATTAATCCTTTAAATGAAATACGAGAAATTAATATTTATAATCCTTAATCTTATAAAAATAAAAATTATGAACTCAACAAAAATCAGTCTACCAGACTTAACAACTTTAATATAAAAACTTCAAACATTAAAAGTATTTTAGATAATTAATTTAAATAACAATTTTTTAACAACTTTAATATAAAAACTTCAAACATTAAAAGTATTTTAGATAATTAATTCAAATAACAATTTTTTAACAACTTTAATATAAAAACTCCAAACATTAAAAGTATTTTAGATAATTATTTTAAATAACAATTTAAAAAAAAACAATTTAAGACTAAAATCAATGCACATATAATTTCAAAACTGACGAAAAGTCAACTCATAAGGTTTAGTAATTCAAACATAAATTTGTAAAATATTTAGATTATATAGCTCCTTCTAAAGTAGGAATAAAATCAGATTCATTTAAAAATTCAACAATCAAAATTTCCAGCACTTAAAAATCGAAATAAAATCATTTTTAACCAAATAGTCTATTAAAGAACATTTATCAAAAATTTTGCCAAAATAACTAAATTTTTAACCGTGTGTTTAAAGAAAGAAATAAGATTGTACACACCCCTGAATTTTTGAAAAACTTTAAGTATTGCAAATAAATTTTAATATATAAACCAGTAACTTCAAATATCAAAAGTATTTTTTTAAAAATAATATCTTAAGAAAAAACTTAAGACTGAAATCATTTAAATCAGAAAAAACTCAAATAAAAATTATACTTAACAAACAAACAAGACCTAAGCTTGTATCAATCTAGTATTTACAATTTTAATAATCACAATATTTCTCGCGTTAAAACTAAAATGTTCACAGCAACATACCTTTATAATTGATATTGCTAAAGGAAAACAAAGAAAAACCTTTACAACCATTTAAAATTAAAACCAATTCAGAAAGATCAAACATTTCAATTAAACGAAAAAGTATTATTTAAAATAAATTTCAGAAGTCAAGATAAAATTTAAAATTAAAACCAATTCGGAAAATCAAACATTCCAATTAAATGAAAAAATATTTGTTAGAACTAATTTCAGAAGTAAAATTGAAATTCAAAATTAAATCTAATTTTTTAAAAAAATATGGAAATATAAAACACCCTGACTAAAAGGAACTATTGCTCTCTCTTTTTCAGGATTACTACACTCTTCATCGCCTGTACCCTGCTGACTCAATCACTAGTTATACAGAGCGATATTATTATTAAAAATTTAAAAGATAATCCTGGATTATATCCTCTAAACTTAGGAAACGTAGTGCTTAAACAAAGCGAATGGACGCTTATTAGAAATGTAGACTATACCCCTATATTTGTTAATTATGACACACTTAGAACTAATTTAATGAAAATAATACCGTTACTTGAAAATAAAAGTTACGTTATTGAATATACAAAATTTAAAAGGATTGATGATGTTATTATCAATCATAACAATTTACTCATAATATTAAAACAATATCTTGAAAAAACAGATAAACTCTTAAGTCAATTATTTCCTGATGTTAAACACAAAATTAATAAAAGAGGACTTTTCGATGGACTTGGATCCGCTTTCAAATTTTTAACTGGAAACCTCGACGCCAACGATGGAGTCAGATATGAATCTATGATTACTAAATTGCAAGAAAGCAATAAAATTCAAAATGACGTTATATTAGAACAAACTAAAATTTTAAATGATACAATCTCAGTAATCAATGATATAGCAAAGAGTCAAGAATTATTAGACAGAAATATAAATAAAATAATTTTACAAAATGAGGAATTAGGCAAAAATCTCGCTACATACTCCTTAAAAACAGTCTTGCTAGAAGCAATTCAATTTTTGCAACTACTTATTAACACTTGTTTGGAACTAGAAAATGCATTAACTTTTGCCCAAAATCAACAGATGCATATGTCATTAATTGATAATGACGATTTAATTGAAAATCTAAATGAAATTTCGACGTATCTCAATAGCATATCAGAAAAAGCTTTAACTATTCCATATCCTGCAGAGTTACAGTATTTACATTTATACGAGTCAATTATCATTACAAAAGTTTATCAAGTTAAAAACAGAATTACATTTATATTCGAAATACCTCTTACTTCCAAAACTAACGATTATCAAATGATACAATTAATACCATTTCCGATTTTTATCCAAAATTATCAATTTCGTATGATTATACCTAATTATAGTACTTTATTATTTAACGTTAAAAACAGCATAGCCATTGAAATAAGTCATTGTAAACTTATAACTTTAGACACCTACTTTTGTAATCAAAATAACTACTTTGAAATCCCCAACGACAAATTGTGCGAAACACAACTTCTGTCATTTAATAAAAATAAAACATGTATCCCTTATTTATTCAATTTAACAGAAATCAAAATATCACAAATAAATCCTGCGACATGGTTAATATCTTCCCCATCTGAAGCAATATTGGACGTCAAATGTAAAAATCAGAATTTTAGAAAAGGAATATCTGGCACTAACCTCTTACACCTCAGTTCAGACTGTCTTGTTTCAATAAATCAAAAACACATGTTATTCACCGCAAAAAGAACCTCAAATGAAATTGTTAATTTAAAAATTTCAAACATTGACCGCTTAATAATTCCTGAATCAAACCACATAAATGTTTCAAAGATTGACTTGATACCTCTTGACACCCAGAAATTGGTTGAGGACCGAATTAAACTTAATAAATATGAAAATTTGTTAAAACCTGTTAATTATATTAAATCTGATAATTTAAGTGTGTCTGCAATTATATTTACTCTGTGTACTATTCTTATGTTAATAATTTTTATATTGTATTTGTATTATAATAGAAACACAATGAAGATTAAACTTATTAGATTTTTAAATAAAGATTTTGAACCGGTTAACGTAAATGCATAAGTTTAATTTTCTTTTCTCTTTGTAAGTTCAATGGAGGCATATTTGAATACCACCCATTGAACATTTTATCGGCGGACGTGTTATATTATGAATAGACAATGGTCTCCTGTGTAAAACTGCAAGCTTGCAACCTTGAACGATAAATAGCTTCTTTATATGAATTGCAAGTCTGCAACCTTGAACGCACGTGGCTTCCTGTCTCACGCTCCCTTTTAGAGATAACGCTTATCTTAGCTGATTAGGCATAGTATATATACTAGTAGCTTGCACCTCTAAGTTAAGCTCCAGTCAGTCGATAAGTTCCATTGTGTTCGTATCATAGCTAGATGTAAGAAATTGTCCGGCGGCTAGCTGTGTGCTTCCAATGTTATATTTCATTGTAAAATAAAAATAAACGTTTTTTAAAAAGTCGTTTCGGCGGCCTTTTAATAAAACTCATGAAAATTATCAAACGAAGCCGAAGGCTGAGTTTCATAACATGTGCATAAACACTTTTAACACGAGTTTGCACACAATATTTTTTCTACGGCCTTAAATTTACTGTTGTTAATCCATAAATGTCGATTCAACAAAGGTTTGCATTTATGACAGTTATAATTTATGTCGTAGTAAAGAGGTGGCCGTGACGGCGTAGGTGACTGTTTCTGCAGTCGGTAGCTGTCAACGTTAATTACCAAAGGTAATTATAATAGTACACATTTTACTTTATTCATTGCATAATGCTTTAATTATTTAAAAAAACACTTTACCTCTAACGAAAGAAGTAACTAGAATAACTTTATAACCTCACTTCCTGTTTAAAATTCTAAATTCAACACCCGCTGTTTACTTTTAGCACATGTGCTACACATAAACAGCTGATTTCACTTTTAACACGCTGATTTATAAAACGTCATTTTTAGTGAAACAATAAAAATATATTATTTTAGTTAGAGTAGTACTGTTTAGAGAAGGACCTGCCACGTGATAGGCGTGGTGTACTGGAACACGTATAATGTCTTTACAAAACTCCTGCAACTGTCTTACAGCCCTAAAGTTGGTACTACTGTTTTTTTTGCCAATTTTCAGTTTTGCATTTGACAACAGTAAAAAAAACTTAAGATTTTAAAAGTTGAAGTAAATAGTTGTTTTCAATTACAATATATTATACGCTCGTTCGAAACACACATATTATTTAGTCTACGATAGCTCAAGGAAGAATACATTTATTGTTTAATACGCAACATAATCAATCGCACTGGCATCTATTGTATCTAGTGGCAATGCATCTCTCGCAGACATAAAGCAAATGGTCAGGTAAATGCTAAGTGCATATTGCATAAGAAATTACGCAGACTGGACACAACGCCGACCGTTGAAGTGAAAAAAAAAAATCAAATGCCGCAACTAACCTAACTAAGCTAGAACACGACATCGTACCTTTGCCAAATTTCGTTGTAAGACTGACATTTAGGCTTATCATCATTTGCCTAAATTTGCTTTATACCTACGACACATCCATATCTCTTTCCGCTCTTAATACACAATGTACTATTTCAAAGTTTTAAGCAAATATGAACATCAATAATAATATACTAGTTCAAATGTAACAATTTCTGACAATTACCATTTCATATCTTATAACTTTCATTAAAAAAAAATTCGCTAGGTTTGAAGTATATTCCAGAAAAAACAATTGAAATTGTAAGTAAAATCTGGAAATTCGTATATACTTTAACATTGACAGTTGCACGAGTTTTTTGGAACATATTAAGAAGTGGTTGTTTGCCTAAATGGAAAAAGAACATCTTTTATAAGATTTTCGGTTAGAATCTGGAAATTTGTATATACTTTAACATTGACAGTTGCACGAGTTTATTGGAACATATTAAGAAGTGGTTGTTTGCCTAAATGGAAAAAGAACATCTTTTATAAGATTTTGGGTTCACTGTAAATACAGGAGATTCTGAGGACGACGATCCAGGATAGTTTTAAAAGTTGATAAGTTTTTGGTGTTGTGTAACCCCAAAAAAGTTACGCCACTGGATTTTTACCATCGCGCATAGTGTGGTCACGTGACAGGTCTTTCTCTAAAAAATACTACTCTATACGAAATATATGTTTGATCATATAAATCGGGCTATTTTACATATCAAAACTAATACAAAGTCAATCCGGGGATTTAACCTCACTTCAGTATGTTCGCAAGACTGACAAACACTTTCTGCGGCTTGTTACATTTTATCCTAACAAATAACAACTGACTCCGAAATCTTGCAAGTCAAAATTGTTGACAAACATTTGTATTTAAACACATAAAAATCCCAAGTTAATATGTTAAAGTATAAAGTAAAGAGAGGAGCTAATAATACAATTTTAATATACTTAACATTCTGTAATTTCATATACAGACTACTGGTGGATAATGGGAAAATATGCAGTCAAGTGAGCTAGAATACAGTTTATGCGCTTTATATGCATTAGACAGAAATATACGTAAGTGACTTAAAAGCTAGTATCCAAGCATTTAGTGTTTTCTAAAATAAAAACACCTTAATTTTGCGAATACTAGCTGTTAATCGCATATTAGTCTATTTCTGTCTAATGGATACAAAGATCATAATAGCTATTTATGCAACAAGTGCTAAAAGTCGACGTTTATGCACGAGACATGAAAATTATGAAACCAAGCCGAAGGATGAGTTTCATAACATGTCTCGTGCATAAACGACTTTTAGCACGCGTTGCATACAATATTTTATCTACTCCAGTGGGATAAGTAACGCATTACATCACTCATTTGACACTATTTCAGTTAGGTAATGAAGCTCATTACACCACTCAGTTATGTAATGGTTTCATTACGCAACTGAGTTGTGTAATGACTTCATTACGTAACCGAAATAGTGTCAAATGAATGACATAATGACATTTGCCTACTAAAATATTTTTGAAAATGACAGATCTGACATTTCTCTTAATGCACTTTTCTCAATTTTAGGCAATCGTAGATAAAATTTTGTACAATACATGTGTGATAATGCATCATTAATATACTTGTGTGCTTACATAACTCGTGCTACGCATTCGTTTGTAACTTACACACACGTATATTAATGATGCTGTTATCCCACTTGTATAGTAAATAACTATTATCTACGACCTTAATTTTACTGTTATTAATCCATAAATATCGATTTAACAAAGGTTTGCATCTACGACACTTCTAATTTATGTCATAATAAACAGTAGGCCATGCCGCGCGGGCGAATGTTTGCGAAGCCAGTACTGTCAAGGTCAGTTACAAAATGTAATTATTATTAATACTCCACATATGACTGTATTCATTACATAACGCTTTAATTATTTCAAAAACCTGTAACGCAAGAAGCAACTAGAATAACTTTACAACTTCACTTCCAGTTCGAAATTGTAGTTTTATAACCTCACTTCACTTTTAGCACATGGGCTAAAAGTAAACAGCTGATTTCTTTAACCACGCTAAACTATAAAACGTCACTACGGCCTACTTTTAGTAGTGGTCGTAGATAAACTATATTCTAGCTCAATTGATTTTGTGTGTTCACATTAGTCACCACCAATAGTATGTAAAGTACGTTTTTTTCCTATAAAAATGTTCAAGGTCAAGATAAAATTTGGCAAAACTACTTTTTTTTAAATTATTAGAAAATTTATTTTCGTCAGGTTTTTCTGTAAACGACTTGTGTCATTTTGACATTTGAAATTAAATTGTCAGCTTTTCTTTTTTGAAAATGAATATGAGTTAAAAGCGGAATCTTTTAAAATTAAATGTAAAAAAATCAATTCTCGAGTGTGTAGAGGAACTGTTGGGATCTGCAGCTTAACATGCCAGAAAAAGAAGTTTACGAAAGATTACCTAAAAACAAAACTCCTTTAATGCCAGATTTTAAATTTCCCGCCAATTTTTAGTTATAAAAGTTACTAAAACAAATACTACCAACATATATTTTTTAAAGGAATCCAAGTAATGCCAACATAAACCCTAAATTCTTTGACCTTCAAAATTTTTATAGGAAAAAAACCTACTTTATGTCGAGCTTGTATATCGAGCTGGTATTTGTTTTAAAAAACAATCTAAATTTATATAACAATAACTCTCTTTACTTTAGAGTTACAGACAGTTCCTTCGACAGGTTTACTGTAAAATTAGCAACAATGTTATAATAAACAATACTACTTGATGAACCCCATTAACTTGCTGAATTTGAAAAAAAGTTGGTTAATTAGTTTTTCAAAATTCAAAACTGAAAAACAGAAACAGGGTATTTAATATTTCTGACTGGATAAACTGTAGAATTGAAATTATCCTCAACAAATATAATTTGGAAAAATACAAAAAAAATTACAAGTGAACCAAATAAAAAAATATAACTACATGAACAAAATTGAAAAACTAAAAATGTCTAATGTTCATGTTCAGGCTTGCCTTTTACGGAAATTAAACAAAAAAACGTGTGGCCATTTTTTAATCAGTAAAAGAATTGGAGGAAGTCAACTTTACTTTTAATCTCTGGCAATTTACAGCTTTGGATTCTACCTATAAAAATCTATCAAATGACATTCTTCTTCTTCTTTTTCAACTCATATTCGTCCGCTCTTGAACGTAGGTCTCTCTCAGTCTTTTCCATAGTTCCCTATCCTGTGCAATGTTTAAACACCATTTACCTGCTACCCATCTTTTTGTTCCATGTATGCCCATCAGTTTTTGGTTTAACTAGCCACGTATCCAGCCTATTGCCATTTCATCTTTGCCACTTCTTCGATTAATACCACGATCTCTGTCCTTCTAATCTCTTTATTTCTAATTTTATTCCGAAGTGAGATAGCAAGCATGCTTTGTTCCATAGATTTTTGTGATGTTCTCAGCTTATTGACTTGGGTCTTTGTGAAGTATATGGTTTCCAGGCCGTTCTTTATTGACTGGCAGGTAGTGTTGCCGCGAGACGAGACGAGATTTACCCATTCTCGATCTCGAACTCGTGAATCTCGATTCTAGAATTTTAAATATGTGTTGTGCGTACCGTGCGTATCCTTGTGAAAATGTTATAAAAAATTTAAATAGTCCCGTAACAATGTATATTTGGTTATTATCACGATTTTAAAAGAACTATTAAAAAACTGTCGATATTGAGAATTTAGTTAATCTCGTCCCGAAAATTTGAGACCCAAAAATGTTAATCTCGATCTCGAATTTCAAGACTGGTAGGACACATGTATTATACACTTTAGTTCTAAAATTCATGAGAATTGTCTTGTTACTAAAAGCGTGTCCTAGCGTGCCCCGCAGGTCTAATTCGTCTAGCAATCTCTGCATGTTAGTTCTCTTCTTGTAATCATTTTGAATACCTGTCGAGACTTGGTTTAGTTGTTGTAACATTTCATTAGTTCATTGATGTTATCAGCTATTATGACTATATTGTCTGCGAACCTATGGTGATTAAGTCTGTCTGGATTCATCAACGTTGATGCCTTAGTCACCCCATTCTAATTTCTTGATAACCAAAAAATAGCAAAACTTGGCCCTTCGGGACTCGCTCTTCTAACTTTTTCTCGGTTTGTTCTAAGGCACTTACCACTTGTAACGTAATATACTATTGTGAATAATTTGTATAAGTGTAATAAAAAGAAATTGGTCGATCATTTTCTATATTTGTTTTCTCACCTTTCTTAAAGATGAGTATAACTTCAGGGTTACACCATTCCTTATTTGATTTCTTTATCGTGATGACATTTATTTAGTAGGAGTCTTCTTGCTTCTACAGCACAACCCGAATTCGGGGCAAGTTGAGCATTGTACCGCCAGACGCAAGCGTGTAAAGCACCAGCCTCTACACCGCAAGGTAAATGAGGTTACAGATAATACCTACATACATACTTCGCTTCAGCATTTGTGTGATATGGTGGTCTCCTGGGCGACTTCTATTTTTCATTTGTCTCAATGTTGTGTCTATTTCGTGTTTTGTCATTTCTGGCATTTCTTCAGATCCTATATTTAAAATGATTACCTGCTTGTGGTCGTAGTAAGGCAGATGGATATAGTGATGTCTTTTTTGTTTTAAACTATCACATTTTCGTCTCTTATTTTTGTGAACGTAGTACTTTCATTTTACAGTTGTCTTTTATAATTTCTTTTATAATGTGTGTTTTGATATCTTTCATCTTTTCAGATTTTTCTTCGTCATTTTATTTAGTTCTTTAAAACTTTTTAATGTTTTATGTTGTACTAGCAAGATGCCCGTTCTTCGTACGGACTACAAATGTTTTTTCTTCTAATTCTTAAAAGAATTCTAGAATGCTCCCCTACTCCCTCACTCAATACGCTCAAGTAACAGACGCTGTAAAACAATATTATAGGTGAAAAGGAAACAATATTCTTCCGAAAAAAGTTCTTCATAACCCTTTTATGCTTCACGTATCTCCTCGAAATGTGTATGTAATTGTCGTTCTCCTTGTGTAGATTGATAAAACTATAGGTTTAGTATAACAATGAGAATAAAAATAATAAATGTACTTATAAATGTTGTATTCATAAATTGTAGCAGTTTCCACCACTGGAGGTGGAATTTCGGAAATCCTTCTATTTTATTCTAAACTGGACACACAGAAAAAAGCAATAACTTTAACCTTTTTTTAACTTCTTTTTACTTCTACCCCATTTTTACTCCTTTCACAATAAAAATAAAGGTTCTATAATTCACCCCTGAATCCAAATTCGCACCTTTAGGAGTTGCTCTGTGCACAATCCTGAATTACGTTTTTAGGAACTTGTATAGGTAACCTTTCTAAGTAAAAACTAAATAGATATAGGTAGGTATAATAGGGCCTTACGAGATATTGAGAAATTCGTGAAAAGACATTTTACCTCTTTCCTTCCCTTTAGTGGTGAAATTTCGAAAACTCCTTTCCTAGCTTTTCGCTACGTAAGTAAAGGACTCTTCTCGCCAAATTTCAAGTTCCTGGTACCAAGGATTACTACGGATCCGCGTTGTTGAGTTGGTGGTTTATTTTTATACATATAGATTATAGCGGAATACCCCTTTCATCCCCTTGTGGGTGAAATCTCTAAAAACCTTTTCTATCCCATTTTAGTCTAAAATGCACCCATAAGAAAAAAATCAATAATTTTAACCCCCTACCCTCTTTCAGTTTGGTCTCTTTTTTACCCCTTGAGGGGTAATACTTAAAAAGCCCTTATACGCCTTTGAAAAGATTTTAAAAATACATCTATATGCCAAAAAAGAATGTTCTAACTCAATAAACATAGGAGATACGAAGAGCTCTTCAATTCACCCCGAATCCAGATTTGCACCATTAAAGATTGATTAGCGCAAAATCCTGAAATACGTTTCTATAGAGCGTCTCAGGGTGACAAGACAGCGTGGAGAGGATAGGGAATGCTTTCCTTATGGGAATTTCGCTCCGACGTTGCCAGTTCTATGCAACGGGTGATGGTATAAGTTGACCGAAATAGACGAAAACCAGAAGTTCCCAATAAGTTCTCACGCAAAATTTTAATTCAGAAAGCATCATTTGTAGTTCAGATTAATCAGTTTGAGAAAGTATAATTTGTAATTCAGAAGCCATTATTTATACAGGGTGATTTATAATAGGTGTAAAACACTTTACAATCTTGTTCCGGAAGTAATTTTAAGATAAAAATGTCATATGGACATAGGTCATATTCCAATTAGTTACAGAACTAGTTTATTGTCCATAATTTTCTTATTTAAAATTATAACATCCACCATTTATCACCATATTTTTTAATTATTTATTATTAATCTTTAAAAAGTAAATTTAATGCACAATTAAGCGGATTTTTTTTAAGGTACGTAGCCGGACATAACACGAATTTTAAGGAGAATGAAGTCCGAAATTTAATCAGTGAAGCATATTTGCGAGTTACGCCAGAAAAATGGAATAACTATGTAAATCACGTAATAGCAACAGAAAGGACAATGTGGAAAGTCGATAATTTGTTAGAAGATATAGAACCAATTATTATAAATATAAATGATGCAGATAGTGATAGTGACATTAATAGTGAAGCGAACAATAGTGACAGCGAGTAGTGATACACGAATTGTACAATTTTTAAACTTTACAATTAAAAATTATAATCAGTTACTGTTTTTTCCAATTTCTAATTTAAATATATAAACTCGATTGCCGTGAAACACATATTCGTTTTATTTATTTTTACCGGCTATCAAATCCACTAAATTTGGCGAATTTTATGCTTGTTAAAACCTAATTTTACTCATTAAAAAACTATGACAAGTTCCGATTAAAAGAATTATGTGTTTGTGATAACGGAGATCCTACTGTACGTAATTGTTTCGTTCTTAAACTTGTTTGAATGCCACTGACAAAACGTACCAGGTAATGAGGGATTATAGTTAAGCTGTCTCTATTACAATAGCCGGATTTGTTTGTCTGTGATGGGGGCATATTTTCAGAAGTAATACTATAAGTACTTCGATATTATCGGGTTATATGTCGATAACTTGTTGCACAATAATAAAAGAGTGTCAGTTTGACATTAAATAGTCCGACCGCGTCAGCGGGAGGATTATTCTGTCAAACTGACACGATTTGTTATTGTGCAGGAAGTTTGAGACGTATAACCTGTTCGAAGTACGCATTGTATTCGATTTGATTATTTTGTGAGTAAATTTTAATATTAGGAACAAATAAATATTTTATTGGCAGCTCGATTTGTTTGAATTAACCTAGCTGAAAGTCATCTCCATGAAAATAACATCAAGTAGACAAAAGTTATGTATTGCGTTGCCTAGTGAAGTTACTATAGTATAATCAATTTTGTATAATCGAAATTATACAAGATAACTTAACTAAATCCAGCCTTTTGATTGGTTGAAATCTCTACGAATAAAATAATCTACAGAACACTTTTGTGGAGACATATGGCATCGCTGTTTGCCATAAGGCCCTGTACTGTCTAGTCACCCTGAGACGCAGTATAGGTAATTGCATTGACAATCTTTGGAAGTAAACACCGAGTCGCTATCCCATCGGGTCTAAGAGATATTGAGGAACCCGTGGAAACCCATTTTACCCCTTTTCACCTCCGTAGGGGTGAAATTTCAAAAAATCCCTTTTAACCCATTTTATTGTGAAATGGAGCTCACAACGAAAAAAATTATAATTTTAACCCCCCCACTCCCTCTTCAGTTTTTCCTCTTTTTACCCCTTTAGGGTTAACATTTTTCCCTTACACCCCTTTCTAAATATTTTAAAAATACATGTATATGCAAAAAAAAAAGAATGTTCTAACTCAATAAACATAGGGGATATGAAAGGTTCTTTAATTCACCCTTAATCCAGATTTGCACCTTTAGGGGTTGATTAGGGCAAACTCTTTTAAATACGTTTCTAGGTATTCGCATTGATAATCTTTGCAACTAAACACCAAGTTGCTATCTCATCGAGTCTAAGAGATATTGAGGAATTCGTGATTTTACCCCTTTTCACCCCCGTAAGGGTGAAATTTCAAAAAATCCCTTTTAATCTATTTTATTGTGAAATGGAATTTACAGCGAAAAAAAATAATAATTTTAACCCCACTACCCCTTTTCAGTATTTCCTTCTTGTGTCCCTTTAGGGTTAAAATTATCAAATTCCCTTACACCCCTTCCTAAATATTTTAGAAATACATCTATATGTTGAAAAACAAATGTTCTAACTCAATAAACATAGGAGATACGAAGGGTTCTTTAATTCACCCCCAATCCAGATTTGCACCTTTAGGGGTTGATTAGGACAAAATCCTAAAATACGTTTCTAGGTATTTGCATTGGTAATCCTTGCAAGCAAACACCAAATAGATATCTTATCGGGTGTAAGAGATATTGAGGAATTTGTGAAAACACATTTTACTTCTTTTCGCCCCCTTAGAGGTCGAATTTCAAAAAATCCCTTCTTAGCACTACCGTACGTAACAAATTGAACCTGCAACCCAAATTTCACGTTTCTAGTACTAGCGGTTTCGGCTCTGCGTTGATTAGTCAGGGTTGTGACTTTCCTTTATATATGTATATAGATTATGATGTTCTTTTTCTTCTTTCTTCTACTAACTTTAGGGTGCTGGGGCTTAGTAAAATGTGATGATAAAATCGAAAAAATTGATTTGGGTTGGCTCTACCGTTTACGTCACTACGTAACATAAACTTTAACGGGCCGTTATTTTAGCGGAATGTTATACAAAAACTTCCTAATTTCGAATCTCTCTAATTTTTTACACGTGAACGTATTTTCTTTGTCGAGGTTTTTATGGTATTAGTGATTTTGTCCGTAAGTTGGTGTATGTCAAGTTGTTTTAATGCGTCTGTTGGCATTAGTCTCCGATGCAGATGGTTTTGGTATTGTTCTTCATTTAGAACATCTTCCGTTGGATAGCATTGTTTTTGAAGAGTTTGTTTCGTTCCACACAGGCTGACATGGCAAAGCCCATCAGACAATAAAACGAAAAACTTCTTCCTCTCATTATAGGCCAGTGGCCTGTTTTTATCGACAAGGTGGTTCTACAAGCCTTCTTTACTTTTAAGCCGGCTAGATGGCTCGAAAGTGTCGAAAGTGAAGAAGACTTCCCTTACTAGGGGGTTAACGACTACCACCGGTGTTAGCGTGGTAGCCGGAGAGCATAGAATATTTAAAATATCGGTGTAGCGCCGGTGATCGAACCCGGTCCGGCCGCCTGATATTCAATAATTTGCTTGCTCGACCATTCGCTCTCTACAATCGACTTTATTAATAATAAGAAAATATGTAGGGATGTATATTTTACACCGGAAGCGATGGGTTAGTTAGACAAAGATTGCAATTAACATCAAAACGGAACGAAACAAATCAAATGACATTCAGAAATTAAAAATATTTATAATCTTTTGTTAGCAAAAAATATACTACACTACGTTTCGCGTATAGATTCAGTAAAAGCTCCTCCCATAAATATTCGCTAGATTTTAATACAATATTGCCGGTATTGGTAAGCCGGTAGCACACAACCGGACTGACTGAGACCTGTAATGGTCGAAGTTTACGATTATATTTGTGTTAATGTTATGTCTATAACTCGGTCTACATTTTGTCGTTTGTTGGTATTTCACATTTTTGGAATTTTCGTAGCATTTATCGTTTACATTCTTCAACAATTTCATTTGTAATAAAACAATTTTTGAATTATGCCGAGTCTCTTAATGTGTAACGTGAAAAACTGGTTTCTGCATAAACTATTATAGTGCATTATGGGCCCATCCCTGTTAATTTAATTTAATTACTGCATCTATGCGTTAAATATAGTACCTATAGTTCAAATAAAAAGATCGTAGCGCCCTTGTTTTCAAAACGAGCGCTTTCGAAAACATACTCTATTTTATAATAAAAGCCAGAAAACCTCCCGCTATTCTATTAAAACTTTCCGATTCTGTTGAAAACCTAGTTTTCAGGTAGTTTAATTGCCAAATTCCGAATATAAAATATGAGCAAAATCGCCTGTGTCGTTTAATGTAAAAAAAAATGAAAATTAGGTATAAGCCTAATCATAAACACCTTTTTTGATTCTTACAATACTAAAGTGTGAAAATAAATCTATTTTATTTTCCAAATTGGTTAAGTTTCAATAGTCGCTGCAAAGCATGGGCATGCTATATTCTATGTATGTATGTATGTATGTATTATCGATAACCTCGTTTTACCTTGCGGTGTAGTGGCTGGTGCTTTATGCACTTGCATCTGGCGGTACAATGCTCAACTTGCCCCAGATTCGGGATACAAAGTTGGAGCGCGCCTTTTGTGCTTGCGCAGCAACCATTGTGTGAGGTGTGTGTCATGGTGATGTGTTGACCTTGTTACTCTATCTTTCATGTAAGCTATATTGTAAAATTTACAAATCGTAAAATCAACTAATTCAAAAGCATACTTACAGTAATAATTTCTAAATATGCTCATATTTAGCATAGAAAACTACTGAATGTTACCTTTTTTCTTCAAAAAGAATGCAAGTATAACGAAAATGATTTACTTTTTAAAATCATAAGAGCAATAATTAAGTTGGTTTGGCGACATAAGCTGTGTTTCCGACCGAACTACTTCGTTAAATGGAACATGAACATAAAGTGACTATAGCGACAGTACCTTCTCTGCAACTCATTAGAAATGCAATAATAATCACATTAAATGTCAATTTTCCAGTTTACTATACACACGTGGTTACTTGTGTGTTAAGTAAATTATTTATACACTATTTTGATTCAGTTAAATTATTAGGTTGCAAAGTGTGCTGGCTAACACACGTTGTTCATTTGCGCAATCAATAATAAAAACTGCACGCGGTAATAAAATAGAATGCAATTTAATTGCTCTACTGCACTAGGTCTACTAGATCAGTTCATATTTATTCTATAGCAAAATGTGTG
>OW679196.1:126358998-126434011 GCA_940337035.1 Agriotes lineatus
TTATACTGGTTAAGACGAATCCCGGAAAAAGTTCCGCCGGAAAAAGTTCCACCGAAAAATGTTCCGCCGGAAAAAGTGCCGTCGGGAAATAAATCCGCAGGAAAAAGTTTCGCAGGAAAAAGTTACGCGTGAACACCCACGGCCGTGGAAAAGTTAAATAAGAAATAATAACATAATGTCGATTTCATACATAATGTTTTATTCATAAAAAAGGCAACTTACACTACAGATTATACATGAGATAAAAAAAAATGATTCTGAGCAGGCCTTGATATGTGTTATACGTTTGGCAGTATTGAAGCGTATTGTCAGTCTCTGTCAAATTCAAGATTAAAAGGTTAAGGTTTGTTTGTTGTTTGACACAGACTGACGTAAAACTTAACCTGCAATATAATCACAGTTACAAAAAGTGGTAAAGATTCGGTGCACGGTCCGGTCTAGTGCGCATGCGCAAAAATAACAGTGAATATAAAAATGTAACGTTGAACAAACTCTCTCTCGTATTTTTTCTCTAAAAAAAATTATCAAGACCTAACAACTAACATAATCCATTAACCTGGACCACCGCCGAGAGCGCAACGTATTGCGTTGAACAAACTCTCTCTCGTATTTTTTATATAAAAAAAATTATCAAGACTAACAACTAACATAAACCATTAACCTTGATATGAACCGTTAAACAGATCGAATAAAGACAAAGGAAACGTACGCCGCCCGAAAGGCGCCCGAAGAACAAAGATTATTACATCTGTTCAACAAACCGCCGCGATCCTACGCAGAAGTATCTTTCAAAACCCTAAAATCATAAAAATAAGTGTCCTTACAACGAATTTCTAAAGTGCAGCAAGATTGCAACCATAAAACTTTATTGGAGCCGGCCGGCCAAGAAAGGTGACAGCCAGCGAAATACGCCTCACGAATGTTTGCAGATTAAATTAAGAATTTTTCACTAAAACGCCCTTTAAACAGAGTGCGCTCTGTTTTAATCACACATAAAGGATACCAGAAGATAGGAAAAATTAACCGCTACCTATTAAAACAAACCACAGAGCGA
The DNA here is from genome assembly GCA_940337035.1 of Agriotes lineatus. Taxonomy (NCBI): domain Eukaryota; kingdom Metazoa; phylum Arthropoda; class Insecta; order Coleoptera; family Elateridae; genus Agriotes; species Agriotes lineatus. The sequence continues at coordinate 126,360,053 of OW679196.1, forward strand.
TAGCACATATACAGGTGGAGAAAAAGCAATTTTTCCATCAGGCAGCCAAACTCGCGCCCGGGAGAGCGGCCGAGAGTTCAGCGGCCCGAGGAAAGGCATATTGTAACGAAGAAATCAGGGGCCACGACCGAGTACAGCGAGCAAAGATGCAGATTACAAATTAAATTTTAATTAACGAAGGAAGCATCCCAGAAAAGCGTAATTGGTCTCAATAATCTTATAAAAATAGCGCGCAACCGATCAAAGCATAATAAACTTTTTAACACACGCCATAAGAAAAATACTTAATTAAGCTTTACGCGGAACATTGCATTAAAAATTCCAAGTTGAGCTAATTTTTTACTCAAATCATAGCAAATTGGGTGTCGTTAGACTCGGCATTTCATCAACTAATGATTGCGACTAAAACCAAGTCGCTAATTGATCACGCCGCTCAATTAAATGCTATAATTACAAAATATATCGAAATCGGGCAAAACATCCCTTCTACTTCGACCAATGAGCGTCGAGATCGCGTTGGACAAAGGACTGGCTCCTTTAAATAGTCAGACGCTGGCAGTAAGAAGGCACTCAACCCAGGAGAGTCCACCAGCAACCATCAGCCTTCCAAGGATCAGTCTCTCCAGGACCTCCAGCCTTCCAGCACTCAGCCAAGGAGAGTCCACCAGCCGCCACTTCAGCTTCCAGGACTACCAGCAGCCACTTCAGCTCCAGGACCACCAGCCGTTTCATCTACTGGACTTAGCCGTCTGCCGCATCTTCGTGGACTTAGAGCCGATCCATTTCACTGGACTTAGCTGTCTGCCGCATCTTCGTGGACTTAGAGCCGATCCATTTTACTGGACTTAGCTGTCTGCCGTCTTCGTGGGACTTGGGATTCGAGCCACTTCAGCTTCCAGGACCAGCTAGCAGCTCCAGCCTCTCCAGAGCCTATCACCCTCGTGGACTTAGAACCAATCCTACGCATTGGACTCTGCTGCCTGCCGTCTTTGGAAAGCCACTTTCGCCAGCCGCCGCCTCCGCCAAAGGAGATCCGCCGCTGCCACCGCAGAAGGAAGCCGCCAACCGCCGCCTCCGCCCAGGAGATCCGCACTGCCGCCGACGTTGCCGCCGCCGCTGCTCACAGCCCGCCGCCCCGTCGCCAGTCGCCACCGCCGCCGCTGCCACCGCAGAAGGAAGCCGCCAGCCGCCGCCTCCGCCAAAGGAGATCAGCACTGCCGCCGACGTTGCCGCCGCCGCTGCTCACAGCCCGCCGCCCCGTCGCCAGTCGCCACCGCCGCCGCTGCCACCGTAGAAGGAAGTCGCCAGCCGCCGCCTCCGCCAGGAGATCAGCACTGCCGCCGACGTTGCCGCCGCCGCTGCTCACAGCCCGCCGCCCCGTCGCCAGTCGCCACCGCCGCCGCTGCCACCGCAGAAGGAAGCCGCCAGCCGCCGCCTCCGCCCAGGAGATCCGCACTGCCGCCGACGTTGCCGCCGCCGCTGCTCACAGCCCGCCGCCCCGTCGCCAGTCGCCACCGCCGCCGCTGCAACCGCCGAAGGAAGCCGCCAGCCGCCGCCTCCGCCAAGGAGATCCGCACTGCCGCCGACGTTGCCGCCGCCGCTGCTCTCAGCTCGCCGCCCGTCGCCAGTCGCCACCGCCGCCGCTGCAACCGCAGGAGGAAGCCGCCGGCCCCGCCTCCGAAGGACCACACCCGCTTCCAATCGCGGATGCCAATCCGCCATTTTCTTTTCTTTTTCTGTATATAAATGTTACCTAGTTATAAGCTTATTTGTATGTGTAAATATAATAAACTTTGTTCCAATCAAATCCAGTGTCTAGCTGAGGGTAACGCCCAACCACCCCTTCTTACGCCGACGCCATTGCAGTAACCCTACCGCTGAGCATAGACGTAGGCTTGTTAATTGTCGCCCGGAACGTGGGGCAAACCTGTGGTGGACACCAGAGGGAAGCCACGCCCACTACAATGGTGAAGTCAAGAAGGAAGGGAAACATGGAGACAACTCCGCCAAGGATCAACGAAGAACCTCAGCGGACACCGCGACAAGGAGGAAGTCTGAACAGTTCGGAAATAATAGAAGACAGCGCACCCTCATTTCCGTGTGGACAAAGGACACCGCCTCCAAGTCCCAGCCCAGTGCGACAGGAAGTCAACGAAGACAACCAACAGCAAATGGCACACCACCTTGCGAACCTAGCAGCTACAGCAGCAGGAACCAATCAACCAGCACCACTTCTGGGAGTGGTAGAAAACACCCAGTGGCGCCCAGAACAAGCTCCAGCAGCACCAACGATCACATTAACGGACGAACAATTCCAGGCACTTTTGGGACGAATGGCTGTGCCCAAAAAAGTCGATCTCCCACCAACATTTAAGGGCGAGGAGTTAGACCACCCCCAAGAGTTCATCGCAGAGTGCGCCCGCTACCATGCGCAAAGCGGATGTACTACAACAGAACTAATGAAAGTAGCCACAAACTGTCTCCAGGGGAAAGCTAACCAATGGTGGAAACCATACGCTTCACTCCCGCTCTCCTGGAATGAATTTGAAGAAAGGCTGTTAAAGAAATTCGATAGCGCAGATGTACGAGCCTCCTTGAAAACACAGCTCTACGGGCAAAAACAGGGACTGAAAGAAAATGGCGAACTCTTTCTTCTTCGGAAGATACAACTGATACGCCGATTGGACACCGAACAGTCAGTGGGAGCCAGCATTCCCGTAATGATAGAACTGTTAAAACCGGCCCTTCGGCCTTACCTACGTGTCGCAGTGCCGGAAACAATTGAGGAACTATTGGACAAGGTGGCTGCAATTGAGAAAGACATGGACGACCGCGCACCAACGCCAAACCGCGAGACACGCCCACGGGAGCCAGCCGAGCCAAATCTACCCCGCTGCTATTTTTGCCCGGGACGCCACTTCAATAAGGATTGCCCACGACGCCACCGGCCAACACCACAGGCAACAGGAGAAGCTCCCGTGAACGCCCCCGAAGCAAGACAACTACCACCGCGGAAAACTGCGGAGGCCCGGGCACATCGAGGCCGAAGCACCGCCCAGGGCCCAACCCAATGCTCCACGATAAGTACGGCCAACTGCCACAACCTCCCGTATATCATGGTGAACCTCGGATCACCACAGCGGGAGATGCGTGCCCTGATAGATTCAGCAGCCACGCATAATTTCATTAGCGCCAAGCTAGTGCAGCATCCTGAGACGGGTAGCTACGCACAAAGAACGGCCAAAATGGCCAAAGAACAGGCAACCCTGACCCTACGAGGAGAAACAAGCTTGGAAATACAGATCGGTAGAAATAACTACGTCATACAGTGCATCATAGCAGAGGAACTAAGGGAGGACATCATTCTCGGACTACCGTGGCTTACGGAACACGAGGCTACCTTTGATTTCGCACGGCGTTGCATACACCACGGCATGAGGACCCGAGAAACCACTCATTGCCTGGTCGAGCAACACGACCCGCGTCCAGCGAATGACCCGATGGAACTTCCCCAGTTGAAGCATGACTTCCCTCGCGAGCAGGAACACAACCTCTATCAGCTACTAGAAGACTTCCCCGAAATTTGGAGGCCCTCGGCGCCACCTACGCGCACCCTGCAGCACGAGATTCATGTGAAAACCGATGCCCCTATACGCAGCCCAAATTACCGATATTCCGAAACAAAAAAGAAGATCATCGCCGAGCAAGTAGAAGAGATGCTGGCACGCGGTTCATCGAGCCTAGCCAGTCACCACATAACTCGCCAATCGTCATCGTGGAGAAAAAGGATTCTACACCCCGGTTCTGCTTGGACTTTCGTAGGCTAAACGAAGCCACCATCAATGAGCCGGCGGTACTACCCTTGATCCACGAAACCATCAAAGATCTAGGTTCAGCGAGCATCTTCTCCTCACTTGACTTAAAGTCGGGGTACTGGCAGATAAGTTTACACCCCCAAGCCAAACCCTACACCGCGTTCACGAGTCCGGATGGCGCAGCCTATCAGTTTCGAGTCATGCCATTCGGGCTCAAGACGGCACCAATGACCTTTCAGAGGCTGATGGCCCGGGAAGTACTGGTAGGGTACCTCCACAAATTCTGCCTCGTGTATTTAGATGACATCATCATTACTCGGAATCATGGGAGCAGCACCTTCAACACCTCCGAAAGGTATTCGAACGACTACAGGAACATGGGCTCATATGCTCGCCAGAAAAATGGCACTTCGGTAAATCCACACTGCACTACCTAGGGCATATCGTTGGCCCAGAGGGAAACGAACCTCAACCAGGTCACGTGCAGCAGGTCATCAACGCCCCGCCTCCTACTAACCGAAAGGGGTTACGACAGTTCCTAGGCATATGCAATTGGCTACGCGAGTACATTCCCCGATTCGCCGACGTTGCGGCCCCTCTCACCGACCTACTAAGCACTAAAAAGCGCTGGACTTGGACCCCCAGACGTTCAGCAAGCATTTCACCAAGTGAAACAATTGTTTCAGACACCGCTGAAATTAGCCCGACCCGATGCTTCTCGCCCCTTCATTTTACAAACAGACGCCAGCAAATTTGGCATCGCCGCCGTGCTCTACCAGGAACGTCCCGATGGAGGTCGAGACGTCATCTCCTACGCCAGCACCCGGTTCCTGCCAGCCGAACAACGTTATCACTCCAACGAACAAGAGTGCCTAGCCGCCGTATGGGCGATAAAAAAATATCGGCCCTACTTAGAAGGCAGGCAGTTCACCCTCCGGACCGATAACCGCGCCCTCACCTGGCTCAACACCTTGAAGGACCAGCGAGCTAAACTCACGCGTTGGGCTCTCCTGCTACAGAGTTCCACTTCACAATCGAGCATTGCCCCGGAAAGCACAACGAGTTGCCGGACGCGCTATCTCGACAGCCGACTGGACAGCCGGCCGAAGCAGTGTGGGATGACCCGACAGTACTGCTACCTCCCATTCACAACAAGCGCTTCGCCCAAAAACGTGTAACGGCCAGCCAACCCGCTAAGAAAGGATTTCCCAGGTTCCAGGAACCCGCTACAAGAAATCAGGCGGCCAGCAGCCAAACACCACACGGTGAGGACTCACCGAGGTATCAACGGGCAAGCAGCCGTGCTACCGTCACGGAGCCACCAGGCAAGCCATCCCTAAGCCTGCTGGACGCAGTCGAAGAAACGTTATGGGAGACCATTGCACAGGACCAAAGGCAGGATAATTACTGTCAAGATTTAGTCAACTCATGGCACCAAAGCTACTTCGTCGAGGACCCAACCCCGGATCTCGTAGCCGTCCAGGAGAATTATCGAATAGAGGATGGGTTGCTTTACCACCAGACGGATCAAGGCCAAGGCTGTTTGTCCCGGAGAGAAGCCGACCCAGGGTCATTTACCAATACCATGATCAAGACTTAGCTGGACATCCCGGCATCGCCGAAACAACACGAGCCATCCGCTCACATTTTCATTGGACGCGTTTACGAGAAGATGTCCGGAACTACGTCCGCCAATGCCTGCTCTGCTTGAGATGCAAGAAGGGCCGCCACCAAGCCAAAGCCACCCTGAGGCGTCACCAACCCAACCGAGCGTGGGACACGATTGCGCTCGACCTCATGGGGCCCTACCCCTCGTCAGCCACCGGGAAGAAGTTCATCCTGGTAATAACCGACCTCTTCACCCGGTGGACTGAAGCCTTCGCTTTAGCCAAAGCCACCGCCCCCATCATCATCCGCACCTTGCGAAATGAAGTCTTTCCCCGCTTTGGGTACCCGAGCGCCATGCTGACCGATAACGGGCGTCAGTTCATCAGTGAACAATGGATGAGAGCCTGCCAGGAGTGGGATATCCAGCCATGGACGACCGCCATCTATCACCCCCGAGCCAACCCAACGGAGCGAAGGAATCAAGAAATAAAAAAGGGGCTCCGCCTGCATCTACAAGGAGGAAACCATCGCGAGTGGGACAAGCATCTTCCCGCGACCCTATTTAACTTACGGAATCGCCATAACACCGCCCTAGGGTGTTCCCCAGCATACGCCATGTTCGGAAAGGAATTAGACCGCCCCGGGGAATGGAGGTTCCGACACCCCACGCTGCTGCCCGAAACGCCCCACGAACCACGGACCCACAACCGCGGAGCACGGGACACAGGCATCCGAAACCGAGCCATCGCCCAGCGCCAAGAAGCACCGGACGCCGACAACCCCACGTTTCAACCCCAGCAGTGGGTCATGGTGAAAAATCACCCTCTCTCAGACGCCATCGCCGGGATCCATGCAGGGTTCCAACCAAAATGGAGTGGACCCCACCAAATCTTGGACCAACTTGGCCCAAGCATCTATAGGGTCCAAAGAGGACAACAGGCCCTCAAAATTCACGCAGACCAACTCCGCCCTTTCTCTCCCTAATTTTTTTTTTTTGCCCGGATCGCGGACGCCAAAGGAGGGGGGAATTGATATGAACCGTTAAACAGATCGAATAAAGACAAAGGAAACGTACGCCGCCCGAAAGGCGCCCGAAGAACAAAGATTATTACATCTGTTCAACAAACCGCCGCGATCCTACGCAGAAGTATCTTTCAAAACCCTAAAATCATAAAAATAAGTGTCCTTACAACGAATTTCTAAAGTGCAGCAAGATTGCAACCATAAAACTTTATTGGAGCGGGCCGGCCAAGAAAGGTGACAGCCAGCGAAATACGCCTCACGAATGTTTGCAGATTAAATTAAGAATTTTTCACTAAAACGCCCTTTAAACAGAGTGCGCTCTGTTTTAATCACACATAAAGGATACCAGAAGATAGGAAAAATTAACCGCTACCTATTAAAACAAACCACAGAGCGATAGCACATATACAGGTGGAGAAAAAGCAATTTTTCCATCAGGCAGCCAAACTCGCGCCCGGGAGAGCGGCCGAGAATTCAGCGGCCCGAGGAAAGGCATATTGTAACGAAGAAATCAGGGGCCACGACCGAGTACAGCGAGCAAAGATGCAGATTACAAATTAAATTTTAATTAACGAAGGAAGCATCCCAGAAAAGCGTAATTGGTCTCAATAATCTTATAAAAATAGCGCGCAACCGATCAAAGCATAATAAACTTTTTAACACACGCCATAAGAAAAATACTTAATTAAGCTTTACGCGGAACATTGCATTAAAAATTCCAAGTTGAGCTAATTTTTTACTCAAATCATAGCAAATTGGGTGTCGTTAGACTCGGCATTTCATCAACTAATGATTGCGACTAAAACCAAGTCGCTAATTGATCACGCCGCTCAATTAAATGCTATAATTACAAAATATATCGAAATCGGGCAAAACATCCCTTCTACTTCGACCAATGAGCGTCGAGATCGCGTTGGACAAAGGACTGGCTCCTTTAAATAGTCAGACGCTGGCAGTAAGAAGGCACTCAACCCAGGAGAGTCCACCAGCAACCATCAGCCTTCCAAGGATCAGTCTCTCCAGGACCTCCAGCCTTCCAGCACTCAGCCAAGGAGAGTCCACCAGCCGCCACTTCAGCTTCCAGGACTACCAGCAGCCACTTCAGCTCCAGGACCACCAGCCGTTTCATCTACTGGACTTAGCTGTCTGCCGCATCTTCGTGGACTTAGAGCCGATCCATTTCACTGGACTTAGCTGTCTGCCGCATCTTCGTGGACTTAGAGCCGATCCATTTTACTGGACTTAGCTGTCTGCCGTCTTCGTGGGACTTGGGATTCGAGCCACTTCAGCTTCCAGGACCAGCTAGCAGCTCCAGCCTCTCCAGAGCCTATCACCCTCGTGGACTTAGAACCAATCCTACGCATTGGACTCTGCTGCCTGCCGTCTTTGGAAAGCCACTTTCGCCAGCCGCCGCCTCCGCCCAGGAGATCCGCACTGCCGCCGACGTTGCCGCCGCCGCTGCTCACAGCCCGCCGCCCCGTCGCCAGTCGCCACCGCCGCCGCTGCCACCGCAGAAGGAAGCCGCCAGCCGCCGCCTCCGCCAAAGGAGATCAGCACTGCCGCCGACGTTGCCGCCGCCGCTGCTCACAGCCCGCCGCCCCGTCGCCAGTCGCCACCGCCGCCGCTGCCACCGTAGAAGGAAGTCGCCAGCCGCCGCCTCCGCCCAGGAGATCAGCACTGCCGCCGACGTTGCCGCCGCCGCTGCTCACAGCCCGCCGCCCCGTCGCCAGTCGCCACCGCCGCCGCTGCCACCGCAGAAGGAAGCCGCCAGCCGCCGCCTCCGCCCAGGAGATCCGCACTGCCGCCGACGTTGCCGCCGCCGCTGCTCACAGCCCGCCGCCCCGTCGCCAGTCGCCACCGCCGCCGCTGCAACCGCCGAAGGAAGCCGCCAGCCGCCGCCTCCGCCAAGGAGATCCGCACTGCCGCCGACGTTGCCGCCGCCGCTGCTCTCAGCTCGCCGCCCCGTCGCCAGTCGCCACCGCCGCCGCTGCAACCGCAGGAGGAAGCCGCCGGCCCCGCCTCCGAAGGACCACACCCGCTTCCAATCGCGGATGCCAATCCGCCATTTTCTTTTCTTTTTCTGTATATAAATGTTACCTAGTTATAAGCTTATTTGTATGTGTAAATATAATAAACTTTGTTCGAATCAAATCCAGTGTCTAGCTGAGGGTAACGCCCAACCACCCCTTCTTACGCCGACGCCATTGCAGTAACCCTACCGCTGAGCATAGACGTAGGTTTGTTAACCTGGACCACCGCCGAGAGCGCAACGCATTGCTTTAAACATTGATAGTAGTCCAGTCGTTGAAGGTTTTCCGCTCCGAATTCCTTGAACCTTGACCGATTGACGTGAAATTTGGTGAGTGGTTAGGGGATGGCTCAAGGAGCAAAAGTGACATAGCGCCGATGTGCGCTTTTACCCTGAGAGTGGATGCCACCCCTTCTCGGGGGTGGAAATTGTTCACTCAAAGTAACCCCAGAAATGGATATAAAAACAAATTCTAAGTAAAAAATGTTCTATATAGTTTTTTCGATAGATCGATATTTTTCGAGCTATTCGCGATTGAAAACTTAGATTTTTCGTGATAAAAATGCATGTTTTTGGACGGTTTTTCGCGAATAAGTCGAAAACTTCGCGTTCTATCAAATAAGTTGTAATAACCAAAAATGAAGCTTAGAAAACAGCAAAGAGATTGGTTGGTTTATAAATGCTCTAGGTCCAAAATAAAAGAAGTTATGGCTCGTTGAAGAAGATTTTTTTTTGCAACAACTTTGTTCGAAGTAATCAACGTTAATTAACGAAAAACCGATGCATTTGTCGGGAAAAAGTTATAGAACATTTTTTGTAGTGTTTGAAAAGACCTTTAAAATGAATACTGTTAAAAGTCGATTGCATTATAACTAAGTGAGTTACGATGCAAAAACGATGGGCCACATGAATTTAAAAAAAAAATGAGCGATAAAACCCCAGCCATTCCACTAGAATTGATATTGACCATTATCCCTTTACAAATTACTTTATTTTAGTATTACTTATGTAGTCCAAAAGTTTGGGCGGGTTAGAATGCGTATTTTTCGAAAAAATATGATGAAAATGGAAAACGTATTTTTCAAATTTCTTAAAAAAATACCTTATTTTGAAAATACTTAAAACTAAAGAAAAAAACGTAAAAAATAATATAGTACAAAAATGTGGATTTCTTCTTAACGAACATTTTAGTTTTTTGTTTATTTCTGTAGGAAAAAAAATAACGGAGATATAAATGTTACAAGTTTGCATTATAGTGCTCGCACCACCCTTCCCGAGCCCTTTAACCCTTTACTTTTTGAATATGCAAAGTCTGAGCATGTCGAAAAACTTTTGGATTACATGAGTAATACTATAATAAAGTAATTTGTAAAGGGATAATGGTTAATATCAATTCTGATGGAATGGCTGAGGTTTTAGCGCTCATTTTTTTTTCAAAAATTTGAGTGGCTTACCGTTTTTGCATCGTAACTCGCTTAGTTATAATGCAATCGACTTTTAACAGTGCTCATTTTAAAGGTCTTTTCAATCACTACAAAAAATGTTCTATAAGTTTTTCCCGAAAAATGCATCGGTTTTTCGTTAATTAACGTTGATTACTTGGAACAAAGTTGTTGCAAAAAAAAATCTTCTTCAACGAGCCATAACTTCTTTTATTTTGGACCTAGAGCATTCATAAAACAACCAATCTCTTTGCTGCTTTCTAAGATTAATTTTTGGTTATTACAACTTATTTGATAGAACGCGAAGTTTTCGACTTATTCGCGAAAAACCGTCCAAAAACATGCATTTTTATCACAAAAAATCTAAGTTTTCAATCGCGAATAGCTCGAAAAATATCGATCTATCAAAAAAACTATATAGAACACTTTTTTCTTAGAATTTGTCCCTCTATCCATTTCCGGGGTTATTTTGAGTGAACAATTTCCACCCCCGAGAAGGGGTGGCATCCACTCTCAGGGTAAAAGCGCACATCGGCGCTATGTCACTTTTTTTCTTTGAGCCATCCCCTAACCACTCACCAAATTTCACGTCAATCGGTCAAGGTTCAAAGAATTCTGAGGTAATAGCATATTTTTACCTTCAACGACTGGACTATAGCGGCAAGCGGCACCCACAACATTTTGACATACACGCTGATCGAACTATAAACTTACTTCGCTCGCAGCGGATGCGAAATAGACCGGACCGTGCACCGAATTTCACCCCAAAAGGTTACTAATGTCAAAATAAGACATTGGCATTTTATAACTTGTCAAAAGTTTCAGTGGACGTATCACGTGATGAAATCCGCCATTAGTATTCCCGCGGCCATGAGTTTTCCAAATTATAGTTTGTTTATACGGAAAAGAACCATATTTTGACGTTTTTCACAAATTAGTTATTTACGATAATCAGAACAGTATTAACAACAAACAATCCAAAACATTTAACAGAGAAATAAATATTTTCTTGTAAGTTTTATATTGCTTAAATATTCGTAAGTAACTGTTCAATAGATTATTGCGGTGTACATTTGCAATTCCAGGTTGAACATGTATGGCAGGTAGTTAATGTCGGGAAAACTCCAGTATAGCCCACTGGTACATTTTGACATTTCCAGAATATGAACTTAAAGGAACTGTTATGCCAGTGGCGAAACTGGATTTTAAGCTATAAATAAGAGAAATACTCATTGAGAAATTCAAATTCAATATTATTGTCGACGATTGGACTAACTGCTTGTTTTATGGTGATATACAGGCATTTTTGTACTAAGTATACACAAATCTTAAACTGCAGCTAACCTAAATTAGCACCTTGACAGCAGCCAAAATTGGGTCTGGCATGAAACTCTCGTGTTTTGCCTCCATTGTCTGAACATTTGTAGAACCTCCGACAAACTGAGAATCACATTATCAAGCGCATGCGCCTAAGCACCAGTGGGCTAGATTGGAGTTTAGTCCATGTATCTATTTAATATAATTTAGATGTTAATAAAACACATTAAATTACCGAGAAGATTTCTATACAAATGATGAACTTTCCAATTTCCATTAATTGTAATAAACACCTTATGACTCATATTTCTTCAACATTTAAACCTCTTTGTGGTATTTTATTGTATTTGAGAGATTAGTCATTTTGAATAACTTTCTTTCACTTCAGCAAATGAATTGTAAAATTTTATTTTGACTTTAGTAATTTTTTCTACTCCTGTAACTAAAACGGCATTTAACATACTAACATACACGTCGCTAAGTGACCTTTTAGTCATGCCTTCATAAGCTATGACTAAAGAGCCTCTTAGTCACGAGCTGAAGTTGGCAACGACGTTTTAGTCATGGGGTGAAGTTAGGTTCAAACAGTATTTGCTTTATTAGCCACAGCCCAAACTAAAATCAAGTTAGTTTTCAATTTTGAAAAGTCAATTTTGACGTTTGTCAAGCATAATTTAACCTAACATAATTTTCAAAATCCTAATGAAATAATGTTATATTGTCTAAATTTGCGGTCGTAGAAAAAGTATAGTATGCAACTCGTTTTATAAACTTATTAGTCACTCTTTTATTAAACACTCGCTCCGCTGAGCTTCGCTCGTGATTAATAAAATTCGTGACTAAAATGACGTTTATAAAACTTGATACATAATATACTATTATCTACGACAGTGTGTAAAATTGCCTTTTAGTTGGCAGTTTTAAGTTTGTAAAACGACTGTTTAATAACATGTTTTCATTAGTTTACGGCGTCAGTAGTAACGTATTTAAAAGATTTCATTAGGCACGTTGTGAGTAGCAACGTGTTTTAAATTTTTTTAAATACTCAAAATTACGACCGGTTGCTGGTAATCCTAATTTACATTTAATTTTTTTTTCATATTTACCGTGTTTTCTAGTTTCTATCGTAGATAAAATATTGTACGATACACATGCGTAAAGCATCTTTAGTCACTCGCGGGGCTTAAAGCTCTTGCTCACTCGCGTTTTAACTCTACCCCACTCGTGCCTAAAGAGTAGCTTTACGCACTAGTATCGTAAATTACTATTTTGTTATCAAATGTCGCTTACACCGTTAAAAAATTCTATTTTTTATTACATCATCATGGTTTTCCGCAAAATCGTATTTTGATATTGGATAAAAAAGTACCAGTCAAAAATTGTATGGCCACACTGTGATTATATAGTCACTGTAGTAATTTAAAATACTATAAATGTAATTATAATATACATAAGAGCCCAGCAAATTTTTCCAATTATCATATGCATTTGTACCCTTCCTAATCCTTATTAATCATGTAACATGGACAAAACACCAAAGCATCGCTGTCCTGCGGAACTTTTTCTTGCCGAACTTTTTCCTGCGGATTTATTTCCCCACGGCACTTTTTCCGGCGGAACATTTTCCGCGGAACTTTTTCCTGCGGACTTTTTTCCGGCATCGGGTTAAGACATAAGGAGGTGATATGTTGACTATTCAAATTACTTTTAAATAAGGATAGGAAACCAAAACACAACTAATTATTTACCAAAACTACGCATTCAAAGGTAGAATAAAATAAAAACAAATCCATCTAAAATAGTATTTAACATTACAAGCCAGGTAAAACAGTTTTTACTGGCGATAGGATTCGGATGACTAGCGAGCCGTTAGGCGAGCCTGTCATATCCTTGAGCCAGTAAAAATGGTTACCTGGTGTGTTTTGTTGAATATTTTATTTGTTTCTCACTTGTAAATAACTAGAAATCTACCATTTATTCAAAATGTCAAACTGACAAGCAACTAAATTCATCAATATGACACATACTAAGGAAGACAACTCTGGCTTTGCACGCTATCATTTATCTATGAGCACGCTTGTAAAATATAACTGGCTAGCCAGTACAAAATTTACTGGCTAGCCAGTTAAGAAACATTTTCAAGGTGAATACAGTGACTTGATAAATTGATGTTTACAAGTGAGGAACAAATAAATACCTTTTCAGATTTTCATTACAACAACAGAAAACAAAAAAACACAAGTATTTTGCCGATAAAACAAGGTCAAAGAAGAGCGAATACTTAATAATTAAATACCGTCTCAAACTAAACGGGATGCTATCAGATTAAATAAAAAAAATATCAACAAGGAGAACAATGGTTGGACTAAACGAATTTCAAAACAAATAATTCAAGCAACAATGTTTTAAACTAACACAAACCAAAACAAAAAAAGTACAATTGTAAGTAAAAATGCTAAAATATTATTATAGAAAAAAAAAATCTTGTTTTCCAGTAAAAGAATATAAACTGAAATTCCAAGGGAAGTTTTATTTGACTTTGCAACAAAACATTTAAGAACTACCAAATAAAATAAAGATGAATTTAAAACAGATAATTTAACAATATTGAGGAAACTTATCCCTTCACCTATCTAAAACTAACATGTAATTAAAAGTTTTCAGAATGTGATCCTGTTATACAGGGTGAGGCACCTAAAGTGTTACAGAGCAATAGCACTCAAACTATTAATCACATCCAAAAATGTTTCAGACAAAAGTTTCAGTGTTCGAGAAGGCCGTCATATTGAATCACTCTATTTTTTTATCTGTGGAGGCGCTGAAGCTACGTCAAGGTCAACTCCACTTTTTTAAATGGAACCATGTATTTTTTTTTTTTTGGATGAAATTATTACCGATTTGAAGACGAATTCAGCGACCTGCAACACAAGGTCATTCTAGTCACGCAAAGTATGAAAATAGTCGAAAAATCGAAAAATGCAACAGTGCAACAAACACGAGTCAACACGACGGTGCACCACCCCATTATGCTATGTGTTTAAGACAACTGCTAAATGAGATTTTTGGCGAAAAGTGGATAGGACGAGGCGGTCCTGTAGCTTGGCCACCTCGTTCGCCAGATCTAACATCACCAGATTACTTTTTATGGGGTTTTGTCAAAGATCGCGTAATGGCGGTAGCACCTACCACGCCTGACGACATGAAAGACAGAATACGACGGGCATGTACCGAAATTACACCACAAATGTTGGCTGAAGTTAAACGGTCTTTTCATCAGCGAATTAACAAGTGCTTACAAGTCGAGGGTCATCACTTCGAGCATCTTCTGTAGGTAGACCCAAACCAAAGTTAGTGGATCCTTTGAAAGTGATTATTCCAATATTTTTCGATTTTTCGACTATCTTTATCTTTAAACTTTGCGTGACTAGAATGACCTTGTGTTGCAGGTCTCTGAATTCGTCTTAAAATCGGTAATAATGTCATCGAAAAAAAAATACATAGTTCCATTTAAAAAAGTGGAGTTGACCTTGACGTAGCTTCAGCGGCTCCACCGATAAAAAAATAGGGTAGTCCAGTATGACGGCCTTCTCGAACACTGAAACTTTTGTCTGAAACATTTTTGGATATGATCAATAGTTTGAGTGCTATCGCTCTGTAACACTTTATGTGCCTCACCCTGTATAGTGTCCTAATTTATGAAAAAATAAATTGTCTGAAGAAGCCAACTTTGTGATTTAGCGAAACGTAACGTCGGTTAATCAATTTTTATTAATAAATTTTAATGTGTCTTGACAAAAATGTAATTGGTTTCACGTAGTTAAACCTTTTTAACCTAGCTCATATTATCTCTCGGATTGTAAGGTGGAAGAAGTTCTGGTGAATATGTAAACCCATCAGGGTAAACATGATAGATCCAGTAAATGCTTATCTACCTTATAATTTCATGAATTGCACAAACAGCTGTAAAACAAATTTAACTTTAGAATTTATGTTTATTTGTTCCTCACTTGTCAACATCAATTTATCAAATCACTGTATTCACCTTGAAAATGTCTGTTAACTGGCTAGCCTGTGAACCGCATTTAAAATTTTACTGGCTAGTCAGTCATATGCTTCTGTCCGCCAGTAAAAACCCTTTTACCAAGCTAGTAATGTTAAATACTATTACCGATTTCTAGGTTTATACTTTGTTTCAAGAAATTTTAACTGATATTGTGCTGTTTACCCTGGACTACACTATTTTACTTTGTGACGCTTTACCATCATGCAATCAAAGATTTGACAGGTATAGGATGTGCCATAAGATCGAAAATGATTGTTTTATTAGTGAGCAAAACAGTTAAAAATAGATACTAAATAATGAAGGAAACACACAAAACAATATAAGGAAATACATTCTAGGTAAATTCCAATCCTGCGTTTCATAAATAAATGAACGAAGGTAAATCTGCGAGTTGCTAAAATGATGGAAAAGTAATGGTTAGATTGATAAATTATATCAAATCACTTAAAAGTCAAACCTTTGGTAGAAGTGGTTGTGGGTAAGTAGGTAAGTAAATAAGTGAATACAGAAATTCAGCAGGAATGGAAAACACACCATCGATAATTCCAGATTGAGAGGACTAGCTCACTAAAGTGACACTTAAACTGGTTAGAGGGACTAACACCAGAATAATGGCTGTAAAGGCTGTAACTTTGGCTATAGACAAGAGTTGTACAAACTACAGAAGTATGTCTCTACTGCTTATAAGATATCCACAAATCTTGTTAAAAACAATTCGAAACTCTGGATTGATGATGAGTTAATAAAATGATGTCCTTTATCAAACACCAATTCTGTCTATCGAAAATTTTAAAAGCACCACAGATAGGAACAACTACATCACTCGCGGCTTTGTAGGAAGGATTTCTAGAGTCACTAACCTTCGGCGATGCCCTAATGATTGTTCTTTGGATCTGGACAATAAGCAACCGGCAGATGTGATTCACCCCTTTGACAGGGTACCCAGAAGACACAAACTGAACCATGTTGGAATGCGTGGAAATTTTTTACTTTGGATTCAAGATTTTCTGATCTAGAAAATCTTTACCGTCCGAGTAGGTGACTCGCTTTGCACTCTTATAAACGTGTTACCTTGTATCACACAAGATTCGGTTTTATTTTAAACATTTCTTCAAAAAGGTAATGTTTTGCCGATGGCACAAAAATATAAGTAAATCCTCGGATACTGCATGTTAGCAGTGATAAATATGCGGTGATTCATATTGATAAGAATAATCTGTGCTTCTTTCTACGAGTACTAAAGAAGTCTTTTATTTGTGTGCCATATTCGGTTTTTATTAAACTATGCAAGACTTATATGAGAGCTCATCTTGAGAACGTGGGTGGTCTAGTACCTTGATCTGATTGCGGATCAAACCCATTTTGAGATGGTGCAAAAATACGTTACTCGCATTCCTTTTGAAAGAGTAGGACTATTGTATGAAAATGGATCTATGACGAATCTTCCTTCATTTTCCAACCGAAGGCTGCGAGGTGATCTAATAGTCACGTACAGAAGTTTCAGAATCTGTTCCCAGTTGACTTTTCGAATTTATATATCTTGATAACGGGCGAATGACTTCAATTAACAGTTTTATAAAGACGATCTTTAATGTATCATGTCAATTGACCCTTATTCAAATTATAGTAGCGTTTATTTTCTGTTTTTTTTTGTAAACTATTGTTGTCAACTGTATTAGGGCGTTTCTTTGGGCATTATAAGACCTAGTCTTTTGCCCTTATTTAAATAAAATATTAATAATTTATAATAATGCGTTGAGTCAAGTACTGGAATATCAATGCGTAGTCCGCAAAGGAAATAATAGACAACATATTGTGTTTGAGACATAGTATGCAGAATCTACAAAAATATGCCATTGATACATGTCTACACTACAAAGAAGCCTATAATAGCACCAGTAAAATCAACTGTTGAATAAAAGGGAAAAATCTTTATTTCTCCAGCAGCTAATTGCCGGAGCGTCTCAAACTCAAAGGCAAATGTTAAAATAGAGCAAAGTAAGTTAGATCGATTCAATACAGACACAGACTATGGAACCCAATATCGCCGTAATTGTCTAATTTAGTGCTTGAGTGGATATTCAGATATAAATCACGTAAATACATGCATTCCATTAGGTAAGACGTTGACAGTAGTTGGTTATGCATAGGGTCTTGATCTAATAGGTGAGACGGAAATATATATGGAAAATTTATACAGATCTATCGAAACACCAATTACTGCAATAGGAATGAAAAAAAATTAAGTGTAAATGAAAAACTAATTATAGAGAAATTCTGAGAAGAAGTAACCCCTTGATCATCAACATCTACTCGTAGAAATTGCAAAACCAAGGAATTTAAGTATCTGGGTTTATTAATAACAAACATCAATAAAATGAGCAAAGAAGTTCGTTTCAAAAGCATTGAAACTGTTGCTTTTTAACACTCTGAATTAAATAAAATAAAATAAGTCGCTGTCTTGCGAAAATAGAGTGTTACACAAAATACTGTGTTCGATTGTGTCTTAGTAGGTAATGGTTTGGTACTTGGAGACTCAGAACAAATGGAGAGCAGGAGACAGCACGAATCCACCTCTTATTATCAGCAAGAAAACTGAATTGGTTGGTTATATTGTTAGAGCTGGCGAAAATTTGGAACCACCTGGCAGACCTTGCTAAGGACTATTAATTATTCCTGTAAAATTGAATTTCAGCTTAGACCGCGTAGTCTTTGTAGATAAACCCCCAGCACTGTTTGGCTTAATGTGCCTTGCACATTGTAAACTCGAGCAAGGATCCACGCGATGGTCATGCTCTTGGCTGGCTCATGTTGTTTAACTACCTTGAGAACAAGGATTATTAGGCAGATTTTGCCTTGTTGCTGTTTGTGTACCCATATCGACTAACGTTTCGCAAGACATTGCAGCTTGCATAATCAGAGTGAAGGTCGCTCTAAGAGGTCTTAGAGCATCATCAGAGTGAGAGTCACTGCAAGCTGTAATGTCTTGCGAAACGTTATTTGGTATGGGTGCACAAACAGCAAAAACGCCAAATCTGCCTAAGTAATCCTTATCTCAAGGTACTTAGTACTCAAACAAAATGATCCATCAAAGAGCATGGCCATCGCGTGAATCCTTGCTCGAGTTTACAAGGTGCAAGGCATATTAAGCCAGAGAAAGCAGAGTGTTTATCTACAAAGACTACGCGGTCTAAGCCGAAATTCAGTTTTAACAAGAATCATTCGAGCAACCGCGAAAGCCTGAAACAATAATATATGACTATTAACTAGACAACATTAAATTACCTTTAAAAGAAATGAAGGTATCGCATGAATGGGCAAAGCTAATGATAGAAGACAATGGAACGGCGTTGTGAAGGAGGTCAAAGTTTTGAGAGCATTACATGTTCATCAGAAGTAAGTAAGTACGTGGGAGCTGGTATAGTAGATTAGTCAGTTTTAGATTTTTAGAAATATTTCTAATTTGATGAAACCCAAAGAACGTCGATGGAAATTACAATAAATACTAAATTTTATAAATATTTAGTGGACGCGACAAAGCAACATTTTAAAGTGGTATCAACGAAAATCTCTAGCATAGTGTTATTGTTAACTAAATTGGCGAAAAGAGTACCGAAACAAGTTTCACTAAAATTCCACAAGATTTAAATGTAATGTAATTTATCGTTTGGTTGGTGTTAGGTTTTAAATCTTCCCCGTTCACTTCCTTTGACATTGAAATTACTACTGACGTTCTAGTTATCGTTTCTTACGCCAAGACATTTTGATTATCAAAAAGTTTAAAGTATTTTGGTGCAAGTGCAATCGATGATTTCCTGTTTTGCAATTCCTAAATCCTCGTTAAGTACATTTACTTGTCGTTTAATTAACAGTTGGAAACATAAAAAAGAGTTAGTTATATCATGTTGATTAAATTACAGAATCACACTGATTGATATACCTAAATAGATAGATATTTCCAGTCCAAATACATTTTTATCAGTCATTGCTTTATAGAAGCCATACACAATAAAGCTTTCAAATAATTTTCAATGATGACGTCAAGTCTGTATCAAAGCAGATAAATCCCACTCAATTTAATTTCTGAGCCATACAAAGGCATAGAAACAGACTCAAGACAATGTGGCCAGTGACGTTTGTTGATTTAATAAATTAATATTCCTATGTTGCATTAACACCGATTTGACATTTACGAGCGTTGACGTTTATGATGCAGTTTTGAATTTTCACATCGTGTTAATTTTTTTAAAGAGAATATCCCTTAGGCATATCTAATCGGAAATTTTCCATAGCAACGGCGATTATTAACAATCGGACATTTTTGGAAATTGTCCGGAAAGTTTCCACTCATGTCACTGTCATCGCAAAAACCGTAACATTTTAGTATTTAAATTTTAGTTTTGCTATTATTCTTAACGAAAATGTTTTATTTACTGTGTTTTTATATATTCTCTATCAAAATATAACGCCTGCATAATTTTTTTTATGAGAAAAGCTTTCTATGATACGTTAATTATTGTTTAATGTGTGACAATTAGTGATGGGCCTATCCGGAATGAATAATCGGAAAGTTTCCGATTGTTCAAAAAATCGGAAGGTTCCGATTATATCGGAACGTTTCGGAACTTTTCAGATTTCGATCATTTTACTGTTCGATGCACAAAATTCGGAACTTTCGGAATTCGATTATTTTACTATTCGGAACACAAAATGAGAAAACGAAATGCCAATTTGAACTGAACAGAATACGGAATGTTGTGTTGACTCACTTGACTGCTATATGCTGGTGAATGGCACTAATGGCAATGGTACTTCATAGATTAATTATTAGATAGTACAACTTATAGACTTAAAATTCATGTATTGTTTTATACTATCTATTATGTACTTTATGTGCCATTAAACTTTAAAATATCACAACCATTTTCCGAAAGTATATTAAGGTAACTTCTGTAATAATTTGAAAGACTATTTTATTTCCTCTTATATGCCACTGTGCGACTCAAACTCATAAATTGTTTTACTGGCGGTCCTGCAAACCCAAACAATAGATGCCAACGCAGATAAAGGCTTACGGCGCGACGCAAATTTGCACGCACTTCATCTTCCTTCCGCTTGTTGTTGTTTCGCTCGTTTTTTCTTGCTTGCATTTACGGAATGTAAAATAATCGGGTGATATTCCGATTTTATAAACATTCAGAAATGGAACATTCCGATTATTGAAATCATCCGATTATGCCCATCACTAGTGACAATGGTTTCCAGCAGTATTAAATGAGTTGCTAGTTACGTCGTCGCACTCTGAGGCTCCCAAATTGTTTAGAAAACTGCACGCTTGTAACCTTGACTACACGGGCTTCCTGCCTTGTGCAATCTAGGAGATAGAGCTTATATCAATAGATTAGCAATATTATATAAGCTAGTATTATGCATTCTATTGTTAGTTCCTAATTCAGAGCTTAACACGCTTGAAGTAAGAGATTGTCTTGCGAAAGCCTGCTCTCAGACTCCAGTATATTTATGTATCGTAAAATAAGAATATCATTGTTTTTTAAAAAGTCGTTTCGGCGTCGAAAGTAGTAAATTTCTTATCAACGAAGATATCAAACCATAAGAAATTTGTGTAAGAGTTAAAAGACAGTTTGATGCGCAATCACTATCAGACATAAGCGTTTACAAAAGGAGTAAAGCGTTTAACGATGGCTGCAAAAATGCTGAGATGATCCGCATTCTCGCCATCCAAAAACATTGACAACAGAAGAGAATCCTGACAGAGTAAAATGCACTTATTTCAATCGATAGTCGAATTACAGTCAAGGATATTCCTACTGCCTTAAATATCAGTAGGCAAACTTGAAAAAAAAACGCGAGTTCTCTCTCTGTGTCTTACAGGATAATGCTCGACTGCATTTCGCTATTCACACGCTGACTACGATTCAACAATTGAAATGGACCATGCTGCCCCATTTACCATACATTTCGGAACTTGTTGCTTTAGTTTTTTATTTGTTTCGACCCTTAAAAGAGTTTCAAGAAGAAAAATACCTCGTTGTAATGAAGAAGTCATCGAAATTGTTCGGGAATGGGTGTGACAGCAGCCAAAAGAATTTTTTTCTCGTGGGATACAGAAACTTCCTGAAAGATAGCACCAGTTTATTAAAAGAGAGGGAGACTCATTGTGTTGTTTTTGAATAAATATTAAATTATAATTTATATTTGAACGCTCCTCGTAGTATTACGACGGTAGCACCCATAATTTCTGCAAACCAATAAACCAAGTGCACCATGGAAATCAAACTTGCCATGAAACAAATGTTTGTTGTTTTCTAGTTTAACAGTTGAAATTTTGTTTCATAATTGCGACAGTTATTATACAGATAATTTTGAAAGAAGTGTTGTGCAGAAAAAATGAATTTAACGAAAGAGAACATTTTAGAGCAGTGATTTATTATGACTTTAAAAGTTTCCTATCTCCGAAAGAAATCTTTGAATGACCTTGTGCTGATTTTGGTGACCAAGCGCCTTCGCATTAGAGAACTCTTTATTACTGTTTTAATGAATTTAAATTTGAACGGGTTTCAGTCAGCGACGATTTTCGTGAAAAAGGGCCAATTTCAGCAGGTACCAAAACGAACCTAAACGCTATAATAAGAATAATTCAGGACGACAATCGAGTCACATATAGAATTACTATATACTGCAATAAACAAGATTTTACATAATCATTTGGGTGTAAGAAAAGTCTGTTGTCGTTGGATACCATACAGTTTAACAGAAACACAACATCAGCATGTGGAGTGGTATAAAGAACAAGATGAAGGTAGATCTAAATCAGTTTACATCATAAATGGTGGCGAAAGCTGGATATATGCATTTGAACCCGAATCTAAGCGGCAGTCTGCACAATGGATGTTTTCAACAGCTCCTAATCCAGTTAAAGTGAAGCGTGCTTGAAAATAAACGTACGGTTACCTCAGAATGGTACACAACAGTATGGCTGCCAGACCATATTCAAAAAGGTCGTTTACGGCGCCCAAAGAGTGAGATCGCTCTGCACCATGACAATGCTTCTAGACATACCGCACATCAAACAAAATAATTTTTAGAGACTTCCGGGTTAATGTTGCTGGGTTCTCCCCCATACGTCCCGACCTAGCACCTTCCGATTACTTTCTATTTCCTCCATTAAAGGATAAAATTCGGGGTGTGCGATTTGTAACTATCGAAGATGCTGTGGAAAGCTTCAAAAACCTTGTTTCTCAAGTGGTATTTATGTTTTGAAAATTGGTTTTACCGAATGCGCAAATATTTTGAGAAATAACAATAAAAACAAATTTTGGCTACACAACTTTGTTTTATTAGACTGCAGAAATTTACAGTGCTGCCCTCGTATAACAGCGTCAAAGAAATAGCAAATAAATGTAGGTATGCGAAAAAGTTATGTATGTACGTAAGTAAATTCATATCTTCATAGGTATACATAGGTATTGACGATGGTTGGTTGGGGGGACCTGGCCCTCCCCAGCCAAAAATCCTAGTTACGCCAATGGTAAAAATGTAGTCTACCTTTGAGTAAGCCAGAATCTTCAAAATGTTAAGGTGAGTCGTGATCATGACGCTTGCGTTTTGAAATGTTAATTTTGTTTTAGAATGAACTTGAAGCAAGGGTTTCACAATCTTTCAAAATGCCATTACAACAATTTTTAACTATCTTATTGCTACTATGAAAATGTGGAAAAGTACTGGAACATGTTTAGATTTGCCCAATTTGTATTGGCTTACTGCAGATTATCTAAGAAATGGCAGTGATGAAATAATCTGGGTAGACAGACTCCTTGTAGCAAATGATTCAATACGGGAGTGGCGAGAGGTATCGAACCTCCTCAGAAATTCTCACCCCAGCGCTATAGCACAATGGAACATAAAGATCTCGTGAGAAAAACATGTAGATCTAAGTAAAGCTATGTCTAGAACCAAACAAAGGACTTCAACTCCCGCTATTGTGCCGAGCTCTCTTGTTTTTCGTAACAAATATATGTACACCTTAGGAGGCTTTATTGATTCTGCGAACAACAGATACTGCGATCCGACCGATATTGCACAAAGTAGACGTAACGTTTAATTAAGGATAAATGATATCTGCCTGGCTCAGATATCGTGTTTTGCCATGTGATGCGGAAAATTAGATACACTTCTTACGCGGTGGGCTTGGTGTGGGCGCGATACAGATTAATGCAACTGCGACAGCGTTTTTCGACCACGCTGTGGATTAAACCTGTCCGCCAATTGTATTTATAGAAATATGCTCCAGTCCCGAAAATATATTTTCTTGCGCGAATCCATTATTTTTGTGTCTAAGTACACGGGCAGAGTAATAATTCACAGCAAGGAAAGATGAAAGCGTGTCAGAGCGATGTTCATTCGAAACAAGAAAACGGAAGCTTCATGTGAGCTAATCTAGAATTAAAGTAGAGACCCTGACAGAACCAGGCCGGGATTAATACAGCGTGTTCGTGATGTGCCACGTTAAAAATTTACAATTTTCGCTTGCATTGCCAATGACGAATATTTGCTTTTCGGAACAAAATTCTACATATTCGCAGAAACTGCTACAGCCAAGAAAGTTTGAAGCATTAATGATTTCTTGTATATAATATTTTTATAGAATTAGTATTTCTATTTTATTTTGCCATAACTTATTAAAATAACACCAGATTTTCTAATATCGAGAAAAATGATTATTCTATACATATATCAAAGTGGTTAAGATTGGCATAGTTTGCATTTCAGTTTATAGTACCGATGATTATATTTGAACAGACATGCACTTAGATAGTAGGTAGTTACAAATAAAACTAATCATTGTCATTACTTTGCTAATTTGAACTAGGATACTTAAACTACCAATTTCAATTTCTACAGACAACAATAACTGAAGATTTGATTCAAGCAGGGCTTAACAGGATAAATGTACGTTGTACGTAGCAATGTTGTGCTTTTTAAACACCACAAAGCATTGGATCACATAACATAGGTACGATTAAAATAATTTCTCATTTGACAGCAAACAAGAGAAATCTGTAATTGTTTTAATTAATTAGTAACATTTACATTGACCAATTAATTTAAATATCTATTATAATACGAGTGCTAATAGTACTGTCCTACTTTTCAGGCAGATAGACTTTATAGTTTTGAACAAAAATCAAGTAGAGGGGAGTGGGGATCACTCAACCATGGGGTACATTCAACCTGTAGATATATGCACAAAATTATTTAAATTGCTCTCCTTTTGAGAGGAACATCAAATTCTTACAATGACAGTGTATCCGGAAAAAGTAAATTTTCTTTAGATTTTTAAAACTAACATAGATTTATTAAAGTACCTGTCTTTTGTTTTGCCCATGAGTTACTACCCTGACAATACACACACAAAATTTTACAGGCCCAGGACTTTCTAAAAGTAAGTTTCATGACATTTCTTAAAACTATAAAATTCCCAATACTTTCTAGAAGTATTGTGACGTTTAATAAAGACTTCGAAACAAAAGTAAAACTGTGCTTGTTTAACGTAAGATTCTGGTTGGGGTTCTATAGTGGCATTCTAGATTGGCTATACTTATTTAAAGTTTGATTTTTTACACGCTAAAATGTATCTACTCCTGATTTCGTCTCAGAAACTCATTTTGTCGAGTTATGTTTCATAATTTTAAAACTTGTGGGATACATACGCATTTCTTGTAGATGCCTGGAAACCCTAACCGAAAAAATAGTTTCTTGACCAAAATAACGTTATGCAAGCTCTAAAAGATTATTTTAAAAATAAGATGCCCACTAAGCGTATCTGGAAGACTGCAAAGTATCAACAGGGACGTCCTGATGTCTAGAATTATAAAAGAAAAATCTGTAAAGAGCTTTACGCAGAACTTCCCTCGTCGACATTGTGATACTAAATAATTTTAAAAATGAAATTAAGCTAGGAGTACAAATATCCTCACGTTTCTAATAAATTAAATACATTTTCAAATTT
Source organism: Agriotes lineatus (assembly GCA_940337035.1). NCBI lineage: Eukaryota > Metazoa > Arthropoda > Insecta > Coleoptera > Elateridae > Agriotes > Agriotes lineatus. The sequence goes on from OW679196.1 coordinate 126,385,380, forward strand.
AAAAAAAATGTATGCCGCTGGTGTTTGAACCCACCGCATCTGCGGCTCTGCAGAATGCTCGATCCTCGCTGAGTCTCCGCAGAGGATCTATGTAGGGCGGAATGCCATCTGAGCTACCGCGTCTGTCCGGGAAGAGTCCGGCGCGAGCGTCTCATGAAGAGCGCGGTGTAATGGTTGAAACATTTTGTGACATTATCCTTTATCGGTTGAGTCTTATTTTCGGCAAATGTAAAGCCTCACCTATATGAAAGTTATTACTTCATTTTATTTCAAAATTAACACAATTTTTTTTTTAAGATGCTCACCCTGTATATATTTGTATGATATTGTACCGGTTTTATGGGAGGTAGATATATAACATGTATGCAAAATATCGTCTTCTTCTGACAAATAGTTTTTGAGTTATACTGCCAACATACAGACAGACAGACAGACAGTCGGACAGACAGGCAGGCAGACAGACAGACGGACAGACAGACAGACAGACTGACGGAATTCAGAAAACCTCTTTTTCGTCATCTAGTGGCCTTGAAACTTGAAGATCCGAAAAAATCTCGGAAGGTGATTTTTTCGTGATTACAATACTTCTTTCGTCTTTCAGACGAAGGAAGTAAAAAGGAAGAGAAGAAGCTTTTGTGAGATCATCGGACTCGACTTGTGAATGTCAAGTAACGAAGATACCAAAACACTTCATAATAAATATTTTGTCAAGCACGTGTCTTTGAGGAAGAAGAGTTAGTTAAATATACTGCTCAACAAATGAACTGGACCAATTACATATATTGGTGCAATTCTTAAAAAATATTCGTGGCATTTTTGGTAACCTTTCAGGATTGTGTCACTATAAACAGCATTTTCTTTTCATAATTTGGTTTAAATAAAACTAAGTCCATTAATAAAATATTATAATTTAAAAATTTTGAATTTTGCTTAAATGTTGATAGCACATTGCATACAAGGTATGCCAAATCGTTGCCAAACATTTTTAAACGTTTTGAGGAGACTCAAAAAACTATTAATTTCTTTCTTTTTGTTCTTCCTCTTATTTTTGTTAAATACAGTTTTTTACAATTTATTATTTTTAATTTTATTAATGTGATTTTGTTAATGCTTCAGTTGATATTTGAGGAGAGTACAATGAAATATGCCTAATATAAGTATACTTAGAAAATTGACATTAGGCAAAAAGTTCAACAAAAAATTAAACAGAGGCATAATATACAATCAAAATCAAACGTTTATACTTCTACACCATTTGGGAACTAACTCAAAACTAAAGAAAAGGAAAAGAAGGGGAGCTATGCTTGAAGATGACTAAACGTACTAAACGGAAAGTGTTTAAAGAAAAAGAGTCTAAATCAAATGAACCAAAGTACTCTAAGAAAAAGTGTGCAAATCGATCAAACGAAATACTTTTGTAGAAACCGACAGTGAAAGTATGAAAACTCGCATTGATTAACTCTGATGATGATTTATCCTTTGATGAATTTCCATTAACACTATTAGACGATGACTGTTTAATTAAAGAAAGCGATTTCGATTTGTCTAAATTTACCACAAAATTTCAGTAAAAACTTCTTACTGATTTACGAAATTCAATTTCTTAGGCGTAAACACTTTGATTTTTCCAGATATGGATGTTATTTTCACTCTTCGCAGAAATGAGATTATTAGTTTATTACAGCAAAATACAGGAAATGTTGGAACCGCCTCTTTGCACATGTTTAAGTTTAATTTTAAAGTCTGGGACGTTGCTTTTTCCGTACGGCACAGAATTCTGGATAGTAACCATAGCTATGAGCAAAAAGTTGGAGGCATTTGAGATGTGGCTGTACAGGCGTATGTTAAGAATAACCTGGACCAAACATGTCCTACAAAAGTGTACTGGAACAACTCGACAAAAAGATGGAAATTATGAAGACCGTTAAATGAAGGAAACTTAAATATTTAGAACATATTATGGGGAGCGAACAATGGACTAGTTCAGCTTGTGCTACAAGGAAAGGTGGATGGGAGAACCATAAGACTTTTAGAGCTGCCTCGAATAAAGGCATGATTGCCAAAATGAATGCCGACATTCAGTAATGTACTGGCACAGGAAGAGGAAGAAGAAGGGATGTACGTTTAGAATTTTTTATTTATTTGTGTGTTTTCAGCTACATTCCTTCCGGAGGTCTAGTTAAGTACTTATCCATAGCAAACCATTTTTTTTATTTTACGTTTTATCCAGTATAGCTTCAAGATTATTCATTTCAATGTTGTCTGTAGTAATTTCTGGGTCCTTCTAATCCACTCTTTTTCATACATCTGGAGGGGGACTATCTCTACTAGTGGTAACGTTGATTTTATGTTTTCACCGCGGCGAAACTACATCTCTATGCTATAGTAGTAGTAGTAGTAGTAGTAGTAGTATTTTCGGGGAGACACATGACTAGCAAGTAGACCTTCATAGGCCCTTTTTTCCAATCCAGTGAACAAGGTCTAGGCATGCAGTGTACCAGGTACCTTAGTCCTACTTAGAAATTTGCCGAGACTAAGGAGTTTCAACCTTAGCAAGGGATCTTTTACATGCTACACATCGTAGTAACATGGGACCCACGGCTTTACATCACTCCGAATGATGGCATTCTGTAGAGGTTTTCTTCCGCATTTTTTATTTTTCAAAACCTCACCGGGATCGGGGATCGAACTTTCGACCCTTAGATCAGTAGCCAGAATGCTTATAACTGAGCTATGGAGCCCGGCTTTCTATGCTGTATGATTTCTTATTATCATTGCTATATATTTTTTTTGAAAACCTGTCTTGTTTGAAGAAATATGCAATGCTAAATTTTCTGCAAAAGGGTACTGTCACATGTGTATGCTCTCTGTATCGTACGTGTTGCAATTATTATTATTATTAGACACGCTTAATCGCTAGACCTTTTCGGGCAAAATATATAGGCCATTGGCCCTCTAACGCTTATTTATAATCTTTGTCCATTCTTTACGGTTCAACACTTTCTGTTTCCAGTCTTTTATTTCTTTTTCTTTTAGATCTTCTGTTATGGCTTCTCTCCATGTCTTTCTTAGTCTGCCTCGTTTCCGCACTTCTACATTCCTCCTCTACGCTATGTTTTTGACCACTCTAGTATTTTCCATCCTTTCCAGATGTCCCATCCATTTCAGCCTTCGTATTCGTATAGCTTCCATTATTGTTGCTTCTTTATGTATTTCGTAGAGCTCGGCGTTTGTTCTTCTCTCTCATCCATTGTCTGTCTTTTTGCAGCCTAGAATGCGCCTTAGTATCCGCCTTTCCCACACTTCCATTTTATATTGATCACTTTTCTTCAGCACCCAAGTTTCGCTCCCGTTATTACCATGTTATACACTCGTATTTTGGATTTTAGTGAAACGTGTTTAGACCTTAGGAACTTTGACAAACCACCTACCCACTTGTTATTTTTGGCAATTCTGGTGTCTATTTCTGCTGATTCGTGACACTTATCATATAATAGAACTCCTAGATACACAAATTCTTTGACCTTACTAAATTTCAGTTCTTCTCCTTGCTTTATTTGTATCCTTAGGTCTTCCTGCTGTAAGTCTTCTCGCACTGCATCTATCTTCATTATTTTTGTTTTTTCTTGATTTATCCTGAGTCCATATTTTATTGCTACTTCTGCAAGTTTTATAGTGATTCCCTTTAGTTCCTTCTCACTTCTTGCCATAAGCGCCACGTCATCTGCATACGCTATGCATTGATGTGAGTTTGAGTGTATAGTTCCTTCTCGTTTTATTCTTGCCTCTGGCATAATTTTCTCCAGGACTAGGTTGAATAACAACGATGACAATGGATCGCCCTGTCTTAGGCCCGACTTTACACTAAATTCTTCTGATAGAGTGTTTCTTCCTTTGACTTGATTCTTAGTTGATTTCATGGTCATCCTGACTAAATTTATTAGTTTATTTGAGATCCCCAAGTCAGATATGGCTTTATATAGTTGGTCCCTAATTATGCTGTCATATGCCATTTTGAAGTCTATAAATAGGATGAAAAGAGGAACTTTGTATTCATAGCAGTTGGTGTTATTTGTTTTATTAAAAACACTTGGTCTATAGTACTTCTGTTCTTTCTAAAACCTTGATACTCACTCAGCACTTGTTCTACATATGGTTCGAGTCTTTGCTTTATTTCGGTCGCTGTTATTTTGTACCCATTGTCTAGCAGAGCAATGCCTCTATAGGTACTACATATTGATTTATCTCATTTCTTAAAAAATGGTGTGATTAGGGCTTTGCTCCACTCTGGGGGCATTTTCTCTTCCTGCCATATTTGTACTGTTATATTATATATATAACAATAAACACAGGAATATAAAACCGAATACATGCAGGGAACAAGATTCAGTGTTAATTGTAATTTAATTAAATCGTCTGCTCATTGTATACTTATATTAATATTCGTGTGTTTTCGTGTAGAAATATTTTCCAGTTCTAGAGGCTTGTAATGCTGACATTATTGCTCAAGTGCGAAATTAATCAATATAATCGGAAAATTCAAACCACAATGCAATACTAGTTTCTACCACTTTATTTATTATTCTTCTCTTAGTTTGTGGTTGTTATATGATGCTAAATATTTTCTAATTTTTCTGTCCTTTAGATTGTTCGAAATTCTAAGTTATATATCAAATACCACAATCTTTAAACATTTTGCTTGTTTTGTATATCAAAACTATACTGGCGTTTGTCCATGCGTTCACAATCTTTATTAATTTTCTAAACAGAAGTTAAATATCTTTCACAGTTCTTTCACTAAATCCCCCTCCTCTCAATAATTGTCATAGTATCCGAAATAATGCTTGTTAATGATTTTTGTTCTTAAACATGACATAGTTCTAATTTCCTGGGAGATTTTTAATGAAATTGTAATTGTCTTACTTCTCACCTTCACACTCCTGTATGTTCCCTATTTATTTTTAGATCGATTTTAAATTTTGGTGATGTATTCTACTGTTTAAAAGGATTATTTTTTTGCTGCAAACTAGTAGCCTAGTGTGATAAAAAATAATATAAAAAAATGTGTCTGATTTTATTAAAAAAATTAAACTATTGCTCATAACGACAAATGCAGGATTTTCCGATTGTATCAGTTGTGTTTAACTTTATTTCAAATGTTTTTCTCTCTATCCAACATTGACAAATGGGAATTACATCTGACAAACAATGAAACACAATTGAAACATGGTGAAAAGCAATCGGAAAACCCTGTATATTCGAAATCGTAATCTTTAAGACTAACTAACTTATTACTTATTGATTCAGTATATTTAAATAATTTTCATATTTGACCTCCTGAACCACTGTACATCTATTTTCTCGCCATTGAAAATCTTTCTTTCCCAGATCTCAGTATTGTTGGTCGTATTTGCTTAGTCTTTGTAATTCTGTAAATAGTTATGGTACAAATGTGTTATATTACTAAGAAGTCACGCGAGAAAAGTTGAGCCGTCGATATATCTGGCCGAATGGATTTTTTTCTCGAGTGAAATATTTGTAATAACAGATACATCCCATACAAAATTTTATTCATCAACCTTATAAATACCAAATAATATAAACTTTGAATTGACAGCTGTAAAAATTGAAGGTCAAAGCGACATGGAGTGCCATATAGTAAGTACCTATAAAATCATGTTTGGATTATGACCTATAAAAGTCTACTGAAATCAGCATAGTTATAGTGTAATAACAAGGAGGTGTTGGATAAATAAAATAATTATACAAAATGCAATATCAAATAAATAGCAAGGGCATTATGAAGATGTTTCTGCCCTTCCGAGAGCTATAGGTACAAGCCTGAGGGCCTCTATCCGGAGGGTTTATAAGTCGCCCGTAGGCTATGAACATCAAGTAATGCCCGTGATGGTCAACGTTTTATTTTCCACTTTGAATGAGCAAATAACTTGAAAATTTGCTTAGTCCATAACGCTTTAGGGCGTAAAGACACCCGCTCATTATGCCCTCTCGAGAGGGCATAAGAGGGCATAATGAGCGGGCTTTATCATTACGGCCGACTGTCAATAATAGATTAGTGGAAAATAAATATTGTTAATGGTTTTTCAAGATATTAAAGATAGTTTTCTGCTGTCGCCTAGATAAAATGCCTTCATACTATTTAATTTTATCAAACATAGAACAAAAATAAAAACTGCCAATTTGATGACGGTGCACTACGTACCCTTAAGTTTGGCATTTAAGTTTCAGCACTTTCTTGGGAGATATACGATAAGCAGCTAGTACTGCATAAACGCCAGCCATCGTTCTTATAACGTTCCATAGTAAACTTTGACCGTTTTAATAAGATGGCAATGCACACAAATCTTGGCAGTGCAGCCGGCTTTTCGCTGATTTACAAATACGGAGCGTTTCTTCCCGACGCTAGTAAATTACGCTGTATCTAAATACCAAAAGAAAAACTGCTAGCCGAAAAGTTAGATGCGGAAACTTTAATATGTCTTTCGTTTAAAGTAAAATACGCGAGATTTAAACAAGCCAGGAGCTCATTTATAATGAGCGTTTGGAACTGTTTGCTCAAAAAGTTCTACAGACTTTGTTATCAGTCAGCTATAAATTAAGGCACCGCATCCTTAAAAAGCTTTTACACCTGAAATCGCTAATTTATTGTATGTACTCGAGTCTCATTCACTTTGTTGCTAATATAAAGGTTATTTATAGCATCTTGAAACAAGATCTAACAAGCAATTTGTAAGAACAGAATAAGCGAATGAAAATGAGAATGCGAATAATGAGATGAAGGAATAGATAAACATGAAATATCTGTCTTTAAACAAACCCGCCGGATCCGAAGCTAACTGAAGCATTTTTCTGTTGCTACCAAGCAATTACCTGGGCTAATTTGTTCCAATTTTCATTGGGACAAGGTTAAGAATAATATATTAATATTGAGTAAATACCAGTGGCGTAACTACAAGTATTGAATCCTCACCGTATGGTTTTGTAATGGGCGTCTTTCGATTCTTTAAAGATGATATTCCTAGTATTTTGCTAGTTGTAACTAAGTAAAACTATAGTGAGAGATATTTAAATTTATGTTAATTCATCTTTTCTATAGCACATGTTAAAGTGTGCTTTTTTCAAGTCAAAACAAAAGGTCAAGTTTTACTTTAACAGCAAGGGTAGATAAAGTAGCACTTTAACATCAAGGATAGATAAAGTAATTTAATTTTCTAACTTTTGTTTAAATTAAATATGACAGCTTCGTATTATCGTAGCAACCCAATCTAGCTACTGACATTTAGAAATGTGATTGACTGTCCTTATTTTCTTTTGAAATTGTTAAAGTTCTTGCTATAGAAAAAAATATTGTATTATACACGACGATAAAGTTATTTCCATCCACTCTTGAATCATTAACGTCTCGACTTCGTCTCGACGTTAAACGATTCACTCGTGGATAAAATTTAACTTTATCGTCTTATATAATAAATTACTATTATTGGAATTTAATTCTTCTCCCATTTGCAAAAGTTACTTTATATAATTTATTAATTATATTTATATCACTAGTTTTATTTGCTGCTGATTAATTATTTTTGTTTATTATATGGAGAAAAACGACTTTCTTTCTCACAAAGAAATGCAGCCAATATTTATTTAGTAGTTTATAAATAAAAACAAATTATTTTTAAATTTTTACATACGTTTCGCTAACTTATTTTTTAGCTTCTTCAGAAATATATTTTTATATCAATTAGTTTATGTGTGAAAGGATTGGCAAAATTTTTTAGGTTTTAGTTTTTAAGCTATTTTTTAAAGTGGGAAAAATAAATAATTTTATTTAATTTTGAAGGTGGTAGATTTATGAATATTTAAACTTTTCTCAATTATAAATTACTTACCTTGTGCGATTTATGCAAATTGTTAATTGATAGTACGATTTCCAAAATAATTTCAAAAACCCAATTGCTCAAGCTATGAATTTCCAGAAATTTTGAAATTATTTCATTTAACACAAAATTTTAGTTATAAAATGTTGTAATGAATACCATTTACATTTTAAATATTAATGTTGCAATTTGTCTAAATTGCTGGTGTTAGAATATTCTTTTAAATATTATTTAGACGGATATAATTTGCATTACAGCAATTACAAGTAATTTTATAGACTACATGTTAAAGTTCCTTCAGTTTTCTCTCAGGTTTTTATAAAAAAGTTTTTTAATGGTATTGTCATTTTTAATGGCAGTTTTAATATTATTGACTTTTAGTTCTTTTTCGATTTTTTCAGAGAGGTAAACCAACCTCGAAATTAAAACATAAAAAGTAACAACACTCTTCAAACATAAATTTATTACTCTAAAGATCTATTTCTAAAGAAGCTAAAAAATACTTAAGTTAGCAAAGTTTACGTAAAATGAAAAAATTATAAATTCTTCAATGTGATATTTCGTAATAAGTGTATGCATGTATTAGCGTTAACCTATTGTTACTTTAGCGGTGCAGTGCTCAACTTGCACCGTGTTCCGAGTTACAAAGTTAGAGTGCGCCTTTTGTGTTTGCGTAGCAACCATTGTGTTAGATGTGTGTCTTGATGATGTGTTGACCTTGTTACTTTTTCTCTTAGGTCTGTGTTTCTGAGTAGACCACAGTTAATTTGGTGCTCAACTGTGAATGGTCTCACAGGACCCGATACCGATCGCTTATGCTGCGGAAAAATTTTGCCTAAGGAGGACTTGCTTAATGCAAGTCTAATGCTCTACCTACTGCGCTAGCCGTCTTTCTCGTAATAGGTGTATTGTTACTAAAACCTTGTAATAACTAATTGAAAAACTAACTTATATTAATATTGAAAACTTTATTGTATATTTTGAAAGCCCTGTGGTAGTTACAAAGAAAATTAGTTCTATGAGGACCACCTTATAACATATTTTATCTAGTTTTTCTTACTAATCTAGCAATGTAGTAGAAAACATGTACATCTACCTATCTCTCTTAAACAGCGTTGAAACCTACTGCATAAAATACTTAAGTTCTTAGGTTTGTAAAATTACTATAAACAATGGCTTTCTCGTGAGGTAACGAAAATGAAGCATTTAAAAAATCTGTAAATGATTTGCAATTTTGATGTAATTTTAGTATTAAATACATTTAAAATGTAACTAGATGATTGTAAAATTGTTCACTTGATTCGAAAGCGATTACATATAGACAGGGACGGCATAAGTTAGTTTCTATTGAAATAAATTATCATTGAAAAAAATTATGAGATAGTTTTGACGGACAATTTATTTAGTATAGCAAAGTAAATGCGTTTTTAACCTTCGCCGTCCCGTAACCGGATCAGTGGTAACCCAAGTGACTTCTCCTATTTTGTTACCGGACGTAACAATCGTATTTTTTTTTAGTTTTTATATATTTAGAATCTATTTCAGTCGGTCACTATAGACCCGGTTTTGGGAATTCGTCATACTTTATATGTTAAGCAAGTGCATGCACGTTAGACTTGCTGGACAACTGATTCCATTTGTTCGTGTTATTAGTATGTGGCCAACAACGGATTCACAAGGCCTCCAACAAAAGAGAGCTCTAATAAATGATTCTGGCGAAGAAACCTATCGTTAGTTATTAATTGATAAAATGTTTAGTAATAAGTCTGAAACAGAGGATAATATTGAAGAGCACCAAGGAAACATTTCTTTTCAAGACATGGAAGAGGAGAATGCTGTTGGAAACATTTGTAGCGACAGTAATAATAAAGTGGAAAACAATCAACAGACTGAACGTAACTGGAAATATTTAGCTAATTAACCTAGCTAGGAAAAAACAAAAAACCGAAATGCGTACGTCAACAAAAGGATCTAACAGAGAAAGGTAAAGTCGTGTCTTTAATACCTGACTGCTTTAGATGGTTTATATCAACTGAGATTATAAATATTATTTTGAAGTACACTAACCAAACCGCAAATAATTTCTTAAATTCTTATAATGAACTGCACGCAGTTACAAAAAATAACACTAGAAAGATCGAGTGGTTTGATGTAGATGACAGAAATGTATGCCTTTATTTCAGTTCTTGTAGTGACAGGCAGCATTAGACAAGAAAATTATCACAATTAATGGTTTACTACTACTAATAGGTTCTTCACTACTCCTAGACTACACCAGGCTATTACGAGCAAAAAAAGGGTAAAGGTTCAGGGTCATTTCAATCCCCCTAACTGGAATTTCGGGATGGGGGAAAGAAAGGGGGGTGGAGAATAGAAGAAAGGCCAGGAAAAGTGGAGAAGTATTGCCCCGGCCTTCGCCTCAGAAAAGGTACTCTGTTGACTCAGGAAAACCACCTAAAAACCCGAATCAGAGCAGACGGTCACAGGAATCGAACCCACAATCTCCCCAATGTTAAGCAGACGTGTTAACTAATAGTCCACAGAGCTCCGTTAATGAGCAGAAATGATACTAGGATCTTGTAAAATTTATTGGTTTCGATTATATACTCACTAGAAGCAAGAGAAAACAACACGATAAAATGGCTCCTATTCGAGATGTTTCTGACATTTTAGTAAACAATTCAGAGATTCGTATATTCTATTGGGAACCACTGATCAATAGTTGGCGAGTTTTAGAGGCCGCTATCTATTCAAAGACTACATTCCAAGCAAATCTGATAAATCTGTCATGCAGAAATCCTGTATCATGCTAACTTTAAAGCCTGTCTAGGAAAATAAGCACCGTGAATAGATAATCTCTTGCAATGGTGTAACACTGTTGGGAACTATGCGAAAAACTCGAATCATAGTGATATCACAGAAACCGTTAAAACTACAAACTGTCATTGTAAAAAAAGAAGATAGTGAGGTCTAGGACAACAAGTACCTACAAAAGTGCGGTAGCGTTATCACCTAGTTACTGCTTAACCTTCAATTTGTTTGTTATATTTTGCAGAGTCCTTTTTCATGTTTTACTCTTTCAAGATTTAGTTAAGTAGACTAAAATGATACTGAACGTTATAAAAATACAAATAAAACAATTTGTATAAAGCATCTATTAACATGAGTTAAGCTTGACCCAGTTTTGGGATTTCGGGCAACTTTATTTTTTCGGAATGAAGAGGGTTAAAAAATGCAAAGTCGTCGTTTGTAGCCTCAATAATCCCTACCTACCTATAATAGGTACACTAAGACATTAAATATATTCGAGTTTGTTAATGAATCGTAACTGGTACTTAATAGCTATTAATGTACCAAGGGCGTACGAAGGTATTTATGGCCCGCGGAGTATAAATTAGAGTGTTTTTATTAAATACTAGCTGACCCCGGAAACATTGTTTTGCCGTAAAATAATTTGTCTCTGAAACCCCGTTTCACCATTATAGAGTTTTAATTTTATGTCATTGCCACCGTCTTGGACTTAAAAATAAATGCCATTTTTGCAATCAACGTCCCAAAACACCTCAATAACGACACCCAAATCACGGAATATTTTTTAATTCGAAATGTCTAGTTAATATTATTTTTTCATACAAAATTAGAACCTGTATTTTACCCCTTTAGGGGTCGAATTTCGAAATATCCTTCCTTATTCCTTGTATATATCATAGCTGTGACCTACCCGGCGTTGCCCGGACATAATATTTCGTGAACCTAGGCGTGTATGAGTTTTGCATTGTTCTATTACGGTTTTTCCATCCTGAAAAAAATTTATTTTTCCCAATTTTCCGAATTTTCGGAGTTTTCCCATTTTTCCCTTCGAAGCCATTCAGAAACAAAAACATACGAAATCCCATACAAAAATATCATACAAAATCATCTTTTTGATTTTACGAATTTTTGCGACTTTTCCGGTGGATTTTCTCAAAATGTTCTTTCCTTGTCCTGACAATTACGACCACAAAAAAATGAGCCAAATCGGTCGAGCTGTTCTTCTGTGATGATGTAACATACACGCGGCAATTGATTTTTATTTATATAGATTTATATATTATGCGTAGCTCTACCACCATACGTATACGGGCAATATTCATAAAATTTCCATAAATTTAAAACTTGCATGTTCGCTAATTGTATACTGTGGTCTTTATATGTGAATCTTTATACAAAAGTCTTCGATAATAGTATAATATAAATCCCCAAGGAAATTACTCATTTCGGAAAATTTATGAGTAGTACTTAGTTCTACACGGATCAGCGGTTTGCTAGACTTCAGTATACTTCGAAAATTTTCGAACTGTTTAGTGGTAATTGCTTTTATTATTTTTCAGCCACAGGAGTGAATTTTCAGCATATTTCTTCTTCATTTCTGTATGCATACTTCTCGTGCTGTCACTTCACTTAATCGTACCATAACGAAATGTATAATACAAACTTACAGAAAGTTGTAAATGAATTCCAAATTTAAAAACAGTGTGCTTTAATAGACTCAGGACAAAAGGTCAAGTGTTACTTTAACAGCAAGGGTAGATAAAGTAGCACTTTAACATCAAGGGTAGATCAAGTATTTTAATTTTCGAACTTTCATTTAAATTAAATATTACAGCTTCGTATTATCCTAGCAACCCAATCTAGCTACTGAGATTTTAAAATGTAATTGACTTTCCTTATTTTCTTTTGAAATTGTTAAAGTTCTTGCTATAGAAAAATAAATTTATTAAGTATACACGACGACAAAGTTATTACTATCCACTCTTGAATCATCAACGTCTCGACTCCATCTCGACGTTAAACGATTCACTCGTGGATAAAATTTAACTTTATCGTCTTGTATAGTAAATTACTAATATTTTGATTATTTTCATGGAGTAAATTGTCACAAATAGAAAAACTAATTCTTCTTTATCTATAAGGCAGTTTTTCAATGATCTGCTCTTTGTTATTGGTTAATCGGCAACCATTGGCGACAGAAAATTTGATTAATATATATTTCGATCCATATACGAGCTTTCTTCATTTTATATTTTATTTAAATTTACATTGTATCTGAAATACTAAATTAAGTTTAGCTAGGTCTGTGAGGAGTCAAAACTTCTCATTTTGTATCTTACTTGATAAAGTTACATAGCTACAAAATGTTTGTGATGTTTTAACATTTCTACGATTATTAAAGTACTATCTATTCTGTAATATGAATTAATGTTTATGTTTTATTAAGTTATTTTGGTTTAATTTCAAAAACAATGTGGGCATGACAGTGTGTGCGCAAGCTCAATATTAGAAAGAGTTTTTGAACTTGTTCAAATGTTCTAGTTGATACAAAAAAAGTTTTACAGTGTTTTTAAGATTCTTTGTAAAATTTTCAAGAATTTTTGGTTTACTTTAAATTTTTCTATGTCTGTTCAGTAATTCACTGCTTTGACGCTTTTCTTTAGTTTCCATCCTGTACTAAATGATTTAAAAACAAAATATTTTCTATCTGTAATATTTTTGGTTAAAATTGAAATTGTAAAGATTGTCAATTGCACCCTTTATTAGGTTTATTTTTAGTTTTAAGGATTTTGTTTGCTGATCAATTATTTTTTTTTTAATTTTGTTTAATTTGACCTATATAATTTGCTTGGCGATTGCTACAGTTTATTTGATATTCTATACTGATTGCTTTACTAATTTCTATGAAATTAATTAGATGAAGGTTGACCCATTGCTACTAGATCTAGTACTATAGCTGATTTAGTAATGCAAAAGATATAAAAATGAATATTAAAAAGTTTAAATCCAATTTTATTCCATCAAATATACGTTATAGTAGGGCTAATATAAAATTCAGGTTCCGGCAACGATGTGGGGGTAGAAGATATTTCTAAAACTATGAGAGTGACATGAATATTGTGTACATAAAAGTTGTAGGTACAAAGGTGGTGCACATTACTAAAACAGTGTTGAGTATACAGGGTAGCTCAAAAAAGTGTGGCGAATCAAACTTACTTTTTTCTTAAATGGAATGCCCTATATTTGGTTAGTTTAAAAGTGTTGCATTGAAATACTCATAATTTTGATATCAAGTTGTATGGGTCTAACGTCAACTTTTTTGAAGATATTATCGATTTTATGCAAAAAAAATGCTGAACCTCAGGCGGCTGTAAACATCAGAAAATAATTGAGTGAAGGAAAACGTTACCAAAAAATTATAATTCTCGTGAGCTACCTTTCAATTGTAAAATTGTGGAGCTGGGTATTAATACTAGACAGGGTGCTCAAAATTTGCAAATTTAATGATTTCGATTTTTTTTCAAATATTTGTATTTTTGAAAAGCCCTTTTATTAAACTTTCTTTTGATATGGTACTTCATACCTATAAATTCAACTGTTGAGATATGCGTGTTTGAACATAAAAACAATTTAAGCACCTTAAGATGCTTTATTTTATGGGATAACAAACAAACGCCGTTCAAATAATGATTTAAACACTCGAGGTCTTCAAAAATAAAACAGAAAATCAGCGCTAGAAAATTTAAATTCAGTTAGTGTTGGTAGAAGAAATAATAAACACGAAAAAACGATAAATTCAGGAATAAATTAATTCCAAGGTCGAATAAAATCAGAAACAAGAGTCAATACACCAAAATCCTATACGTAATTACATTAAATGTTCAAATAGTTCTCCTATCCCGTTCTGAGTATTAAAGCTGTACAGACAGCATATAATCAGCATATGTAATTATTTCAATTTATTCAAATGGAACACCCTGTATGGTGTACGATTGCTGTAACAAAGGAAACTATGACAATTATACCTCGGATAGCCTATTCTAGGTATGTATATACTTGCATTCTAGAACCGGCTCTTAATGGGCTTTCTTCTGACATTTCATTTCCTATCCTTAAATTCAATAGCTTTTCAGATGTAATTTTCTCCTGTTTTTTTTCGTTTTTCCGTACTTGTTATTCCTAGCTTTGAGTAGTGGCTGGCTTTTTGTTTTCTAAACTTGGTTTTATCTTTTGTTTGGATAAGTATTTAACTCTATTTTAACGGCGTTTATTTGTTATCCATTGAAATAAAGCATCTTAAGGTGCTTAAATTGTTTTTATATTCAAACACGCACATCTCAAAAAGAGTTGAATTTAGAGGTATGAAGTAAGGTATCAAAAGAAATCTCATTAAAAGGGATATAAAAATTGATTGAAGGGACATCTATATATTTAAAAAAATCTGAAATTATTAAATTTAAATTGTTGAGCACCCTGTACAGCATTAATACCAAGATCCATCATTTTACATTTGAAAGGTAACGTTTTCCTTCATTCAATTGTTTTCTGATGCTTACAGCAGCTGCCTGAAGTTCAGCATTTTTTGCATAGAGACGTTAATATCTCCAAAAAAGTTGACGTTACACCCATACAACTTGATATCAAAATAATAAGTATTTCAATGCAAAACTTTTAAGCTACCTAAATATAGGGCATTCAATTAAAAAAATCAGCAACTTTGATTCGCCACACTTTTTGATCCACTCTGTACAATCAAAATTATTTCAGTAATGTGCATCACCTTCGTATCTACAACTTTTATATACAAAATATGTATGTGACTCTCCTAGTTTTAGCTATATATTCCACCCACGCATCGTTGCCGGGCCTGGTATAAATAACATTTTTAATAAAATTTACCGCAGCTTAAAATTCACATTTGATAAAGAAAATAACCAAAATTCAACATTTTGTTTCGATATAACATTAATTAGAAAACAAGAGGGCGCAATAAACACTAAAGAAAAGGAGTACTAACAGGCAGATACTTAAATTTTAATTCAAATAAAATTATAAAGCACAAAAAAAAGCTTAATAAGCGGCTTAGTTGACAAAACAATTATAATATCTGTAAAAAAATCAGAAAGAAAATGTAGATAGAATTAGAATACTCTTATAAAGATTTTACAAATACAAATATAGTCAAACCAATAAGACCAACATAGCCATATATTAAAACTAAACCAATCATATTTCAACCATTAAATACTCAAACATTTTACAAATGATCACATAATGCATAGAATAATCATTTTTGGTATAAACGAGAGCCTTTCAACTAGTTGAAAGGGCTTGAGCACACACTGTAATGTCCTCGTGGTTTTTGACATTAAAGCAAAATAAATAAATTAAACATAAAAATCAAACCATATTAAAAAATAAATTTTACTTTAATAATCGTGAAAATCTAAAAAAAATAGATAAGTTCACGTACACAAAGAATCATTGAAAATGAACAGGGCTATGCAACAAACATTACAGTAGTTGATATACGTTTTCTGAATTTCCCTTGTTTCTAAGGCAGAATCGCGTTGTCCTAACTCTCTCCTCATCGTAATAATAAAATAACGTTGGACGCAATTGCAAAACGTCGGTTAAGTCAATTTGACATGCATAACCCTGTTCATTTTCAATGATCGTAAGTGTAACATAAGTTGAGTGATGTGTATTATTCCATGTTGTTAATTTTGTCATTTCTTACAGGTAAGATAAAAAATGAAAGGTTTTGTTTTCTCACAGACCTAATAAAACTTAATTTAATATTGCAGATATGAAAATAAATTTAAATAGAATGTAAAATGAAGAAGGCTTATAGTATATGGACCAAACTATACCGGGTGAAAAAGAGACCAAAGCCATGCTTATATCTTTTTTATTTACGAATCGATTTGGCTAAAACTTTATATGAAGGTACTACAGATAATTTATGATTGACTGATAGATATAGTCAAAATGGTCGACTTCCGCTTTTACCGGAAATGATAAAAACTTTGATTTTTAAACTAATCCCCCCGTATATTTTATGTTTTTCGGAATCTACAAGTCAAATCTATATATACATATATATATAATAGACTTGTCCGGGACGCTGTTTCATCAGCCAAACCGTAAGAGATAGAGAAAAAAGTTATGAAAGTTATATGTTTGTAATGGTCATGTCAGGTCAGGAACCGAATTTCAGTCTCTAACACTAATTATTATCTTAATTATCCTAATCCTAACTTTTTAGGTTAGATTTTAGGCAAATGTTATCAAGGCGAATGCGACTGGTAGTTTGCTACCAACAATGACGTCATATACGTACGTGTAGTGAATACGCGTTCTATTTGCAAAACGGTCATTTTTGTTTTTTTAAATGAGACATTTGTCTCACTGGTTGCTAGTTACATATATTAGTCTTGCCAAATTTTCATATTCTCAAACAAAACAATTTCTCAATTTTATTTATATAGTAGGCTGTGACTTGAAAAAAAGTCACTTTTTTAATGGCACCTACTAAGGGCCATCTTGCCATTAAAAAGCAAATTTAATTACCAATCTAACGATATGCATCATGTACTACTTTATCTTTATTTAAAATTGAAGAATAATTAATTAATTAGTTTTTTTAATATTTCTATGTAATACCTACGCAAATTCGGTAACACTGTTGTATGTAATTTGAGTCGTACATTGAGAAAAACATAAAATATATAGGGTGATCCATTTAAAAAATCAAAGTTAGTGTTATTTCCGGTGAAACCGGAAGTCGATCATTTTGGTTATACATGTATGTCAATCCGAAATTCTGTCTACTATCCTTATATCCAATTGTATCCAAATTCATTCATAAGTAACGGAAATAGAGGCACTGCCCTGGTCTCGTTGTCACCCGATATATGTTAATAAAACTGTCTGTGTTAAATGGCTGCCGATTAGTCAATAACAAAGAAGAAAAGCTAATAGACGCTGAATAATTTTTGGATATATAAAATGCAGTCACAAAAGTAATCACGTGCTCCTAGTTGTCCCGCCCTAGCGTCACTGAGACTTTGGGGCGAGTAGTTACGCCACTGCTAAATATCAAAAACAAGGCGTGCTGTAGCGGGATCCAGCGGATTATAGCACCTTCGTTTCTAAACTAAATGATTTATGAAGAAAATTAGACTACGTCCTTTCACATTTCGCCTTTCGTTTCCAATTTTAAAACTAATTTAGAACCAGATACGCAAGATTGCGTCCAGTTTCGTTTGAGCAAAATAATCCGGGCGTCTCAATTATATTCGCTGGCGAAGTGTTGAAAAACAAATTTTCCCAATTAAAGATTTGGGCTGCCGATGGGCTCGCAAAGGACGTGGCCTAAGTTCCTTGTGGGGAAATGTTTCCTCCTCAGGGAGAATGTAGTGGAATGGGGCGAATTAGTGCAGTGACATACCGAACTCCGCGCTTTGCGTACCTTAGGCGGCCCCCCTATCTCTCTGGTGGAAATGCCCATTTTCTTATGTTGTCGTAATTGAACTGGGTATATAATTTGATAGTAATGGGCGCCGATGTTGCGTACCATCTCCTGGTTCTGTGTATACTCGCGTAGAAGTCTTTCCACCTCGCCTGCAACAAAGAGAAATGATTCAAACATCGTATTTAATTTTTATGAGAATTATTTGCCTGCCGTAGTTCCATTACGGCAAATTGCAGTCTGCTAAAATTGGGTAGGAAATATTTCAACGTCAGGGCTGCGAAATAAGAAAGCGCAAGAAATATCATAAATTTTGGGAATTTGGCATTTCTGCGGAGTAAACAGTGCCTAATCATTCGTAACTCTTGGAGATAATTGAATTTTACATAAATATACGGGCGGTCTGTATGCCCTTTATTTATATTCCAAGTAAACAAGGATTCATCAAACAAATGTAGTGAAAATTATCCAATAAAATCTAGAAGACCTTATATACGGAGGTCGGAAATCAATAAGTGTCCCAAATTCTTCCATCCTCCATTGGTATTCCGTTATTTAGAAGTGAACTAAACAAAGCCAGATTTTTCGAAACTTAATAGGCTTGTTAAGAAAGTCTTTTACTAAATATTGTAAAACAACTAATAAATATTGTAATGTTATAACTCAACATGCTAGCGTGTACAAATGTTCACTTGATAACATGCTATCTATTCGACAGCAAATCCTGTTATATAATTACTTCAAGTTTTTAATAATGGTAAGCAATTAATTGTTGAAAACTGTTTAACGTTAGAACCTGCAGTCCTTTTATATTTGAAAGTTATCTAAACGGAAGCAATGATATACTGAAACTAAATGGTGTAATTACAAATCATTGACGGTTGATAAAGGTATCCCACAGGGTTCCACACAGGTGTCCCAGGACGTGAGGTCACGAATTTTCCGACAAATAGAAGAGATGATAATAAATAAAGTCGCAACCTAAGCAGTTGAAAGCTAATCCAAATGTACAATATTTGAGTAAAATTGCTTATGTTACTATAAATGTAGCTAACAGTATCTATTTTAGCGAATATCCTATCGTATGGTATTTTTCTCGAGAATATATGTTTAGCAGAGCAACTAGATTTTTTCAGAGAAAAGCTAAAATGTGCTTAACAAATAAAGGGAGCCATTAAAAAAAGGTCGAAGTAATGAAAATGATTATCAGCCAATAGTAATTTCAAATCGACCAATAGCATCAACATTACACCGACTATTTGTTAGTAGCTGATTACAGCGACAATTTTTTTACAAACCATTCAAATCGTTCTTCTGCTGTAACACAACTAGCTAAAAGTGGAGTAGGTGAGCAGCAGTTGTTAAAAATAACAGGACACTCATCTGGAAGCTTCATCAAACCCTATCTACAACTTAGACTGTTTAAAAAATAATCACGCCGAATTACATTCGTGGTAATAATTATTTTTTATAATTTTAACTAGATTAGCACTCATCTTCGTTTCTTAATAGCAACAAAGATTCGTGAATCTAGTTAAAATTATCAAAAAATTATCACCACTTAGGTACGTAATTACTGTTGAAAATTATTTAGAAATTATTTGCACCATGCATTTTTGAAATTCTTCACTAAGGACGTAACACGTAACATATGAGAATTTCTAACTCAATTCGACTGACTATCGCGTATGTGTAATAGTGACTTTTATTCTGTATATATAATGTAATTAACAGTAAGTTATATCGCTGCCAGTGCAGATAACTATATAGCCGGAAGATAGGTATATCTATTTTATATTTAAGCTCCCTTAGAAACCATTTTCGGACACATGTTTATTTGAAGTTTTATGTATGAAACAAAAAGGAGCGTTACTTTTGTTTAGTTCGTTACTTAATATAGCTGCAACGCAGGAATTCGAAGGGCCGGTACCCCGTAGCTCAGGTAAAAATGGCCCATTCTCTTGCAATATCCCACAAAACATTGAGATGTATTTAATTTATTTGAAACGTGAAGATATTTTTACTGCTGACTTCATTTGATTTTTAAAATTATTTAGTGTCGCAATGTCGACGAGGGAAGTTCTGGGTAAAGCCTTTTACAGATTTTTGTTTAACTGGAGTAGAGTATTCAACAGAACTATTATAAAAATTTAGTTGAACCTGTTATTTTACTTGTAATAAGAAAACTTCAACCGCTTATTACTCAAAGCGTCCACATAGCTAATTGGTTTCATGTTGTATAATAGTACATAACACACCAAGGGAGAGAAAATCATGGTTTTGGCAAGGTATAAGTTTGAAGCCCAAGGAGGAAACCCGAGGACTACAAATACAGCGAGACCGGGTAAGAATCAGGCATTATCATAAATAAAGCTTTACAGTATATGGAAATTATTTGGTAGTAGCCTTTGAATTGTACGTATGTTACGAATAGCATACGAAAATATATTTTATCCGCAAAGGTCACAAAAGTGACAACTTATGTGTCTTTATTGACAAGGTAGAAGTGTCACTTTATCTGCCTAAGCACATAAAATCGTTGCTCTCTTTCTTTCTTTCTATGTTTGTTCGCTATCTCCTCCGAAGATACTAGACCGATTAAATTGTATGATGGCTTAAAATTTTGCTAATTTTTAGACTTAGATCGTAGCCGGTTTTTATTTTCAAAAAGAGTACGAAAAAGTTTTAATTTAAATAAATCCTTTAAGCAGCAGAGCGGAGCATCTGTCGCCTTGGGTTATGGTGTGACAGCTGCTGTGGCCGTGTGCTATTAGCTCGGGTGATTCAGTATGTTCATATATATCATTACAGTAGCGCGTTATTTGAACATCAGAGGTTGGCGAAGGGGGTACAGTGCTCGCCTGTCACGCGGGTGGCCTGGGTTCGATTCCCGGCCGATGCATGCTTTTTTTTTAAATTTATATTAATGAAATTTACCTGAATACGTTTGCGGATAAAATAGTATATGTTATTCGGAGTAAAAGTGACTTTATGTGGCTTAGCTGAATTATTTGCCTCACTAACGTTCGGCTAAATAAACTTCAGCTTCGCCACATAAAGTATCACTTTTACTCCTAATAACATAATCTACTATTTTACATGCTTTCGATATTCTTTATAATGAATTGTTCATAGGGAGAAAATGTCTTATTTCTGTTCCAATTTTTTAACCAAGAAACTGATTGTTACTCCCGGTAGTGGAAAACAGCTGATTAATTCGAGCATTTTAAACAAATAGATTTTAAACAGACTGTATAGTTTTGTAATTTACTCTTATACAGTTCAGTTTTGCTTCAAACAATATAGAATTTGAGGTCTGTATTTTCCCAGTTTACAAATTATTTATATCTCTTTACATCCATAAGATTTATAAACCAAAAAATTAGTATTATCTTAAAAACTCGAAAAATGTAATCAAATTTCACGTTTCTAGCTTTTACAATTAAATAATGACAGTAATTAGTTTACTGTGTCATTTTCGAAATGAAATATTTAAGTTTTTTCAAATTCAAATGCTCAAATGCAGTTCCAACAGATTTTAAATAAACAAGATGTGATAACAAACATTAGTGTGATGTTAGGTGCGTTGAACAATGTTTCGGAGTTGAAATTACTCTAGTTAGATAACTAGTAGGGATTATACAGCATGACCCTACCATTTAGTGTTTCAAGGTATCTAGACCCTTGTTTATAAACAAGCAGATGCTAGAGAAAGATTACAAGCATGTTAAAGCGTCGTTGATATTTTTTATTTCTTCTAGAAGTAATTAATAATACTAGTGCTAATGAAATGTCTAATTTCATGTGGAGGTCGGAATCAAACGAATAGCATATTGTATCTACAGTAAAAGTTTCCTTTATCTTTAAAGCTTCACGGATACTTCCAAGCCTATAAGTCATTTTAAAGAAAAATAAAATTTAGTGTTTAGAATAGCAGTAGCTACTGCAAAGAAATTTTAATTTAGCGCTTGATAGTTGCCATTTCATGGTAAAAAGCATCAAAGCTAATTTCACCTCTGTATCTCAGAAACTAGTAATATTTTTTTACAAGCCAAGTTTGGCTTAATATTTATATATTATGTGCGTAATTGATGTCAAACAAAATCAAAAGGAGCAACCTATTATCGATACTTTGGCATATCGTCGGCATGGAGCGGATTTTGTCATATGCTCTTTGGAGTACCCGATTTTTAAGTCACATTAAGTCTTTGTAGTCTCTTGAACGGTGCTTTTAATGTGGTATGGACGTTATCATATGATGTTATACACATGATCGCGCGACTACAGCTGAAGAGAATTCTCAAAGAAGAGGAGAAATAATTATCGCAGAGCCGTTACGAAGGAATTTGGCTTAGATCGAGTGGATGATTTAACGTTATCGTTAGCGGGGAGCATAGTTTTGTAACCGTATCTTTCAATAACATAAAATAATTCTTGTCGGAACCGAGATCCGAACTAACGACCTCAGACTCGGTAGTTATGCAACCATTTAACCTCTACTATTGGTAGCCTCCCGACAAACACGTACATATAAAAGCTATCGATGTCGCCCCAAAACCTTTCAGTTCCTTGCATTAATATTCCACACAAAATAGAGAAAAACTATTCCTAACAGCTTATGGCGTTCTCGAGTTATCATGTTTATATCTATCCGGTGTGACATACTCGACTTTTACTTATTTTTCGTTTTGTCTTTAAAGCCAAGGCGATAAAAATTGCAAAGTTGTAAAAATGGTGGAAGTCGTAAGCAATATAATAATTAACCGTTTACAATAAATAATACTTTGGATGAAATCATCGTTTACTACTAACTTTTCTATTTGACATTCTAACGATATAGAATGTTATTCAAGAGCTGTTTAATTATGGCGAATTTCGATTCAGAAACGCTATTGGCAACGATTCCAGCCGTCAGATGACAATTTCGCTTTTAACCTCAACAGCGCTGGGGTATCCTCTCTGAGCCATAGGAAAATATTATTTTTATATTATCTAGAAAAGCTGAGTAGCTTTCGGAGGAGCTTAATGTTCCTAATTCGTAGGTAATTCAGATAAATTCCGAGCAGCGGCACACATTGTAGCGCGGAAATATGGCCACGAACTTTATAATTACCAACTTTAAGTAAGGTATTATAGTCGGGAATTGTATAAAATAATTGAAAGGTCGGATATGCGCTTCGTCATTTTTCGGCTCACCGATTTAAGCCTGCATAAAATTCCGGAGGGCCACGATTTGATAATGAAGCAGTTATTAATACGGGATTATGCCGGCACTGGAATGCCGCATTATATCCATATTATGTATTTGATGCTTAATCCTTTGCATTCCACATACCAAGGAGCGCGCTTTTCAGTCTTAAAGCTGATAATCGCGAATTATTTAAAATTTTCGCCCCATGGAAAATGTGTGGATGCAACTATTTTAACAATGAAGTAACGCTAGCTAAGCTTTAGTTATTGATATAGAAACTTGACGTGCAAAACTGCCTTTTAATTAATTCTAAGTTGGTCTATAAAACGATTTGGAACGAGAAAATAAATGAATAGTTAACAACAAAGAAGTTCTAGAGTCTTAAAGTTTAATTTTATGTGTTCATTCATTTAACGCCGATAATTTCTATATGAAGTTCTTAAAGTATTCCACGAAATGTTGAGAAATTATTCTACATTTGAAGGTACTCCACTAGTATCCCTTTTCAAATATCTGGATTAAGAGATTATTTATAGATTTAGATACGTTTTTGTGGGGAAACAGAAGCTAAAATTTACAATATTATATTTGTTCAAACTCTAACATTTAGTTCTCAGATTTCATTTAATATTTAATATTTAAAATGTATACAGCAGAAATATATAGAAGGCATTTCTTTTTACAAATAAATATGTAAGATTATTTTATAGTTTACAGAAGACAGTTTTATAATTTACCCCTAAGACAGCATTATTTAATTTATTCTCAATGTGATGGATGTTTCACTAATTTACAAGGTTCATATCAGCCTGGTTTAACCAGCAATTTAGAAATAAATGGATTAGTGAAATTAGAGTAATTTAATAGCCACTAAGGCCATCAGACCCTCCACCATAAATTCATAATGAGAATAACATCTTGAACAAAGAAACACGAAACGCTATAGCACTTCAGTATCTTCAGAGGAAATTTGCAAAAGTAGCAGTAGTTGTACTGAATAGCTTACAATAATTTCTGTTATTAAATTAAGTTTCTATGTTTTGATGCGAGAGCTGCTCTGAGAACTGTTAGGGGCAGAGTAAGGATGACAATAAAAGCAAATAAATTTGCATACATTGAAAGCTCATTCTTTTGACAGTTTCCACTTGCCACTTTGAGAGGTTGAGGTTAAAGAGTATAGAAACTTTAATTTTTAATTTTTTAAATGCGATTTTACTTTTAATAGCCTCTATTTTTGTAATAACCAATGATTAACAGAAGAGTCAGTTTTTAAAAGCCTAGAATGTTGGCATTTAATATATTATAATGTGAACGAAGTACTTCATTTCCCAGTTTTTATAATAAGTAGAAATTCATATTTTAATTTCTAAAGTCCAACAAACTTAAGTGAGAGGAAGAACGAGACTGAGATGAACGCCATTTGTTTCTAGTGTAGGAGCTGAAATGTGATTCCAAACAATGGAAAGATAAAACAACTGTTCTACTTGATAGCGCTGCCTTTGCCCTTTTACAACCAAATCAAGCGCCTTATACATTAAATTTTATAGAAGCAGTAGATTCTGATGGCATAAAAAATAAAGTGGAAATCATTAATAAAACATGTTCGAGGCGGCACTAAATTTTAGGTTTTTCGTTTGAACTCCGAGGTTACTTGATTAGGACCGGTGTTCGATGGATGGGCGATTGTTACGATCCTTAAATAAAATATTAACTGCCGCTGTGATTGTTATTCACTGCCTAAAGAGGGCGAAATGGCAGAAAGGTTACGGGAAAGGTTTCGTTTTTGATAACAACATCGGTTTCTGTTGTAAAAATGTTTTAAAAACTATTACATTGTTAATTAAATTAGAATTTTGGTACATCCCAAAACTAATACAACTTGCTATAAACTAATTAACAAATAATTACTAGAATAGACACCGTATTTAATTGAATTACCAGCTTGAAATATTTTCGGATAATTTTACAGCACAGGTTTGCAACGGGTGATTAATATTTTAACAATTATTCCATGCTGGCGTGTTCGGTAACCTAATTATCATTAACATTACAAATTAAGCTTATGCGTTCATTTGTTCGAGTTATAAATTATTAATAATGTTTGTTTATATTAAATATTACACATACACTCATATAGCTAAAACAGATTTAGTTTCACAGTGTGAAAATGAGTAAGACGGGCCACTTAGTTTTCCGACAAGGAATTATTGTAAACTCAGAAAAATGATACTGCGTATGCGGTCCAGTTAACTGAAAAAAGTAAATCCTCCGAAATACAACGTTTCTAATTTTAATAATTTTCCATAGCAGCTAAAGATGCACATTTTTGTACCATTTGGTTAATACTTCTCAGGTTGTAAACTGTATTTATTCTTCCTGGTTGTGACATATAAAGGACATATGAAGTGATATATTGTAGGGTAACATGCATTCTGGATCGGCACTCCTGGACAATTTAAAAGCCAGCCAAATTTCTATAAAATTCTAGATAAAATCAATATTATTGGAACAGAAAATTATTCTTTATTTCTTGACTGCAATAGATTAGAATTACATTTAAATTGTTATACACTAATTGTATAGCTAGTAGTACTATTCCAGCAATATATAATATTAGAAAGAATGAAATCGGTTTAGATGCGGTCGTGGCATTTGCGGTCAGATGCAAAGAATGTTATAAAACATTATAGGCTTCATTTGTATATGAGGTGTAAAACGATTTGAAGTAATGATTGAAAATTCCAGATTATAATACGTAGGTACTAATTAGTGGATTAAAAAAAATCCCCTTCCCTTTTAATGAATGTCCAGAAACTGTACCTATAAGCCCTATTGTTTATTCTTTCATTAGTTAGAGCGATTTGTGCTCTAAAACTCCACAACGAATTCTTCTTGCGATAGAAAATTTCAAAATGATTAAAACCACCAAAGGGAAGCGCTTCACAATGGATACAAGCACTGTATGTACCAGAAGAAAAAGAAAGATTTGACTACTTAAGTATGTGTTAAAGAGCGCCATTATCACTACAAGGATGTACTAGAGGTGAAGCAGTTATTATGTGTACCCGATAAGCTGATTAAAAGAACAAAAATTAACTTTTAACAACGCCAATGGTTTGAAATTCATTACCAGTCGCAATCCTGGATAAAGTGGTGTGGACAAAAGTTTATTTAAAGTATCTAAATAAAATTCAACTGCATAAAAATAAAATAGTACTTAATTAGTGTGTGACATAGGACAGAGGATGCCATATAGTATCAACATCTCATATTAAAATTAAACGTATCATGATTTATAGCATCCCTTGTATATTTCACGTGCAAGAATATTTTGGGTTGACCGCAAATGCGACGATAATAGCCCTGACCACAAATGCAATTACCGAAAGAATAATATCGTATTCAATTACCTCATATCAACTCGTTATATATTTATTGACTCCAGCTATGGTTGTAGCAGCTCAGGTCCCATAATAGTTTTATTAATTTTCTTTTAGAGGTGCTTGGTTAAACTATCATTATTAGTATTCAATGATTTTCTTTAGGATTACTAATGGTGTTTTTATCCGAGTTTTTTAGTATCCTGTATGTACTTCTAGTCATTTCTGATTTTAAAGGTAGGATTTGTTTTTTCTTCTATGGCTTAACTTGCTTTTACATCACTCATTGTGATTTATGTCGTTGGGATTTTAGAGCTCTTGTTTCGAAATGTGAGGTGAGGTGTTTTGGCTTGAGATTGGAGTGTGTGACTGTGGGGTTGTTGTCTTCTGTTAGGCGTTCACACCAGGATATTCGCCGATGCGCCCTTTCCATCCAGCAGCGAAGACTAGTCTTGGAGCCTGAGCTTGAAGCAATATCCTTGTGATCGTTCTCTCCGCTTTCTTCCCCTTTCAACTAAACCTGGGTTGGTGGTTTTTAGGTCTGGTGTCTTGGGAGCTATCCCAAACTTCTCGTCTTTTGTTTCTTACGCATTCCAAAGTTATCTCCTTATTTTAATTCATTTTGGCAGTATTTTTGGGTTGCCTACGCTTCTGTTTTAATTTTGTGTCAATTGCCAATATAGTTTTGGTAATCTTTGGATTTACAATTACCATACCTCTCTTTTTTAAATTTTCCGTGTGGAACATCAGATCAGAACTATTTCCGGTTGCCGTTTTTGAAAGTAGGATACATTTTTTGCTCCATTTAGTAACGTTTAGTAAATACATTTATCACAAAAAACGTTAGCAATCAGATGCATATTTGCTGTTATTATTTGGTGAATTGCTGCACCCATTTGATCGAATCAGGATATCCGAATATTTTGGAAGTGAAATCATCTGTTGACGACCCAAAATCTCACGCACCCCCTGTTATTGCTGTTTTTACGTGGTCAGATATTTATCGAATTTATTGTCAAACATCTTTTGATTCCCAATAATCGTCACGTCCTCTACTGCAAATATGCGAATGTTGAAGAAGCCTACTGTGGAAAAACGATACCACCTGATACCAAAGATTCGTTCTCGCCTGATTGCGAATTCTCCGACGCATGTGATTAACGAGTTGTAGGTCAGGGGTATTTCACTGATCATTTTTTTTTCTTATCCGCTGTCACAGTCACCGCCTTTGAGCTTCTAGCTGCGTTTGATAGTCCAATAGCGTTCGTGAATGAAATTCTTGTAGATTTTAAAAACACTCTTATTTTCTAACTAATAAGCAGCAGCCAATTGTCTAGCAACTTTACTTACTTGGTAACTTATAATTAGAGAACGATCATTACTTGTTTGCCAATTTCATTTGCTTTGTGTATTTTTCGGATTTAGGCTGTATATTTTATTTACCAAGGTGCTTGCCTTTCAATGCGCTCAGTAGTATGGTATATTATAATAGTAGCTGCTCAGTGAGGTCTCATCGTACGACTAAATTGCGATTAATTTTATCCAATAGTGTTTTGAATAGTAGCTAATAATTTTCCAATTAAGTAGGGCGTCTTCTACTTTGCTGAATCGATTCTGAACTCTCTTATTTGGTTAAATTTGTTTGTTCTTCCATGGTGCCTGTACATGGCATTTATAATAATGATAATAATAATTCGTAACGAAATCATTTAATTAAATCTTACTCGCATTTTTTAATTTATTCAGTTATTAGCGTATCCTGACTTAGTTATGTCTACCAATAAATACATTCTATTTTTAAAAATGTGATGCTAATTACATAATTTAATTATATTTTTGGTTATTGATAACGACGTACTAAGTGTGCAATGCGAAAACTACTCTAAATATATTTTATATGTATATCTCACACAGGAAACCACTACAACAATGTATCCGAAAGAATTTTTCCAACATGTAACCAGAATGGTTTTTTAACTATGTATCAATTTTTAAATTTCTATCAGGATTAGTTTAAAATCAAATTTAAACATACAACAATAAAATTGTACCTGAACTGGCTGGCCAAATTAAAAAAATTGATTCTACTCGCTAACAGATTAAAAGGTTTCTATGACCAAGATCCGAAACTGGCTCATTCCTCACCAAGGGTTGCATCTTCTAATAAAGCGTTATCAAATTCCCTCCCTATGAACCTTTTTCTTATTTTAGCGAGATTTGGTCGGACATTTCAAATACACCTTATGTAAAAAAAGAACTAATGATCAAGCATAGATTATGAATTCCCATTAGTTTCGTTTAAAGCAGACGCCGATTCGCACGAAGCAATAACAGGTTTCCAAGCATAATTGTTCTAACTGCTGTTAACAAAGACAATCGTTTCTAGTACGCTTCACCGATTTATATTTCGGGATTTAGCAGCATTCGCAGGGTTACTGTATTTGTATGCCGCTGTAGGTCACTTCTACACATACGTATCCACAATCCCCACATTAATGTGGCTTTTCTCCAGTCTGTACCCATGAGGCCTTTGCGTCTTTCGTGGTCGTCCGTATGGTTGCGCTCCAGTTACAGCTCTTTAATTTAGCAAATATTTCGAGAATACGTGCTTCCTGGTTTTATTTCTAATAGCATTTCAGCTATTACTTTTCATTACTTTATGCTTGAAAAGAGACGAGTGTGGAAAGAGGCGATTCCTTTGGGAATAGCCTTGTATTTTATTTGATCTAATTTAATAGCATAATTAGTAGATTGCGCTGGCATTTTATAGCAAACTGTAACTACCACTGGTTTATCAAATTTAGTTCTCTTATATACAGGTTGTTGAAATAGAAACACGTAAAGGTTGATCATGGATAATAGAATTGATTAACTCTCAGAATGTTATTGGTGATATCTTCCATGTTTGTCATACTATATAAAAACTTGTAGATGTTGATACTGCTTTACTTTAGGCAACTGAAGGGGTCTTGTTATTTGTTTTATACAGTATTAATTATGGCGTCTTAGTATATATGGGAATATCATTCGTGTTCGTCAAGTGTGAAGATCGTCCAAAGACACTTCTGTTTTACACTGTAGAAGTATGGGTGCTTTAGTTGATATCACGAAGCCACAAGAATTTGTTCTCCTATTAAACGAACAAATCGCAATTTATCCATAACATGATAAGGTCAAAGAATAGCCAATACGCTCGGATATCAGCCACATGAATTAAATATTTCGCGGGTCCAGGACGAGTGACGCGTAGATTGATGACATCACGCGCCATACGTGATCAAGCGGCAAACAACAGCAATCTAGAAGGCTTGAACGTGCCTGCCTCAGGGATTGGCTGTTTATTGCACATGTCCTGCTACATTACTCATGTCAAGTGTCCTTGTTACTCTTTACAAACCGCTCCTTCCTTTTGGCGAGCCGTTTTGTGTGTCATCCCGGATGCAGGACGGTGGTGCGTCGGGTGCGGGGACGTTTCCTGAGCTAAAATTTTTAGGGGTCGACCAAGATGGAGTTAAACCCTATCTTTCAGGTTGCTGTCGATAAATATTTCAATTTAGTCTTATACGTGGGCGTCGAATTATATATTTTACACTAACATTAGAATTACCCTCATTAAATCGTTCCGTTGTTACTACCTTCGCCATCGACTGCAACTGTGTTATCATCCGTTGTACTTACATATGAATCTTTGTTACCCGGATCGAAATTGGACACAAACGTCAAAATCGTAGTAAAATTCGTATTGATCCAAATATTAGCTAGCTTAACAAACTAAACAAAAACGTTTCAGGCTTTAAAAACACTCTAAATGATAAAACGAGCAGACAAATAATGTCCATTAGCAGACTTGTTTTGTCAGGTATGAAACATCTTTGAGGGCACATAAAGCATTGATCCTTACGACATCGAATACAGTATTTATGTAACAAAAATGTCGAATTTTTTAAGGAATTTTTAATATTGGATTGAAAGTAATAAATCCCAAGAAGTTGTGGTCCTGTTATAGCTAATAGCACCCTTTCTGTTTTTCCTTTCTGACAAGAGTGCAAGTTTTTATATTACGTTGCCGCATTTCTAATAGCAGTACCTCGTGCAGTCTTTGGGGCACTGTAAAAGCATATAAACTTGAAATGGAAACACTTCATGCCAATCTAGGAGTTCGACAAGGGTATACCCTTTCCCCTACTCTGTCTATCGTTTATTCAGAGATAGCAGTTATCAAAGAATTGTCTAGAAAAGAAAAGGGGATAGAAATTAACGGAGAGCATACTACCTGCATTCACCTATTAAAAATAGTGAAAGAAGAGTCGACGATTATAAGCTTAAAAATTAATATTAATAAAACAAACATGATGATTGTCAGCAAAACTCTCGTAAGCGACGAACGACTTCTTTTGGATGATCAGCAAATGAAGCAAGCCGCCACATAAAAATATTTGGAAACTTAATTAAATGAAATGTGGGACTCAGCAAGAAACTAAGATCAGGATTGACGGTTGAAACAATCCGTGACAAATTCATTAAAACGAGGAGTTTACTTTGCAACAGGGAACTTGATATCAACATCCGGTGGTGAATGGTTTAATACTGCCAGATTTACCCCAAGCTGGAGGCTTTCGTAATGTGGAGATAACGCCAGATGTGTCGTATTCATTGAATAGCAAAAATTACCAACGTGAGGTTTTGAGACGAAACGGGAAAGAGCACGAATATTTCGGACATATAATCCTTATCACGCTTATCACGATTGGCAGAATATTGTGGAAAAAAGGATTGAACAAAGAATTCAGGGGTTATTTAATATGGCCAGAGATAGAGACATATATGATGAAGTGATCCCAGACATTGGTCATCGATAGCACCTGAACAAGAAGAAGCCCTCTGACTCCAGACAGCACCTTACAGCATTGGCACCTGAGTAGATTTTTCTTATGTGTTCCGGCAAGAATTATTTGACTCCATCACACCTTCTATTAGAAGATCTAAAGTGGAAAAAATGTTAACCACACTGATAGATGGCAAGAACGTGAGACCTGAAGGGGTGCATAACTGCTATAAAAAAAATGTTATTTTGGTCGATCTGTTCAATGCCATCTGAGTGGTTGAACTCCACTTTCATTGCCCTTCTTACAAGTCTTGATGAGTTTTGATCTAAAGTTCTTCCTCAACATCATTCATAAACCTGTGTATCATAGATTAGAAGATAAAATCAGGGAACACCCTAGTTGTAGGTTTCTTACAAAAGGCATTTATGCTTTCTATATTTACTTCCAAAAAGCGTTCGATTGGAAAGAAAATACAAAATTCGTCGATATTCCCCCGGCCCTTTAGCTCTAGAATAGCACATTCTCGCGTTCGCATTTGAGTAGATGTTTGCTCTGTATACGGTTCAGCAACAATTGTTTGACGAGATCAGACCTGAAAACCCAGATATTTGCAAAGTAAAAATTGGTCCTTCTAAATATTATAAGATCTAAAGTCGAAAAAGCACCAACCAGAATGAAATATCACAAGCGCATGGGCTCTGTTTAATGCCAACTGAGTGATTGACTTCTACTTTCATTGCCCTTTCCAAAAACCTTGATGAGTCATGATCCAAAGTTCTTGCTCAACAACATCCACGCATGTGTTGTCAAGATAAAAGGGGACAACGACGAAATATGTTTCAAGGAAAAGAAACCTGAGGCGACAGAAGCGTTTAAGGAAACAATTTTAAAAAAACTAGAAATAATAGCTACGGTAGGAGAAGAAAAAAGAAGGAAACACAAGTCATAGTAATAAATGATAAACGATCACTGCAACATATATAAAAGAAGCTCTTAATGAAATACTAGAGATACAGCTAGGAGAGCTAAAGCTGAATACTTTTAAACAAAATTATAGAGGAAGCAAGCAGGAGGTAATAATAAACGTTGCAAAAAACACGCAAGAGTATTGTCTAAAAATCAAAGAATGAAGATAGGATGGACTAGATGTAGAGTACACGAAATACTAAACCCTGCTAGGTGTTACAGGTGCCATGGATACGGGTAGTAGGAAAGCACAAGAAATCGGGATCCCCGTCAAGTACAGAAGATGGCGAGAAAGAGGAAACGAATAACAAAAATGATAAAACGCCTACAAGCTGTGATAATATCTGAATTTATCACAAGACTCAACAAAACAAACGCATGCTTTATAGACTACCAAGGCGATGAGAGCAATAACAGGCGGGTGAAGATTTATAAAAACGGAAAAGGAAACGCACACTTTTAAGTGAAAGCTAGAGACATAATAATATATGGATGCTATTGCTCACCGGAACACTAGCGTGGCCAAGCAGTTAGGGAGGTCGACTGCGATGCCACGGCACGGGGTTCAATCCTCACATTTGGCAAAAGGCGCGAGCGACCCATCCAGTCGTTTTAAAAATTGGCTATCGAAATCACGGTTGTGGAAGTAAGGTAAGTGAGGCAATCGTTGAATGTTAACCACATCACCCAGTACGCCATTATCGGTATGCCAGATTACTGGGTATCGGAAAGAGATATTTCGGCGGCCCTTACCCGCCGCGTCTCAGGCCATCTTTCTACGTGTCGAATGACGCGCTCTGAGCCTTACTTTACTTTTTGCTATTGCTCATCAAACATTGATATAGAAGACTACCGAACATAGTTATAGCTGAGCGAAAATATGAAAGCACGCAAGGGGCAAAAAATTATCGTTGGAAGGGACTTTAATTCGAAATCGCCACTTTGATCAGATCAAAATGATACAAAGAAAGATATTTTGAGGAATTTATGGCAAAAAAGAATCTGGAAATAGCCAACAGAGATAGCAAAACAACATTTATTACGGGAGATAGCAAGCCTAGAATAGACAACATTTTACACGGCCAACCGGAAAGAAATAATTGAAGACTGGATGATAAGAACTGATGTAACACTAAGCGACCACAGTATATAACATTAAATACTAAGCCACAGACGCAAGAGCTACACACAAAATCAGAAGAAATAAAGGGCTGGGGGCTAAAATCAGACCTATATTAACAATTCTTCATAAGAAACATGAATAGCGAAGAAGATAAAGAAACCACGCCAGAAACGAGTACCGGTACCAGCAAAACGAAACGTTTAAGATGAGAAAGAGAAAGCCTGGAAATAAACGGCCATATACTGGTGGCCAAATAAAATAGTTACAATGAGGAGGGCATGTATGTATACAGATCGAGCCCTAGTAAGGAAAAACTTCCTAACTGACCGTACCGCAAGATGAAAGAGGAAGATTAAGCGAATAAGATAGAAGGTATAGGGGGCGGGGGATACTAAGAAAGGCCATCGAAGCTGCTAAGGAAGAGGCCTGGAGAAAAGTATAAAAGGGGGTAGACAACAATATATGGGGGGAGGTTGGTTACCGGATAGCATGTAAAAAGTTAATAATACTTTGCAAACAAGCGAAAACAGAAGAAGAAATAATAAGAGAAAGGGAAAGGTTGTTACCAACCAGTACAAACCGAAAGTGACGAAGAACCCGAAGAAGAACTGAAAGAAGCAGAAAAAAAATAAAAGAATAGGTAACGGTAAAAAATACACGAAAACGCGTCGTTACCAAGCTGTACTGGAAACAAATGACCGCGGTAAGAGTAACAAAAGATAAACTGAAAATACCACAAGTACCATACTCTCTCCTTTCTAATGTTTGCTCTTGTACCGTTCAAGGACACCCTGGATGATACTAAAGAAGGCATCATTTTAAACTGTGTTAATGTCAACAACAGCAGGTATGCAGATGATTCGCTACTGCTCGCAGATTACTATTGCCGCGGGTGTGAAAACGTTCAAGAACTAAGTATATATTGGTGTTCAAAATGCGTGATATAGCAGATATTAGTATTAATATCAACAACAGGGCTTTATAAAAGACGCAACATAAAAACAGATGGGAGTTATCGTTAATAAAGATGACACTAAATATATGACTACAATAGAAGGGAGAAGGGAAACGAAACAAATCTAAAAATTAGCGAAGGTCAACTATTTGAAAGGGTACGTCAATTTAAAATACCTAGCGTCCATAGTAACAGCAAACAACGAACTAACGGTAGAAATAAAACAAGAATTATAGCCGAAAATTATAAAAAAACTACAACTACAAGAAAGGAAAATATTTAGGAGAATTTTTGGTTCGGTGAATGATGAAGGAATACGGAGGATAAAGATAAACAAGAAATTAAAAGAATTCTGGGAAGACACGGATATAGTAAATGATATGAAATCAGGACATCAAAGGTGAATAGGCCACCTAGAAAGAATGGAGGAGAGCAGAAGTGTTCGGAAGATAAACAATGGAAAACCGGAAGGCAGACGAGCTAAGGGAAAACCTTGGAAGTTATAGCAAGAGGTGGCAGAAAAAGATCTGAAAGAGATAGGTGTGAAAAATTGAAGAGCGATGGCGTAAGACCGAGGGGCATGGAGAGAAACTGTGAAGCAGGCCAGGGTCCTGCACGGATCGTAGCGCCAGGAAGATATAGGCCCACAAACAGACAGATAGAGTAACTATTGTCGAAGTTTTCTGAAGAATGAAAGAGAAGACAGAAATCATAAAGAACGTTATAATAATAAGGCTTGAGTATCTCTCCCATTTCAAAGTTATTTTACAAGGCAAAATGATATCCGTCAGAACCTGGGAGAAGACAAATATCGTGGTTGCATAACTTGATAGAGTAGTTGCGAAAATCGTCTGTAGATCTGTTTCGGGTTGTCGGCAACATATCGACTATAACCATAATGATCGCCAACATACCCTGAGCAGCATACTATAAGAAGAAGAGGAAGAAGAATGAGATACGTTTCTTTTGTTGCTCAGCCGTTTCGTTAGTATGTTGTCGCACCAAGTTCATCGTCTGACAGTTCGTTTGGTTCCGAGATAATGCGTTGTTTCTATGAGTCATTGTTTCGTTTTCATCCCTGATGCCCATCATCTGGGCAGGATATTTTATCAATCATAAATTTCTAGCTGTATAAAGTTGGAAAATAAATCAATGCTACTTTTATGGATTTTTATTGGGCTTTAAAGTATGACTTGTACACCCAGAGAAATCGCCACTGTGCAAGATCCTGAAGAACGACTTCTGATGGCGGCAATAATCGCGAGAGCGTCTAACTAGCCGTGTAGTTGACAAGGCGTCCCGACGGCAGCTCGCCCCAGGCGATTGGACTAATCGGGACTGTTTTACGTCTGCGGTTTCATTAGGGCGCCTCGACGCTGTGACTATCGCAAGACCCCCGCGGCATTGTTTGCACTTTCTACCCGCAACAGTCAAATTAGGCAGACTGTACTTCCTCTCGATATCCCCCTATTTGTTCTTTCTGCGAGAAAATTAAGCTCGCTCCTGATGGCCTGGATATTTTCCAAGTCCTTCGACACATGCGATGGCGCGGAAGCGGCTCTGCAGAATAAATATCCCCAAATCAAAGCGTATAGAAAATATTTGCAAGCGTCTCTGTAGGAATACTTTATTTTGTTTGCTCACTAGCAGCGCAGCAGCAAGACGAGCTAACAAACCGATGCTCTGATGAGACTTCCTACCTTTTCTCACTCGCTCCGAAATTTGCATCGGCATAAATGAATTCCGCGTTCTCCAAAGTTGCACTGTAAAAAAACAGAAAAACTTTCGGCGCTCTTAATATTTCATCCGCGTCGCCTTGGATTTCGGGAAACTACACTTTCGTCGGACTTCGGTGAAGTTTTTGGATCGATATTCAATCAATACCTAGTTTTGCATGGCATTCCAGTAGCTGCAGCTAACAGTTATTTGAATTTCTGTATTGTAGTAGAGTTCTGCTCGTTAAGGGGTGGGTTTATTTTTAAAAAGTTCTATGATGTACGCTATAAAGTTTTAAAATAAAATAAGGAATATTCAGCCAATTGGAAATAACATCCGACATTGTGAAATAGTTTACCATAAGTGACTTAGATCAAGATATACAATTACTATCACCGGTACACACTCCGTATATAATCAACATGTTCAGTTTTGGTGGTCTTCTACGTTTTCTAAAACATTATTCTTCAGTGATATCAACGCTATTTAAGGAACAAATTCCTGGTGTGGACTGTATCATTATTGATCCAGAAGAACCCAACGTTTCATTTTCATAACGGTCTTGATCAGGAGTGGGGTGGAGGGGGTTCTTATACTTCCACAATGACATGGTCCAAACCAGGAAGTAGTTCGTCAAACAATAATAATGGCCGTTGAAGCCCTTTCTCTATTTACTTATTAGTTTGTAAATGGTAATTTAAAATGTAATAAGGAATCATTTACAGTCTCGGACATCTTCCCACCAAATCTACCGTTAAATCTTGACCGAACGAGTTGAACCATGAACAGTAGAATCATAAGAATGATAAAATAGTTAGAAGTCTGCAACAACTCAAAAAGACAGTGGGCAACAGTACAGAAAGAGTTTCGTGAAAATTGATGTTTTTTTTGGACTGTGAAGGTTTGCTATTACTTGACTTCCTGTTGCTTGAATATACAGTAACACCTAAGTAAGTAAGTAAAAGCAGTATAATATAGAGGGTGTCCTTCTGCAACATGACAACGCGCCATCTCATAATGGCAATTCAGCAGACTCCAAAGCAGGGGTTTCAGCTGATATAGACTATTTATTCGAAAAGGTCAGGTCGTATTTGCATAATATTCATTTTAAACACGACCAGGTGAAAAATGCCGTAACAACTTGGTTGAATGAACAAAGAGAAGCACATTCAAACATGAATCTAGCCTCCCTTGATTAAACTTTTTATTTTAATGTTAAATATATAGCCAGTCGACTCCATCGAACACCGGAAAAGTGCCTAAAACAGGAGAAAAGAAGCGGATTTTAAATATACAGATTGGTGGTATTAACCTTTTGTAATTTGCAAGAATAGTCTATTGCATCATATTACGGCTCCACTTCGAGAGGAAATTGTTAAGTGAGTCCCAATTCCAGTGACGGCGCATCTGTGCGCGTATATCATATTACATTTCACGCGAAGCCGTACTTTTATGCAGTAAATTATTTACATATTAAAAACAGTTATTTTGGCATTTTTCAAATGACGTTTAAAAGTAAATGTATTTCAAATACAGTTATTCTGTTTTAATTTGTAAATGAGGGTAGCAACGAGCTATGGAGCGTTAATAATCCCTTCATTTTGAAATCGATGTAACAATGACAATTTATTCTAAATCTAATGTTTTCTCAGATCAGTAATATTTTTCTAGATTTTTCTATAGTCATATTAGGACACATTGTTAGAGGAAGTTTCAAAACTAAATAAGCTGCATTTCTATTACTTGGATTATCACTTAAGTATTTGCATTTGTAAATTACTACAATCTAGTGTGTCCCATTTTTTCAACATAATAACCTAATCTAATGTTGCCCTCTTTCTTTTCATCGGTAGCTCAATATATATTTGTCATCCGACATCATAGGGCTGTACCGTATTTCACTTTTTTTGTTTTTATGATGCTGCTTTGGTTTTATTTTGGTAATGTATTTTCGTTGCTCTAACATGCTACCGATTTCCTGATATCCGTCACATTTTCGAGCTATAGAGAGCAATTCTTACCACTACGGCTCTACGTTTAATACTTTTGTACATCTGTTTCATACAAGATGTTGGTGGTGGTTTCAACTGCGCTCTATTCACTTTTCGAAGTTGGAGTACATAAACAATAATCATGCTGGCAAGCCTTAGAAGTTGATGTATATGTATATTTTTTTCTTCTTCCCAGTTCCGCTAATCACATTGTTTTTATAGTAGCTATACAGATGTACTTTTCTTCTTCAACGAATTGCTAGTGTTTTAACCGGGCGATATTTCAAGCAATGAACCACGCCCAAATTGACTCTGGATATAGAAATTTTCCTGAACATGTCAAATAAGAGCTATAGAAGATTTAAAAAGTCCTAAAGGAACAGGAGTATACCAGCCGATACTACCGTCTCTAAGCTTTCTACTTTTGCATAATTTCCGATTTGGAGATGATATCGCTAGAAACCCAATAGTGGGAAATCTTATTAGAACTTAAGAAAGCTTGAGCGTGAGACAAATTAAAAACATGACTTCAGAAGCATGGACGAGGAGATAATAGAGCAGGTCAGTGTTTAATGTCTCTATTCGATGAGTTACGATATGAAAACCGTAACAGTTACTATCATGTCTGCCAATAAAATCAGAAGAACTTGAAGAACAACCGAACGGATCATGCTAGGAGCAAGCCTTAGAGGTCGGCCCAGAAACGGAGGGATAAGAAAAAGGACGAAAGCAAACGATAAAATCAGACATATAACAAGACTGAAGCGTCACAGGGTTGGGTTAAAGCACAAAATGGACGAAGTCGGTTGTATATTGAAAATCAAGAACGCAGAAAAGAAGTGTTGGGTGATCACAATGACCGATGACTGGATGATGTTCGAGCGCAAGATGGAGAAGAGTGGAAAGAGCACAAAATGGACGAAGTCGGTTGTATATTGAAAATCAAGAAAACAGAAAAGAAGTGTTGGGTGATCACAATGATCGATGACTGGATGATGTTCGAGCGCAAGATGGAGAAGAGTGGAAAGAGCAAGGGGACTAGTATTTCCAAGAGGGGACAGTAAAGAGCTGCTAAAGAAGAAGACGAAGAAGTTATAACATTGAAATTAGAATATTAAGGAGGTATGCCACATTAAGCAGATAAATACGTAGGCACGAGAGCGAAAATGAATTTATCAGTTAGTAATCTTTTAATCTTCTTTAGTGTTTGTTGATTTTAGCAGATTACCTTTTTTACTGTTGTAGGTAGATCTATTCAAGCCATTTTATTATTTTATGTAGGTGTGAAACATGGATGAGTGCAACAATATTATTTTACTAATGTTTACATTGCTCTAATTCAGTGTCACACCAGCAATTATAATGCTTATTATTATGAAGAACAAAGAAAAGTAATTTTGTTAAAGCAATTGCCAGACAACGTAAGTGTAACTTTTTGATATTGAGTATTTTCAGATGTCCTATTTTAAAATTTAAAGATATCCTATAAACGTCAAACCAATCTGGGGAAGTTAGATATTTACTTCCCGACACAAGCGTTTCTAATTTATTATTTAGCGTTCGCGAAAAGTTGTTGCGTCACACAGGTTTAAGGGGACTGTCAATCAGTGATCAATCTGTCCAGATTTCTATCTGCGACAACTTCTTTGGGACTTTTCTAAAGTAATTGTCAGGTGTTTTTTCAGGAAAACTGTGTCTCTCCTGTGGCTTGTGGTTTAATCGAAA
Organism: Agriotes lineatus; assembly: GCA_940337035.1. Lineage (NCBI taxonomy): Eukaryota > Metazoa > Arthropoda > Insecta > Coleoptera > Elateridae > Agriotes > Agriotes lineatus. The sequence continues at coordinate 126,425,430 of OW679196.1, forward strand.
ATGGCGAATGAACAAAACAGAAAGGTGGAAATTGAAGGAATTATTTGTGGAAAGAAAAACCACAGCTTTAAATAGTACTTTTACGTGCTTAAAGGTAACTAAAATTTAGATTTTATATCCGAGGAAGTAAAAGTTACTACAACTCAAATCCATAATTTATAATTAATAGATTCCTAGCCTTGGGAAGTGGAGAGAAAATCGATGCCGAGACCTAAATTTTTCATCTACAAAGAATGGAATCGACATATTAAAAGTAAAAGGAAAACCGAAACCCAGAACGGTATTTCCGCTTCCGATAAAGGTGATGATTTATTTAACATCTTTTGAACTCAGAAATAGCAGGGTGGAAGTTTCTTTTTTGATGCGAGGCCTATTTTCGCTGATTTTCAGACTAGAGGCGATATTTAGTTCGACACAATTTCCGCATTTTCTAATTGCAAGTGCTAGGAGGTTCGAAGGTGGTTTTAGAATTGTTATATCCTTAATTTAATATTTTTAAACATAAATTTACTTCTCTAACCGGATTTTGTTTCTCAAGTCTTAACTGTGACCGACTTACTTCTTAAGTTGAAAACTTTAAAGAACTGTCTTTGTAATATCGACGAACAATTGACTTCAACAGGTAAAGATAAAGGCTAAATAATCCATTCCTCCAGGACCTTTTGCATTAAACGAAACTACTTCAAATTCTAATTGCAATTTTTACTTAATCTTAAACTTTTGTGAACTGCTTTGCAGTGTCGATAAAAATTAATTCTAGAAAAATCAGGGACGCCGTAGACTGATTAAGATCAAATATTCTATTTCGTTTAATAGTAGTCTATAAGTTACTAAAACAGATCTTGAGGTTTGAATTCAGTGACTATTATAGAATTAAGTATATCGCGAATAGAATCAAAGAAGCTCTAAAGTAACAATTCGTAAATATCATAATTTCAATTTAATTCCTAAGGATGATAGAAGTCGCCATCCTTTATGTAACTATATGTCATCCTCTTCAAAGGATATTACGTCAGGTTAAGATCCTCCCACACAGCAGGCTGAGGAGCTGCGTTTCGTTGAACGCCCACACTTGCGATGTTGGTGATAACCATAGTCTTATAAGACGGAATATTTGATAAATGTGAGAGCTAAATGGTCAAAACAGGCTTTACGCATATCTATTATAGGCTAAATTGAGCCTTAAGGTTAAATTTTGTCAAAAAATTGTCGTTTATAAAAACAAATCCCTTCGGACATTTTAATAATATTTTGATCTTCATTTTAAGACTGAAGTGCGCTTTTGATACAGATCGATACTATTACATTAAATATATTGGATTTTTGAAGTCATCTGTATTATAACACCAGAAAGTGGCTAATATCGCAACTGATCATAACCGCGATCAAGACTTCCCGTAACAAGAGCAACGGAAATATTTCCAAAGCCTGCAGAAGAAGATCAAAACATCATTTTGTAACAAATGTGAAATGACAGTTTCATATTTTCTGGTGTTATAATACACATGACTTCAAAATTCCAAAGGCACCTTGATAATTTTCTTTTTTATCATACGATATATTGTGATATAATAATCGCTCAGTAATATTGGTAATTAAATAACTAAATAGCGACCACACCACAATTTTGATTTGAATATTGCCTGTCTCAGGATAAATTGAAAATTATAATTGTTTAATTAAGCTTTACTGCAATGATAAAGGTATGTTGCCTTCTATATTTTATCCATTGGCAACTTATTTAAACTATTGCGCGGGTTAGCTATTGCGACTCGGGTATCTACAGGGTTAGGTTGTTACACAGTATAAATTTTACTATTGTACGGTAAATGCACGTCTCTAAAGAATGACAGATAGCCTCAAATATTTGACTGTAAACAAAACTGTTGGAATCACAGATATCCAAGGTATTTTGAACACAAATATATCAACAATTAATCAGTTCACCTCAGGTAAATAATAAGAATGCAATTCAAATAATCAAGTTGTTTGGCTAACCTGGAATTCATTTTTTAAGCTTAAACCCACGCCAACCTGCTTTTGTTTCTTGCTTGCCGCCAAATCCACTTCCGGTTTCCTCAAAAGGTGACGCTAAGCTCGTAATTTCTTCCTGGAACGCTTTTAGCGGATGCTGCCTGTCTTTAGATCACGAACAAAGCCGTCTTCAGGTACTGCACCTTGCTGTCCGCTTGTCGTAGCACCTAGTCTTGTTAAATATTGCTTGAAAGTTGACCTCACACCGGGCCACGGTTGAAAGGGAAGCCAAGCTTATACCTGCCTCCTGGCGATATTTTTGGTTTACAAGAAGGCAGCAGAAAGCCTTCTTGTAAACCACAAATAAGGGCTCCTCTAGACGCTGCACTATGCTTTCTGCTTCCCAGAGCTCAAAAACTTGCTAAAACTTAGCTTCGAAGACAATCACAAATAGTCGAATCTCCAGATTATTTTTTCTCTGGAACTGCACTACGGAACACTACCAAATTAACCACAACTGGCCTCAGCACAATGGCGAATAAATAATGCTCAACAACTGGCACAAATAATATACTTTTATCAACGAAATTAGTCAAAAACGAGGAACCAAAACTGCACACAAGCTTTCGGCTTGGCTTTCCCAATAAACAGCCACAATTGACACTCTAGGTCACCATAGCAACATGTTATACAATTGTATTAGTAAGTTTTTACAATCTTTGATCCTTGACGTCTAAATGTTTTCTTAAATGTCATTCAGGAACACTCTAACCCCACTTTGGTTGCATTTTTTTTCAAATTTAGTTAAATAAACACTGATTCACAAGCTATTAGCATTTTCTTGTAGTCTTCTTTCTCATGTTGCTTTTCAAATGCTCTTTGCATTATTGTGCTTTTTTACACTGCTTAATAACCCTTTAGCTGCGTTATCGATTGTTGGCATAATTATACGAATACTAAACGCTACATAAAACTTCTGGGACGCTTCGGAACACCTCTGTACGTAAGTGAATTCATTATCGTGTATTGAAGTTAAACAATTAATCTGTCAGTCATCACAAATTAGCTACATTTGCCATACCGAGCACAAATATTGAATACAAGCTGCACGCATCTCTGGCGATACTGTTTTATTCAATTACTAACCCCAGTTAATTAAATTACAGTTATTGCCAATTATGTCTTATGTAATTATCAATGTTTATTAGTGACTTATATTGTTGCAATAAATACAATACCAATTCTGGGCCTATTTGAATATTTCCTTAGTCTTCGTACGTTAGCGATGCAACCAGAATTGCTGTAAGCATCATACCATTACGATGTACAGGGTAAGAAATTCCTTAAAATCGATAAAATAATTTCAAAAATTTAACGAGTCATAAAATAGATTGCGTTTGAATCACCGTGTATAAAAAATATTTAACTGCAATTTACGTCAGCGAAAAAACTAAAACCGCCACACAGCTGAGACAGCCATGAAAAACTTTTTGCTACCAAGAATGGAATCAGGTAACACGTTTCCAGTATAGTCGTATATGAAGTTGCTAATAAACTGTTATGGCTGTCAAGTTAGGTTAAATCAAACTGGATTAGGTTAGGTTTCACTAATTTATGTTACGCCTGCTCTTGCTTAATTCTGTTGTATAGATTTGAGGAGTAGTTTTGTATTATTTTTTCATATCGTACACTAATCTAAAGCAAATCAGCTTTTGAGTGGTCCCTAAAATCTAACAAATATGATCTGGAGTGAAATATATTCACTGTTTAAATCAGAGTTGAAGCAAAGCATTTTCATTTAACGTCACCTTCACCACGCTTATATTTACTCAAGATATAAATACGGAATTGCATTGTTGATTTCAACAATAAAGGAAGGAGAGAATGCACGCCCGATTTTTCAAGCTGTTGGAATTGAACCGTAAGGCTCTAATATGATTATTTCCACCACAGCGTGGTGAAACAAAGAGTTTAATCCGTTTCTTACAATCTGCGGTTTTTCTAAAGCATACTTTAATGTTGAAATCTTCTTTGGCTTTACTCCAATATTAACAAGTGATGAAATATGTGATTATAAATGTAAGTACAGAAAACCAGATACACGTATATTATAAGAAAAATGTTCTTTAAAATATTTAGACAAAGTAGAATTTTTTATTCGTTTAGAAAACGCCAATATACGAGGCTGGTTCAAATGAAACACGTATGAGGCTTATGACGGTGAGTTTAAAAAAATATTCATTGATATTAAAACAGAAGTATTGCTTGGCTAAGTTGTGGATCGTTTTCTCGAAAAATTCTGTAGTCTACTGGCGAAACCATTTTTACACAGCCTGTTGACACATTAGTGTCGGGATTTCAATGCCGACTTTAATAATTTCATGAACAGTTCCAGTGCTAATATTGATAATGATCACAACATAATTATCTTACTGAAATACGCCTTTAAAATATTTTTTACACGCTTAACAATACTTGCAGTTTTCACATGTGCTCGTCTTCAAAACATTTTTTTGTTATTGCACATCTGCGTTTTTGAATAGAAATATTCTCTTTAAACAAGTATTCTTTTATGAAGTTTTTGGGGAAACAGTCTTTCGGCAGTTATAAGATAAATTACAGCGTGTTGCCTAGGCTGCTTACTGTAAAGGTCACTTTAAACATCGACGGAATTTAATATAACTGCAAATTACTTGCGAAATTATACATATACAGGAAGAACACGCTAATAAATAACTATACAAGTCATGGGTTTTGTCACTTTAGCTATTAAACATGTTACAGCTGAACCAAACTCGTACTTTTATGACCACCACCGTGTATATTACTCTACAAGTTAAAAAAAGTGATGTTTTTCTGAACAAGTATGGCGTGTTTGAGTACGAGCGTTAGCGAGTACTTAAACAGCCATACGAGTTCAGAAAAACCACTTTTCTAACGTGTTGAGTATACTATTTTATCTACTCCTACTGCACAATGGCCATGAATTATGATTCATAATTCACGGTTTGCAGCCAATCATAAAATTCTATTTTCATTATTCAATAGTTTGCAAATTGCAACCAATCAGAAAATTCTATTTTCATTATTCAATAGGTTGTAGCCAATCACAAAATTGATTCTTATTATTAAATGACTTTTGAAGTTAACAGCTGTCACAAATGTCATAATTCTAAAATATGAAAACAAGGCTCCTATTGCATAGGAGTAGATAAAATATCGTATTATATGAGCGATTATGACAGCCATTATTTACTCAGATGACTTGCGCCACGCGCCTTCGGCTTGTGGCGCAAATGTCATCTTCGTGAATAATGGCTGTCATAATCGCTCATATAATAATATACTATTATCGCATTTAATAAGGAATGTAAAATATTAAATTTTTACATACAAGCGACACTAACTGTCAAAACATAACCAAGATGAGTATAACTCATTCCTATGTAATAAAGCACAATAAGCAGCTCCAGTTGATGTTATGCGTTTGGCAGTACTGAAGTGTGATGTTGGTGACATTGTAAGTCTATGTCAAATTCGAGGTTAGCAGGTTAGGTTTTGCGTCAATCTATGTCAAAACTAACGCAAAACCTAACCTATTAACCTCGAATTTGACATAGACTTACAATGTCACCAACATCACACTTCAGTATCGCCGTTGCTAGGGATAAAAGTGTTGCTAATGATAAAAGTACCACATTTATTATCGATTTTGGATGAAGAAATGTAGTACATCTCCAAATGAAATGCGATAGATATATTTTCTTTAGGTCAAATTTATTCCAAAACTTTTAAATATCTTTGAATTGTAGTAAACAGTATATTCTGAAACAGCATTGGCAGTTCCAGCCAAACATCCACATTAAAAATACTTCTTGTCTTTTTTTTATGTTACCTGTGATCCAGATCTCTGCCATATAAAATATCTACGCATTTAAGGATCAAGATACCCTACAGTCGATATGGGAATGGACAATATAAAAAACTTAATAACCTACGATGTCGAAGAAATTTGGGAGAAATATAAGAACACAGTTGTTGGAGTAGCAGTAAAAGCAACATTTGGGTGCAGATAAAAAGTAGACAGTTATGGATAACGAAATAAAATATTTAAAGAAAGAAGAAACGTGAAAATTAAAGAAATGAATACAACGAATAGAAAGCCGAAGAAGCAGCCAGAAAAAGTTTACAAGTTAACAACTAAAAACAAAAACAAATGATTGAGATGGAAAACTAACACGGAAAATTAGATGTTGAGGAAGATACATTTACTAAGGATGCAGGAAAAACGGCTGCAGTCAATGTGAAAAGCAACAAAGTTGGACTAATGCCAGAACTGACATTTGAACTGAACTGTGGAATAAATGGACTAACAGCAGAACTATTACAAGACATTTGAACCTAACTGTGGAAGCGCTTCGCAGGGTGATAAATAGAACATCAATACAAAAAAACGCCAAACAGTGAGTGTAATAATTAAATTACCAAAAATGAGGTAACCAAATCTGGCAACTGATGACTAATAACAAAATTTGTGTAGCCAGTATAAAGATAACAAACGTGATGTTGGAAATGATGAAAGCAATCAATGATAAAATACTGGAGAATCAAATATATTTCAGACCTAACAGGGTTTGCATTCGACCATACCTGAGAATTATACTGGAACAAATGGCTGAAATGGAAAAAGAAATCTACGAGCACTTTATAGACTTCGAAAAATACCCCATCAACAGAAACAACTTGGACTACCAGACAAGTACGTATTTAAGGGTTATAAAAACACTATAAAAACTTTGCAGTACAGGTGACATGTGAAAGTCAGCTCTCCAGTTACTAAAAATAGGAAAAGGAGTGAGACAAGAATGCATCGACCCTATTTATAATAGTCGAAGTGTTTCATAAGTTTGACAACCACAAATTTGCTGACGATGTCTGCCCTTTAATATCAAGCAAAAAGCAAATCCAAGAGGCAACCTATAGGCTGATACAAATCCCGAAGAAGGTAGGACTATAAATGCAAAAAACAAATAATGCTATTAACGAGATAAGACAGTAGTAAAAAAAACATTGATGGGAAGAAGTTGAAAAAATGAAATAACTTTTGTATCTGTGCAGTACAGTAAACACAGAAGGACACATAGACCAAGACGTAAACGTATAACTAATGCAGCACACAATGCCTTCAATATGTTAAATCGGATAGTTTGAGCAACAAACATTAGAAGAGAAACTAAATTAAAACTATTTAGAACAAACGTGAAAACCGCAGTCCTATATGGGCGAGAAATCAATCCAAGAACTTTCAAATAAAACTGCATACTTTCCTCAACAAATTCTTATGGAAAATAGAAGGGTCACTACATAAATTTCCGCAAAGTAGGCTTAGAAATTGATTTCACAATTTTTTATAAGAGTGCCATGAAACAATAACATTTCAGTATACAACTGAAGTTGACAGATTGAGAAAATTGTTTACGGTTCGTATGTGATAAGCTTTTAACTGTTGTGAGTAGTATGAAAAATGGAACTAGGTCCAAGAGATTATCGCGCGATGATTTTTTACGATTTTAAATCGTCTCTCACTCCAAAACAGTGCATCGAACGACTTCGCAATGCCTTTGCGGATGAAGCACCATCAGACCAAACTGTCTACGAGCGGTTTGCGGAATTCCACCGTGGCCGAAATTTTCTTAAAAACGAAGTCCGTGAAAGTCGTCCAAAATCAGCGGTTACTGATGAAAACATCGACGCTGTACGCCGCCTCGTGGAGCAAGACTGGCAAATCACCTATGCTGAAATTGAGACACCCTTAAGCATCTCTGGGATTGCAATCAACACAATTCGTCACCAAAATTTGGGTGCCAGAAAGCTGTGCACGCGTTGGGTGCCACATAATTTGGATGAAGCTCAAAACTAGCACGTGTGGATTGGTGTAAGAAAATGCTGAAGAAGTTTGCACGTAGTCAATCAAAACATGTGTATGACATCGTCACCAGTGACGAAACATGGATTTATTGTTATGAACCGGAAACGAAGCGACAATCGGCCCAATTGATCTTCCAAGGTGAAGCAAAGCCAACAAAATTTATGCGATCTCGCAGTGCAAGTAAGAAGATGGTTGCTTAGTTCTTTAGCCGATCAGGCCATCTTGTAACAATTCCTTTGGAAGATCATCGTACAGTAAACGCTAAGTGGTATTTCACCATTTGTTTACCAGCAGTCGTAGAAAAAGTACGTACACAACGTCCTCGGTCGCCTAATCCTACTCCATGGCAATACATCAACCCACACCGCTGCTCAAACAATGGCATTTTTGGCCTCTGTAAATGTGGAACTACTGGGTCACCCACCTTATAGTCCCGACTTGGCACCGTGTGATTTCTATTTCTTCCCCACAATCACGAATAAATTGCGTGGATAACGGTTTAACTCCCCCGATGAGGCTATTGATGCATATTATAACATAGTCGCTGATGTGTCTACAGAACGATGGTCACGGGTATTTGAGGAATGGTTCAATAGAATGAAGAAATGCGTACAATGTAAAGGCGAATATTTTGAAAAACAGTAAACCTAAAATCCTCATAGTTTTCTATTTTATGTGT
>OW679196.1:126434485-126479626 GCA_940337035.1 Agriotes lineatus
CAATCAAGGGCCGGCAGAGGGTCCGTAATTTTGTCTAACACAATACAGCTCAAAATGTCCTCGTATTTCCCGTTACGGGAGCGGATTCGAACGTTTGCTCTGAATTCAGCGTTCAGAGCCCTGGCACCAACACCCGACAGTGAGGTGATATTACCTCGTTTCTCAATTTTCAAATTTTGACACAAGTCGGCGCTAACTAAGTTAAGTTGGGATCCGGGGTCCAAAAGAGCTTTTGCCCGGGAAAATGACCCGGAGGATCCTTCTACGAATACGCTAACCGTGGACAATAAAACTTGCGCTGGCGCCGCGATTGCAGGACGGCTACAAGCTGCTGAAACGGATGCGACGGGTGCCTCGCTCGGGGGGACGGCCCCGACCTCCCGTGCGTCACTGCTGGATTCTGGCGGTCCAGGACGCGGCGACGAAGTATTTTCGTGCGCGTCGCGCTTTGGACGCAAACACAGTAAAGTATGGTGCTTTTTTCTGCATACGCGGCATCTCGACGATGTATATTTTATCACGAAATGTCCGGGCTTGAGACAATTGTTGCATAATTTCAAACGACGCGCCTCTTCGATACGAGCGTTTACCGACAATTTTGAGAATGATTCGCAAGCGCTAATCGAATGATTACTATTTTTGCAAAAATCACAAGAGTGATTACCTTGCTCTCTGGCTACATGAGCGCGTGCATGACTTTTTTGCTCGGATCCCTGATTTCCCAAACTCGAACCTATTTTCGCAGCTTCCAGCGAACCTAATAAGTGACTTTTGCTCTCTAAAAAATCTAACAACTCTCGCAAAGTAGGAAATTGTCCGGCATGTTTGCATAATTCCCAGTCAGTCTGCATTGCTGAGCTGAGCTTCGAAACTATGATATGTATTAGTATGGTGTCGACTGTGGGTTCCCCGTACGCCTTTAAAATTTCCAAAATTCTAACTACACTATCGAGCAGCCTTTGAACAGACGAATGTGAATCCTTTTTTACGTTCTCTAAACTGAATAACGCATTTATGTTTGATTTTACGATCAGTTTCTTATTTTCAAATCGCTTGACTAGAATGTCCCAAGCAATGGTATAGTTATCGTTGGTAACTTTTAACGACGAGATTGAACTAGCAGCTTCTGCCTTAAGGGAAGAAATCAAATAGTAAAATTTCTGAACGTTGGTCAAATTAACGTTGTTATGAATAAGCGACGTAAAGGAGTCATGAAATTGAACCCAATTCTCGAATATCCCCGAAAAGGAAGGCAAATCTAAGGGTGGTAATCTTAATCCAGCGAGCTCTCCTGAAGGGCCACTTTGCGAAGAATTTTGACCTACATTCGGTTTTATACCCAAACTGATCTTATTTTTTGATAAGAATTCCTTTACTGCGCTACTAATCTCGCTAAAATGAGTCATAAAAGAGTCAAATTCATTGAAAATTTCATCAAAGTTTTCAGCGTCGGCCTCCATTAGGCCCTCCATTGACTTCTTATACTCATCCAACAAATTTTGGAAACAACTAAACTCTTCTGACAAGTTGCCGACCTCGTGAGCCTTCACGGGGCTGGACGAAGAAATTCTATGAAATAGAGTTTTGAAACGATCTACTTGGGCTTTTATGAATTTGCAACGAGTGGTTAAAGTGCGAGTTTCCGACATGACCGCTGATGTCGAACGAGTTTCCACCATGACTGACACAAGCAAAAAACAGCACTAAACGAAGGTGTAATGGAAAAGGACTTACTTTTGATTTGAGAACGTAGTAACTTCTTGACGAACAGAAAACCAACCCGCTGCCGATCGCTGCCGCTTGACGTGGGACCTGGACTCGGTGTAAGCTCTCGATGGTTGAATTTCCTGGTGTTGGCGAAGCTTCTTGACGCTCTCCGACGAAACGATGTTGGAGCAATTGCATCCACCAGCTACTGGAAACTTGTACACTCGCGTTTTTTAGCTTCTTCCACATCCGGCTCGAAGGACCAATGTTTTTTGTACGATTAACTTGATAAGAGGCTTCCACGAATGGGGCCCCCAATTAATCCACTGCGAGTTCCGGTTCAATGGGATTGCCGGGAACTGCCACTTAATAACCCTAACTTGGGTTCAGTTAGTTGTTGGAGTGAAACAAGACTTAACAAACACGAGTATATTGAGTAACAACGATTACAAACGTCACTGATGGACCGATGGTTTTTTACAAAAGCTTCAACTGTTGTGACACGCTTGGATTGGCCACGCGAAAATAGCGAATTGCGCGTAACCGTAACACAAAACAACCTGGAAACGACTTTACCAGGGAGTTAGACCGAAACGCAAACTAGCACAAAGCATAGCTGAACTTGCTTCCTCGAGGCTCTGAATCTAACTCACTCTGAATTTACAGCGAGACGAACTCGCCAATTCAAGGAGGGGCAAGCTCAAACACTATTGGCTGAGGCGATCCTGCGTAGCCAATCGGAGCATCGCACGTTATTTAGGAAAAATGCTTATTCTAAGAAACCTTAATGCTAAGCTCTCTCAATGAGGCAATTGAACGAAATCCATAAACCCATGATTCCCAAATATGCTAAGTCGGCTTAAGTTCTAGTAGAAAATGTATCCATCCGCTTTAAAGCCATTAAGGGAAGCTTACAAATTCCTTTCCAACATTAACAGAGGCAAACAAATACGGCAAGATGCAAATTTGGCTTTACCACGACCTTTGAATGAGATAAAACAGTTATGACTTGAATTACGTGATTAATTATAATCAAAAAGGTTTTGATGCACGCATCTGTGTGAATCAAACAGTGGCTTTATTTAACTAACAAATATTAATAAGGGTGGCTCTCCTCAACTTTTAGTACAAATATCAAATCCAATATATTTTCCGAAGCACAGAACCATCGCAATATATAATATAAGGTCTACTTCCTTGTATACATAGTTTGTAAGATCCCGTATCATATTCTGACTAGATATATAGCTTAAGAACGGTCGCAATGTTAGCTGATGAACTTCACTGACTAGCCTCAGTGTATGGTTGTTTCAGAAAAAATCGTTTAAAAGACGAAGGAAGTACTGTAATCGCCAAAAACAGTTCCGAGGTTTCTTCAGATCTTTACGCTTCAGGATCCCTAGACGACGAAAAACAGCTTTACTCAATTCCGTCTGTGTGTCTGTCTGTTGTCCGTATAAATATTTGTCGGTGGAAGATGATATTTTGCATGCCGATTATATGCCTTTCTGGCATAAAACCGAGAAAATTTCTATAAAATATATAAAGGGTGAACACTTTAGAAACTAAAACTGCCTGTTTTTGATTTAAGTCAAGTGATGTTTTGTACGTAGGTTTTTATTCTTGACTAAAAAAAGCATACCTTTAGACCCAAAATATATAGCATGAGCACCTGAAAATACAAAATGTTTTTATTTTTGCTTTAACTGAGAAATAGATAAAAGTAATAATTTGCACATAGCTCAGACTTTACCCTTGACGAAAATGGGACCCAACAGATATGTAAAAGAGACAAAAGGGTGCATTCTGTTTAATGGAGCCGCATCGCACAGATGCGAGGGTTCCTGTGTTGCCGCATGCGACAAACGGGCGGGTTAGTCGGTAACTCCAGTAATTTCTTGTTAATTTTAAAATTGATGTAATTTGCATTACCAAGTGTTTCCTTTTAGCGTTTCAATATTATTAGGAATTAGTGTCATTTGATTTTTAAAATGCTTTAGTGTAACAACATTTACTTGTGAGGGAAGTTCTGAGTAAAGCCTTTTACCAATTTTTTTAAGTAAAAATTTGTTCATACATATAGCATTTACTTGAATTAATTGTAATATCACCATGATATAACATAAAACCAATTTATTTCATACTGATGTCAAAAATGACATTTTTAGGATTATTTATTGTACAAAAAATGGAACATTAAAATCCTAGTACTTTAAAGTAAAATTTTAAGGTTCAAGTACTTTAAAACTTAATTATTGTACAAAAAATAGAACATTAAAGTCCTAGTACTTTAAAGTAAAATTTTAAAGTTCAAGTACTTTAAAATTATACGTCAGTTGTTGACATGAAATTTGAAATGATTTACAACTTTTTATTTAAAATTTTGCAGTATGGAATAAACCGTTGTATTCACTACGAACAAAAAGTGTTTTTAAAGGTCCTCGCAAGTAATTCCGTCCTCGGCTGACGCCTCGGATGTAAACTACTTTCTCGTCTTTAAAATGCCACTTTTCGTTCTAGATAAATAAACTACTATTAAAGTACACAAATAGTTGAAAATGTGGATACTTGATGTATGCATGTGTGCGCAATAGTTTTCGGCGATGACCTTGTTTTGAAGAAAATTGCAACTGTACACCATAAAAAGGACTATCTCCAAATTGTTAGGCAACAGGAAATTTACAAAATGGATTTACCCAGATAAGGTTTTATGTGTTTATCGATTCATAAAGAAATGATTGCCTCGTTTGGACATGTGCTTCTCGATATTTACGAAATACAATTTTCCAAAGAAAACTAGAGCCTAATTCCAAAAATTCCTTATTCTAACACAAAGTCCCTTCTTCTTGAAGTTCCTATCCTCTATGGGTGTTGACTATTACGTTTGCCCAGCTAATTCAATCTTGTGTCTCATGCAGCACTTCTTTAAAGAGATTCTCTGAATACACATTGAATAGTAGGGGCGGAAGTAAGCAACTCTTGCGCACCCCTCTTCTCACACAGAATGTTATCTAAAAGTTATCAAACAAAATTGAGCTATAAAAAACAGGCAGTAAATTGACCACGATGTTCAAACGTAGTACCTTTTGAGTTAAGCATTGCTAATGCTATTCATTTTTAACGATCTTAACAGCTAATTAAATAATTATCCGTTTTCTGTATAATCACAGCTCTAGTTTTTTGAAGAAGAATCAATACTGTACGTGATCTTTTAAAATTATTAAAATAAACACACTTTGAGACTATATCAAATTTCTCGTGACAGGTACCTACGTGTTGATTATAAATAATGCAGCTGAAATTATTCTTAAACGAAGTATTACTGCAAGTGGTTTGGTATAGTAATATTTGTTTTATTATTTTGATTGAAGCATTCAACAACTATAAATTATTGAATGGTAGAAAACTCATGGCTGTATATGTATACAATAATTCAGCGCAGTGCAATTTATACGAAAGGAGTTCAGCACATATAGAGAAGTACAGGCAACAATAACTATTATACAGTACATAGTAGTCCCACAACACCTAATAATTCCAACTTCAATAAGCAGAAATTGCTTATAAATGCAGAAGTGATAGAACCCGTAGATTCCTTTTGAATTCTGGAAACGATAATTAATATTCTTCTTTAAAAAACAAACCGGTATTTTCTTTTAATTTGCAGGCAACTGTTTGGCTTTGATATCGTGCTAAAAATCAAACAAGTAAAAATAACTCAGAAATGCATCAAAGTCACCTTAATACAGGAATCAGCCTTTATCAAGAGTCCTATTAATATTCATACAGCTACACTGCAGTAATCTTAATTTAAAATGGATCTTTTGGGGCGCACGGAATAATTTTGGTTGGCTTTAAGAGATAAAGGTGAAAATTTAGCCTCCTTAATTTACAATTAAGAACAGAAAAGAAACGTAATGAATTCATCAGGATCCTAAATAGTTTTTATTCGTCGCTAAAACACGCTTAACAACACCAAACGCAGTCTGCTCGTAAAGAAGCACCTTCAATTTGGGGAGATTAAGTTCTTAAAACAATAAAACGCACAGAAGTTGACACAAAGCGAAATTTCAAGATGCCAATGAATGCGTTAGTAGAAAATTTAAAAAGTCTTTCGCTTCGTCATTATTAAAAATTTTAGAGAGCGGAATAAAAGGCAAATAATTAGATTAGCATGGCGATCACGTAAATTACATTTTTTATGCCCTTCTCTTCCGATTTTTTGTCCACGTTCGCTGCTGCCACCGAGATGGCAGCTCGTACCTGCATTGTAAATAAGCAAGACAAATGCTGTTGTTAAATTGCATGTAAGGAACGTTACTTATCTGCTGCAATATATTATTCCTGTTACGGTTTTTGTGTCATTTATCGGGGAATTTTATTTTCCGAGAGCCAAATTGAGTGGGAGAAAGATGACAGTCTAAATCATGTTAAATACTTAAAAATAAAAGGAGATTTTCCGTTTTGGCAAGCGGCGTAAGACGCCTACTTAGCCATTTGCATTCATTCCGCTGCCTCGAATTTCGCCCTGGAAGGGCTAAGAAAAATTAATTGTTTTTATGCACCTCGCAGTTACGAAGGAAGCCAACAAAGTGTTTCGCGCCTTTAAAACAGTTCTAGTGGGGACTACGATAAATCTACATGATGTCTTAGTTCTAATCGCCCTTAGTATACAGGTTAGAAATAACCTACCAACCCGATGTAGAACTTTCAATACATTTTTAAAATATATTCATTTCTTTATTCACATTTTTCATTTTCAAATGATTTACTTCCGATGAAACTTACAAATCAAGGTTGCCTACATTCACTGAAGAATGGTGCCACAAGTGAGTACAAATCTTTAATTGTAATGTGTGGATGTACGTTTGACGAATAGGAAAAGGTATAGAAAGTAATAGAAATAAATTTTTGTTACTAGAAAATTTTCAGAGCACCTCGTATCGACTTCAAACGCTTACTCTTTTTTTATTCTGAATTTCACTACTTCTTATATTCTTGTTCTTTAGGTGGAAACTTAAATATATGTATTTAACGCTACTTGCAGTTTGTTAATATTTCACGATTATCAAAGAGCTCAATGTACAACGTACAGCGCCGATAATGTTACATTTCAGATTTAAAGGTGGCAAGTTATAGAAATTTGCATGCGTCGCATATTGTCATAACATTTAAAAAACACTTGGCACGAGTGAAATTCGAACTCGCAACTTCAGGATCGTCACGTGGCTGTGTGCAGTTACGCCACCCTGACGTCAATTAGTGATAGCCTAAATACAAACGAATAAAAAGGTCTAGCCCTCAAGCTTTTTAGTTCTTTATGTTCATATTATACATTGCTCAGATAGGTAATGTTGTATTCGAGTTATCACATTTACATCTATCGGGCATGATCTACTCGACCTTTCTTCATTCTCCTACTTGTCCTTAACGCCAAAGCGGTTGTTATCTTTGCGAAAGTTTTAAGATACTCCTATTACAGAGGATAATGGACACATTTATTGAGCTAATTCTAAACGCTGCTAAGCAATGCATAGCTCGAGAGTACCGTCAACAATGTATCTCTCACTTTACTGGATTATCAATGTATGCCGAAGTATATCTATTTAGGAACATACTTCGAGATAAGTTATCCCAAGGCCACTTAAATCGCCAAAGAAGCAAAGTGCAACACCTTAACAAAGGCCTTCCTCAAGAATGGGTATTGAGTATCCTTTTAATTTGTCAATACTTGCATGACCTATGCACCACAAACATATTCTAGAAAATTTATATACGCCCATGATGTTGCTTTAACCGCACAGGACAACCTGTTTGAAGAAGAAAAACTTTTTTTACTTACCACTCTCCTTTTTTAGTTCACAAAGTGGACAAAAATGGAAGCTACACACATTCAAACAAACGAGAACTCAATATCATTCTACCATAACGTTCAACTGAACCACACTGAAATACAACCCTACCCCAAAATATGTAGGTATAATTCTAGACTTAAACTGTAATTGTAACTAAAACGAACGCTGGCACACTTAGTAGCAGAGTATTGTTTTTTGGTTTTGGTAAACAGCATACATGAAAAAAATTTCGACGTCCAGCTCAACACAAGGAGCGTTGCTGGTAAGCTTAAGGAATTTAAGTGACTTATTCTCTGTTAAATTTCCAAAGAGCCTTATTTTATCGGTATCAAGGTGACACTATTTCATTTAAAATTTTCAAAATACAGCCAGTGTAACACCAGAGAATAGAAGAGATATGTGTGTGTACATTTACAACTATTCAGCAACCTGTGCCTACAAGTTAATAGATAATACCCGAACCAGCAGTGGGACAGCTCAGAAACTACAACCAATTTGCAAATGTCATAATCAAGAATGGCCATATATTTATGTCCTACGAGCCGGATTGAAAATCAACAAGTAGGTTTCATTCAAAACTACAAATAAAAGGCAAAAACTAAAAATCTACTGTTACAGTTTGCCTTCATAAAAAAAAATTATTTCCGATCTATAAAATAACCGTCAACCACTAATTCTAACTAAATTCCAAACGTCATTAGCAAATTTGGAAAGCATATTTCAACAGAAAATTGAAAACGAAAGGAAGAATATTTATCGAAATTATTCTACACGGCAATAATTTATGTGTGCTTTTTTAATGCATTATTTAAAACTATAGAAAAAAATTTATGCCGAAAAATGCCACAAATCTAATATAGAAGCTAATTGCAGGGTATCTCAGCAGAAATATAGAAAACATTAAAAGTTGAAGAAGATAAGGTGCATCTGCTAATAAGGGAGAGCAGAATATCTTTAAAGTAGACGAACTAGAGACACCCTGAAGAAAGACGACTGGGCGGACGTCAAAGCATAATGTACAAAATAAAAAAGGGCGAAAATTTTAGAAACGCAGAAAACAAATAGAAATATATCAAATGAAGGAAATATTTTGAAATCTATTAGTAAAGGCATAAAACAATGGGCAACAGCTTCAAGAATCGTCATGGGAGAAGCGTGGAAAAATATGTTATTTAGTTACTAGAAGGAAACGATGAAAGAACAGTGAACATAAGCCATACGGTAAGCAGAAAATGATGAAATAGCAAAAGAACAAATAGGAATAAAATTAAGAAAAAAATACAGCTTCAGAACCTAACATCATTCTCAGTGAAGTCTGGATATACTTAACAAAGTCTGGAGAAGCAAAGCTTAAAACAGTATTGATGTGAAGTATTCTAGACAGCTGGAGGAAAGGACATATGCCCAACTTTCAAGGCGGGAGACAAGGAACACAATTAAAGCATAGAGGAGCTTTTACAAGTTATACACTACGATAATTAATGATAAGCTCTGCTAGATAATAGAAAAAAAAGAAGATTTTACTAGACTAACAAGCGGAATTCTGTAAAGAGAGGGGTATGATAAATAACATTTTCATCATCAACTATGCCGTTGAAAAATGAATATGGAAAGTGCAACGTTGGGCATACGGATTTTTCATAGATCTGAGAGCCACATTTAATAGCATAAATAGACAATCTTGGTAATGATATACCAGGGAATAGACGAAATACTAATAACAAGAATTGAAGACATATACGCCGAAAGTTGGACCAACAAAGGTTTATGTCCGACATTTTTGAATCTTTACGTAGCAGACTTGGAAGAAAAATTAGGAGAAAGTTTAAGTAGAAGGCCTCGTTGTAGGGTGGCGGTATTAGCAACAATAGTTGAAGACTAAATTCTTAGTAAAAAACTGGAGATTTGTATAAAGAAACAGAATTGACACTTAACACAGACAAGTAATGAAATTTCGAAAAGAAGAAGGGAGGAAAAAAAGAAAGACTGGAAAAACGATGGAAAAGGTTAGCAAGTGTCAATATCTGGGATACTATTTACAACAAAATAATGTCCCAAACTCGTAAAAAAGGCAAAAATGGCGATGGGGATCATCTGGGGAATAAACAAGAAAGAATTTAGAGATAACTTCCAATTTAGACTCTTAATGTTCGACACTATAATTAATAGAATTTTGATGAACGAGACGAAAGTGTAGTGTTGGAGACTAAAAGAAGAACTAGACTCACAACCCAATACATAATATAGGTGTTGTTACTGGATAGAAACACCACATACAGAAGCAGCGAAAAGGGCCATAGGATACGAATTCAAAGTTACAAAAACAAAAAAAGAAAATTACTTAGAAAACATACGAAAGCAAATACTACTAGAAAAACAGAAAACTGAGAAAACCAAGTGGAAAGAAAGAATGAGATGGACCTATAAGAGTTGAGGGTTTTTATGAAAAGAAACTGTAGCCAATGAAAAATACGTATACCAAATTTAAAGCCGAAATCAAATAATCCGGTCAGCTGATAGTAAAAACGGCGTGTGATTCTTTACAAAAGATTAAACTCATTAATCACTACAAAGGGGACGCCAATGAGTCTGTATACTCAGCTAGAAACGAGAATTCATAAACTCAAAGTTTAACCAGAATCACAATAACCTCTTGGAGGCGCTGGCATTAAGATTCAACGCAAACTGTAGCAAACGAGAACAACGTCAAATTATGACACAATGCGCAACGGTGAAGTTCTAGGATCACTAAAAGGGTTCAATAGAACAGGTTGGCAATCAGAGCAGCAACTAGTTTGAAATAAAATGAGACAATCTAAACTTTAAGAGGGAATCTGCAGGATTCAGCCCGAGTCGTGGAAGCACTCTACAAAACGCATACGTTTATAAAATAGGTAATAAAGTGTACAAATTAAACAGTGTGACTATTGCCTCAATAGAATACTAGCTCTTGGCGACAGCAAACAGACCGCACCGCATCTGGATCAAGGTCGCCTCATAAATTGGGCTCAAGAATCAAACCGGAAAAACTGAACAGCCATTACACCCAACGGGACTAGAAGGACACAACGGCAGCCAATAGCGCTAGTAATAAATCTAGCAATGTCGTCTAACTGTGGCGGCTGAAAATACCACGCAAATCAGAAAGAGGCTTTACTAACCAACGAAACAAATAAAAACAAAAGGCTTCAAAAGAACGTATTTCAAATTTGGGCCGCTGAATGCAAAATTCAGATAACTTCCATGCCTAATCCGTCATCCAAACGTAGGAGATTGGGATCCGCAACAGAATTTAAAATCTAAAATAAATAATTTACTTGGTATAGTCAAATTTATACCCATTCGGAGTCACGTGATAATCTAGTAACTTTACGTATGTTGATCCTTAAAAATGCAATTTTAGGGTAATAAATGACATTCCGTTTTGTATGTTACCATGACATCTGCCAATTTCTAAAACAAGGTTACTACAGGTGTATTCTCTTATATGAAATCAAACTAACTTTACAGGTTAAAGAAAACATAACATGTTGTAAAATGTAAATATAATAAAGATATGTCAGCTGCTACATTAAAAACCTGCTGCGTATAGCAAATTTTAAGTCAATTTCTGTGCATGCATATTCTGTTATAGAACATTGCCAGTTGAAGCCTATATCCTTGCACAATCTATTTAGGGAACAAAGTGAATGTGAAAAATCTCCTCCAGATTCTTCAACCAAGCGTTTTTTTAGGTTTTCTATGGTTATAAATTCTTTAGCTACATACATTTGTATATAGTGTCCCTGATGGAGTTCTTGACTGCTTCGTCGACTTCCGTTTTTGCATTCTTCACTTTTTGGCTCATATTTTCGACGAATTGTGCTCTCCGAGACATTTAACGCAAGAGAAGCACGACGAACAGCGTTGGAAGGTGAAACTGTTGATTTACTATTATTAATATTGTCACACTCTTCATAAAGAAACGCATAATTGTTGTGACTGCTCGTTATACCATGTCCAATGGTTTCTTTTAATTTCCAGTTTTCGGTTCAACAATTCTAGGTTTTATTACCCTTATCTCTAAGCACTCTACTTATGTCAATAACTTACACGAAAAAAATAATCTGACAGATTAGAAACGTCAAATTTTAAAATTAATTTTATGAATCGACATGCCTTTTTTCGAATTTCTTCCATTTCATCTATTTTACTAAAGATGAACAGTGACAGACAAAAGTCACGTGACTCCGAATGGGTATAATTTTGACTATATGTTGCAATCAGAATAGTAGACATAAAAATAACTAACTGTAGATTGACTACAAAAACTTACAACAAGGATAAATACTAATTTCTCGCAAAAACATACCTGGCAACCGTCTTCAAAGACATTACTTTTAATACCAAAAGCTGTCATTGGAATTGACGTTTCCCTTACTGCTACAAGTACATCATCGCGAATCATGGTTTGGAAATTGTCACTCACGTTCACGGCCCGATTTTCAAATATTACTCACGTTCACGACGGGACCCTCCGTGACCCAGCTTGACCTGGCTAGTCGCAATGTCTACTGCTTAGCTTTCTTATATAGTATATTGAGAAAAATAGAAACATTTTTTAACACAACAACCAAGTAAGGCTTTGCTACTTCGTGCTAATGATATTTCTTGAATTTTATTAAAATGTTGCTGCGGAACGATAGAAACTGTTGTAACATGAAAGAGATATAGAATAAAGATTTACTAATATAATATTATTGCTGCTGATATTTGTATGTAGTTTCAACATTGATTACATATTGCTAATGGAATACGTTGAATTACCTATATTAATAATGTAAACATGAGCTTGGTGTAATCAGTAAACAATGTACTAACGTTCCGCAGCGTTTCTGCATTGTGGAAAAAGCAATCGCTTGGAGCTAAAAATTAATTTTGTAACATGTTTAGAAAAGAAAAACTAGAGAATGCAATAATAGTTAACAGCATGCGAACTAAAAGCAAGCCCCAGTCTAAATAGCAATGCAGCAATTAGAAGAACGAAGGCGTTTTGTAATAAAATAGAACAAGGCGTCGGAACTAAGAAAATTCTCCGCAAACACTAACCAGGAACTAGAATATTGAAATCCGCAATAGTTTCACTACTTAATGAAATGAAAGGCATTTGAACAAAATGACTTTATGCGGAAACATTTAAACTATGGACTCGTTGGTTGAATAAATGCTTTTTAAACTTCTCGTGGCGACTGGGAATTAGAAGAACAGAGAGCTGCCATTACTTGCTCAAACTTAAAATGTAAGTAAATATGTTTAAAGTTCGTTGGTTATGGCATCATTTCCTTATTTTGTAGTTTAACACCAGATGCAAGGGTTCGCTTTCAATTACGTTGTAGAGCCATGCTACTCTCAGCTTACAGTATTCAACTTGTTACAAAACCTCTTAAACATGGGAAGATGTGTATAACACTCAAATACCGCCTGCTTTGTTCGGCAAATTAAAAATGATGTAACACGAAACCCGTTTAAAGTACAGATGGGCGAAGAGAAAACTCAAAATAATCAATAAAAATCAAGAAGGCTAATTGGATTATTTATGTTTAGCTTCCTTCGGTTTTTCAAACAGCCAATTACTTAGACTATAAAGGCATTAATTTAGGTTTTAATTAGTATCAAGCAGAACTCACGACAGATTAAAATTTTCAGTCCGGAGTGCCCACATTAAGGGAAGAAAGCGACCAACCGTGCCTATCGCGAACATTCTTATTTGAAATATTTCTGGGGTGTAGTCGAGAGAAAGAACTGTGATGTAATTAAGTTTATGTGTATATTCCCTGATCCAAACAAATTAAAATTCTAATGCTCAGCTTGGCCCGAGCTGCGGTGGATTTTGCGGAAAGCCTCAGGATAAGCACTACTCCTTTTCCATTTATTTTTTTTCTTCGAAATATTTGTGCTGGAGGACGGGTTGTTATTTCACCGTAACGGCAGGAGGTTAATTATTTAGCTAGGTCAACTTTTACAGCTATTACGTGACGCAATATAAAGCCAAAAGGTGTCCACTTTGCCACTTTTATCTAACAAGCCCAACATATAGCTAGGCTTTACAAATTAGAACATTGTTAGTTTTTATTTTTAGAAAAAGAGTGCGACCAAAATTTCCAATATAAAAATGACAAAAACTAGAACAATAAATAGTGGAAGATTTCAAAACTAACTATTCTTCTTGAAATGTTAGCTAATTAAATATATAGAATTTCAAATTTCATCGAAAATACCATTTTCTTTACACGACTATCTCCTTTCCGACTGCATTCTGTTATTTATTTGCCAATTTCCCAATTTCTTCATCTTATACTATTTTAGCTGTACAGTTTCGATAATTTCTTAAATGCACATACACTTATTTTTTTAGCCTTTCGGAGTACTAAAAACAAATGCGCTCATTCGCACTTTCCGTTTTCCATTTGTTTTACTAAAAATTACAATAAACATTTCTAAAACAGTTCTACTTTTTCTTGCATCAGCATAACGCACTCCTGTTGTAGTTAAGAACCACCAGATGCAAAATCTTTAAATTGCGAATGATATTTAGAGGCTCTCACGACCATTGTCCTTACGCAACTCACGATTTTCGAAATTGTACCAAGTCATTGTTGAGATAGAAGAAATCCAAGTTTTGTCCACCTTGGTATTCAACAGAAATCAAAACAAAAGAAGATCGGTTAGTTAATAGCCGAGAGGTGAAGACGTACAAATTATAGCTACGCGTTGATTGCAATTATCGATGATAATTGAAGTATTTGTAATAGAAAAGTCTCTTAGTGCCTTCGTTAGTGTTTCGTGCTGTGAGTGTAAGTTATTTATTGTAGGTTTTGCACAAATTAACATGTAAAAAACCGTTATAAACAGGTCACTACATTATCACCATAATAGAGAGTTGGTAGCGTTTAAAAAACATTTGCTGGTGAATAGAATAAAGACAGTATATTAAAATTATATACCATATTGGCAAACGAGTTTGCAGATAGATATTTTTATGATGTGCATACGGTGTCTGTGTCGAAGCAATTATGTGAGCGTAAATAAGGTAAGTACGTCTTGTAATAATAGTTATTTGGCTATTGCGGTAGAAGACAATTACAGTTAATCAAGAGTTTAAGCGGGGCTTGTCGTAGTGAATTTGATTTCGTTTAATGATGTTATATTCAATGAATTAGCTGAGCATTTTCAAAAACAATTTCTTAAATTTCTACAACAAATAAAACTTTCTGTCGCAGGTGGTTTAACATTTCTTACAGAGGAGAGCTATTTAGTTATTGTTATTGGGTACCAATATCATAGCAAGAAACCACTAGCAAAAACTACACTTAATTAATTGTACAACCAATGCTGTAATTGAACATTCTTGTGGTAAACTTAATAATAATCGATTAAGCAAAGAAAATACGAGTCTAAAACCAAGTACATTAACAAGTAAATAAACCAAATTTTGAGTTTTATATCTATTAGGTAGATTAAAAAGTGGGTTATTAAATTTTGGGCTGATGTAGTGCTACCCAAAATTATGTTTTTGCTACGAAACTTCCTACTCTATTACAAAAAAGCGAATGTCGCAACTAACTGCTCAGATACGTAGAAACCTACCTGTCCTGACGTAACACCGAAAACTGTTAGCCTTGTTTCTCAGGTGGTATTGGTAACCAACGCTAAGGCAACTCTCTTTTGCAAGGATCAGGAATATAAAAGCTTGAAACAAATCTCTGGTGAGACTGTGGGTTCGCCTCTTTCAGCTGTCATCACCAATACTTCCATGGAGGCTTTCGTAACAGGTCCAAATTGTGAAGATGGGCATCGTAGAGGGGAATTGTCTTGATTAAATTACATTCCCGGCAAACAGACTCGAATCTATTCCCGTCTCGTTCTCAGCCTAAGACCCGCTCCCTACGCTGAGCTACCAGACTCGTCTAAGTTTTTTGCTTGTCTCAATCGGAGTTCTTTCTTTAGCAAGATCTTGTGCCACAAAATTAAACTGAAATAACTCTTAGGAAATGTAGCTTGAGCTTCTTTTGTCGCTTGACCTCAGTTGAAGGGTTTTTATTCCAGAATTTCGGCAATATTTATATTTCATATAACCCTTCGTCTCATTCTTCCTTTTCTCTTCTCCCATTCCATGTCCCGTATTGGTTTAGCTTTTCTGTCTTCTTTTATTGAAACTATTTAGCCGAAACATCTTAATTGCCGAGTCTCTGTTTTTGTCGAGATTCCTTGTACTTTCTACCTCCAAATTTTATGTATATTGATGGCGCCTGCTATTTACCTTAGAATACTATTCGCCCTGACTTGAATTTTGCTCTTGAACCTTTGAATTAATACTCGTACAAGTACAATTTTATATATTTTATTTTGAATTACTTCCTGATTAAAGCAGGTATTCAACAAAACTATATAGTTTCATAGTGGTACAGATCTCGGTATTTATATTTCAACCCCCCCCCCTGCCTCGTCAAAAATTATAGTACCCAGATATTCTGCATTTTTCTTTATATATAGTTTTACCTTGTTAAACAGAACTAAATTCCGCTTGTCTATACAGCAGTGTTGGTTCTAAAGCTTTTTCCATTTTTTTCTAAATTTCCTTCATTAACTTTTTTGGCTACACACAGTAGCGATATAGTGCTGCACTTGGTTGTGTTTTTTCTTTTATGTATTGGTGTTACTATATACTATATATATATATATATATATATATATATATATATATACTTTGACGATATCTTTATCATTTGGCCACATTGTAAAGACACCTTACTTAAACTTTGGAGATAGAAAAAGCGGCCATCTGGATTTCTTGGATATACATATTTCTCGCCAACCCAATAGCAAAGAAAAACATTCTCTATGTCGCAAACTTACTCACACTGACCGCTATCTATAATTCTACATGTCGATTTCCATCATCATCCTATCATACAATATGGAAACTGTCGGTTTTCATATTTCAACCCGATAATATCCACGCTCAATTCAATCGTATTCGGAAAATTTGTATAAATAACAGTTACTGTGTTGAGGTTATACAGTCCGCCATCAATTGTCATCTTATTCCATAACCACCCAAACCTCCTAGAACCGATCATCAGCTATATTTTATGACGATGTTAGCGACGAATTTTTAATTGAGACTGCACACCAGTTCAAGAATATTTACAACGTTTCTTGCAGTAATTCTTTAATTTACAAAAAAAACCTATTGGTCCGGCTGATAACAGAAAAACTGGCTGGGTTAAATTCAAGGACTATGCTGAGCAACATCTCAATGGAACTATAAACTAGAATACGTTACATACCACTATCTACTGTTCAGGAAGCGGACAGGTACCGTACTACGCAACCAACAAATATTAAAACTAACATTATCAATATTGCAAACTAAATGATAAAAACAGTTTATAACAAACCCTTTCAAACTTATACCAAAGCATTATCTGTTCAAGATAATTAACTCTAGAAAGGCACCAAAAGCATGAAACACCCAAGAACGCATATTCTACATTCCAGCAGTAAGAGATCCAGAGGATTCATTTGACAAACCAAACACTGAACACAGACCTCAACATTCCCTACGCTGTTAGGGGCAAAAAGCGACGTATTTTGAGCTAGAGTCATTTGGCGTATTATTTGAACTTTACGCCACGTTTCTTCGCTGTGACCGCTACCAACAAAGATGGTCGATGGCAAATTTCTGTTGATTTTGATCCCGATATCTGTCAGCCCTTAGATGCATGTTCTTGGTCAGCCCGATTTCGATCGCTGGGCTGTTCCGACCCAGTCTTCTAATCCAATGTAATGTTCTCGTCCCGTTCGTGCTTACTGCTTCTGTAAGATACCGTTTGCTGCCCGATCTCTTTGGTGCTCGAATTTGCGGCCTGGGTCCCCGGCTCGATGCGCGAGGCAGGCTTTTTATGTCGCCAAGGAGACAGAAATCTGCCCAGAAAAGCTGTAACGCACATAGCCGTGTTTTTGGTGTCGTTTCGATTGAGACCTTATTATATTCACCCTTGCTTATTGTGTGACAACTCGACGTTGGTTTTGTACGTTGTATCTTGTGTTGTGCCTTGGCGCCACCGCCTCCAATGAGTTTATCCTAAGACCCCATCGAAGTTTAACTTTCCTTAGTAATGTTATTCTCTTTTAACTTTAACAATCTGTGTAGTTTTTCTATTGAACGTAATTGGCATTGTATTTCTTTATATTTTAGGCCTTATGTTTATTGCGTGTACCCGGTGTACTAATTAGTTGCATAAAGTAACATAGTATTTACTGATATACGTTGTAATATAACTCCTTCTCGCGGTGTTATGTCAATTAATATCAAGTCCCAAGTAGTGAGTCAAAATGTAATAGCTCCCACTTTGAAGCTCTTTTTAATATCAAATTAAATATACCCTTTTACTAATCATTAAAAGAGAAATACTATCAGGTGTATTGCAGTTATGTACTTACCTTACTTCTTAATGCAATAAATAGGAATTGACGTAACTCCTAAATCAATTTGACATTTAAAATTATGTCATGTAATTATTATTTTTTAAGCCTCGACTAGTCAGTTTTACAAGCAATAGGACTCATAATTCCCAGTTGAATGGGTTAATCTTCAACTAACAACATTTTGAATTACTTTTAAAATATAACAACTATTTGCTTTCATGAATCAAATACAAGTTTCAGGCACTTCACAAAGTTAAATTCATACGTTCAGTTTGTTAGTAGCACATTGAAGTTTGATCTGACATTACAAAATAAAATACATATTGTCAAAAATATTTTAATCAAATGTTATATTTAACAAAACTTAATTAAATGAAAATTCTAAAAATAACCTAATTTCAAGATGTGTAAATTTAAAAATATAATTGTTGAAAATGTCGAGTACTCGAATCACTATTGAATTTAGAAAAATAATTCGTCTAGATTAATTTCTAAATATAATTACAATAACTTGCCGATTTGCCGCACCAAATTTGCTTTATAATTTATTAATATTTTGTAAGAAATGGTCACCAACCTTCTGAATGTTTATCTTGTACGTCAATACTCTACCTCAGCTCCTAACTGGATAAGTTCTAGTCATTTGGTTGTTCCCGACTAAATCAAAACTCGTTCTAGCTCTCTAAAAACGCTATTACTTGGATAGACAGTTCAACAGCATACCACAACACTCACTTTCACTGGTTTTACTGGTCTCGTAGTAATATACCACATTGAATTGGATCAAATAATCTTGAATTATATATATTTGAATAATATTTCTGACTTGAAGTCAAATTTGGTCGTAGAGAATGCTATATTACTACTACGTATCAAATCAGCAATTATTATTTTTCACAATTAATAGGAATTTAACCCGTAACGTGACTATTTCTCGTAGATTATGAATTCAAGTTATTTTGTTACACACAAAATATAAACAACCCTCTGGTTGCCCTTACCACCAGTTAAAACATACAACTGTTATATCACATGATATCCATTAGATATCTGGATATAATTATTTAACTTAAATGTATCATACATACGGTATGCTGCATTACAACGTTTGAATATGTGCGTTTTGTTACTGAAAACTGAGTTATGACTTGGTAAAGGTATTCATTGCATTTCAATTTATTGTAATTTTAGTTAAGGTTTGAGTTTATGAGTTTTTCTTGATATCTGAGCACATTTGTTGTATGAAGATGCATTGGAGCTACTTTTGTACTGATTAATGAATTCAAGCACACCGTTCACTGTTAGCTATCCGACCCTCAAATGTGCCCATGCAGTCACCATTGTTTGATTTTGGATTTCAATTTGGCATCAGCGTGAGAGAACTAATAGGGCAGTATCGCATTCAGTGCCAAATTACTCTGGAGATAGATGGAAGCGTTCACTTTTATTTGAAAATGAAAATTCAGATAAAACAATTTTAAAATTTAAAACCAATAAATGGCCAACAACAGAACTAAAAACTCTGACATAAAATATGATTTGCACGTGAAACAATTTACGTGGTATGTTGCAATTAGAATAGTAGTCTTAAAGAAATTAATAAAAATTGGCTACAGTAGCTTACAACAAGGCATAGATACTGATTTATCGCAAAAACATTTCTTGCAACCGTTTTCAAAGACATTACTTTTAATACCAAAACCTAGCATTGGAATTTACGTTTCCCTTACTGATACGAGTACAAAAAGGTATATGTTGCTAGGAAACAGCTTTAATTCCTAGGTTTAAAAGTACTTTTACGTTCGGGGAAAGTAAAAGTATATTCTACTTGATCGCTTATAGACCCAGACACGCGATTGACTATAGACACAACATTCACAACACAACACAGGTGCGAAGCTCCGTCGCTGCAGGCTGTCACACAAAAGTACAATGACCTCCAGCTCCAGCTCGAGACCTTCTACATGGTTGGGAAGCGAGAGGCGGGGCACCCTTTTATATTTAAATATTTAAAGTGAAATTAACGTGAAACTTGAATTTTCTCTCACGGTCACGGCCCGAATTTCAAATATTACTCACGTTCAGGACGCGACCCGCTGTGACCCAGCGTGACCCGACGGTTTGCAGTCACGCAACCCAAATGAAACCAGTGTACCACTGGCAGAAGATCCTCACATCTGGATGTTTAAACACCGGCTGACGCCACGAGGTTCTTTCCATTCAAGCCTATTTATTTCAAGTCAGTCGCCCTTAGTGGGTTTGGCAATAAAGAAAATGGTTAAAATGAAACTGTGAAGATAAAACCTGTTTATGATCAGAAAATCAGTATACACTGAAGTGCCATTGAAATACACAGATTAACCCTTTTTAAAAAAAATTATCTAGTCCTTACTGTAAATGCAGAACCGTTACTAATATGGTAAAAACCGAGAACCACAAAATAGGTAATGTGTCATTAAAAAAATAGAAAGTGTCACAGCACAAGTAGGTAGGGTGAGTCTTCAAACTTTACAACTGTTCATAAGCCGCCTAATTTTAAGAGATGCAGGTATCCCATATTCTGTTGAATCTCCGTCCCCCGTATCAGGAAGAACTAACAAATCAATTAGGGTAAGGTAAAATGAATTGATAAACTCATCTTGCAGGAGAAAATATAAGATTTTACCACTGCATTGCAACAGTGCAGGGTATTTATGGAGAATAGTTAAAGGATATAATTTTTACCACTACAAGCCACAAGGAATAACCGTAGGGCATCAATAAAACCGTTTGGGGTGGTCCATGACTTGAAAACCATGCTTTTTTTAATGCATTGAAAATGCCATGACAACTGGGAGTAGATACGTTCAGTGAATCCTAGTCAACTCCAAACGGTTTTATGAATGAAAATACTTAGCAATAAATAAGGTTTTTCATGAAGCTCCTTATTGAAAACGATGTAATACTAAAATTAGTTACCTGGTAACTTAAAGTTACTTCCCTTTTCTATAACTAAGATATTGGATTTCCAGCATTAAATATTTCTTAACAACGGAAGAGAGAAATTCGAGCAAAATTGTATACAGGCTGATTTTTTTATCATGTAACAACTTGTAGGCAACCCATTATGCACAAGCATGCATGGGTTGCCTACAAGTTGTTACATTATAAAAAAATACATTTTTAAAAATCGTCCTAACTCACTAGTACAAAAAATCCTATATCATACGAGTACTCTACACTGTTCTAAGTCTGAAGTTCCCTTGCAGTTAATAAGAATCAAAACATAATGCTGACGGTGCAGGAAGGGCGGTCGCTTTTGATTTGAGCCTGCAAAAAGCTCGAGTTCGTGAAAAGTGCGTGAAACTACTTTAGGTCTTTCGGCGAAAGAGAGTGGTCCTCAAAGAAGCAAAATATTCGCTGTAGATTTTAATAGGGCGCAAAGTAAAGGAGCTTGTTCCCTGCTATGTAAATATTTTTAGTTTAAAGATTGCGCGCCGGCGAGGGCGTGGGAGCAGGAAAGGTTCCCTTTTTCTGCTTTTCTACTTTATTATGTTGACCATAACAATTTAAAATTGAAAAACGAATAAACTCATAAATCAAATATTTGTCCGCCCGTTTTACTGGTTGCAAACATTTAGACGGAAGTAACAATGGCTTCCTCCCCTTTATCTGTTATCAATAACTGACAAAAGGCAGCGCTGGGGTTGAGATCGCTATGTCAGATACGAAACTCGACGGTTCAAAGCTTTCGTTTAGCATAGACCGTTGAAATAGAGCTATTCTTGCCTTACTTTTCCTCCTTTAGTAATACAACCAAGAGCAAGATTCCTTCGGAATTTACAAGTTGCCGAGCAGTAGGCGTCGACTTAGACTCGCTGGCGCCTCTGCATCTAAGAATAAATTACTATAATACACCACCAGATTACGTAATGCCCTCACTCTCCACTTTTGCGGGAAATAAATAAAAGACAAGTTCAATTTTTGCCCGAATAACTACAATTTCCGCCCAAATTTCCCTTATAAGCGCGCAGTGGGATCCTAAAATAAGTTTGCCAAGTTCGAAGAAGTGCAGATGGTGCTGAAACGATTCAGTTTACACCCAAACCGAGCGTGACGAATGGCCACATCTCATCGGAATAAAAAAGAACTTATATTCACTGGCTTTGTGCACCGGAGTCTCGACCGGAACCCGGAACCGAAAGCACAGTAGCGCCACACCCAAACCAGACATTTTACCTCGCGCCGAACTTTCCGCAACTCCAAATTTAATTTGCGACGCCCGAATTTACATATACTGCCGAAAACACATTAATTATAGTTCCCTAATTGCTACATGGCGCTCCGAAGATTATTTCAGCTTCACACTTAGCCGTAATTCCGAAAATCTTTATTTCGTGATGAAAGGGCCGCACAAATCGGAGTTAATTGGAAAGGAGTGCGTTTTTCAGCAGGGTGAGCTTTCAAATTCAGAACCTGTAATTTATTCCTCTTGAAATGGAAAACTGTTAGAATATTGCAAATATCTAAGGGCATTAGCTGTGTGAAATATGTTTCAATAAAATGAAATTTAAGGCTCCGACCACACTTTCTGAGTTAATATTTTCAGAAATAAAACCAATTTGGATTCCTGGCCTCACAGTAAATTAAAGGAAAATAATCTTGTATTTTGCCAATATTGGTTTCAGGCGAACTGTTATTATTGAATGTTTCACGGTAAGCTCTTGCTGTGCACAGAAATACCCACACTATATTAAAAACGGAGGTTTAGAAACGTTAGTATATTTACTGGTTCAAACATGTGGACGTATAGTTAGTTACCTATAAGAAAGTTCACAATGGTTGCTTCTTGTTAATTACAATTTGGTCTTCCTAGCGATCTATTTCTTTAAGTATACTTAAGCCGCTACATAAATTATTTATAAAACAAAGATAAAGAAAAAAAAACCGTGAAAAATCTGTACACATATACCAACTAACTTTTGAGTCTGTTAAGTATAACTCAAACTTGTTCTCCATTTTGGATACAAGTTTCAAAACACTTATATTTAAATTTACAATAGCATAGGTTGGCTCTTCCGCTTTGTCAAAAGTGCCATCTTGTAAACGGGTAATAAATAAAAGTTAATTTTAGTGCTCTTACTGTAACATAACATAATTATGTTACGTAAACTATATATCATGTACATCTGTTATTTTCCTTTTCTTCCTTTTTTATGTAAGATGCAATTGTTGTTGTTGTCGGTTAAATACGATATTTGTTCTTATTATTCATTTGAAATTTTGTAAATATTTCGAACAAGCAAATAGCACAACTAACACAGTACGTAGGAAACTGTGTACCAGCCACCGACTAGACAGCTTCTTTCGAATTGTTCGCAGCCATTGTTGATTTGAGCGAAAGGAAGCGATATTTTACGGATTTACAATGCTTTCCATTTATTTAGTTTGTCACTCAACACTTTGCGAGGTTGTCTATAGTAATATATTTATAACATAAGTTACAGATGTTGGAAATATAAATTATACAGAAGGCAAACAACTCCTTACCGTCAGCAATTTAAATTTACTTACGCCGCATACACAACCGTTTTGTGGCAATATAGTGTTGGCTTGTAGATTGCGAAGGAAAAAGTGGTCGTATTGTTAAGAAGGAGATATGCGATGTTTGTAATAGTCACTTACGAGGGAAATTCTCTAAATTTATTTCGGCTAGACATGGAGTAAAAGCAAAATTACCTTATCTTCTGCAAAGTGAGAACAGGATGGCAAGAATAATTATACAAGTTATTGGAAAGGAAGGTCTGGAAAATATTAACAAAAAATATAAAAATCCAGTAGTAATTCCGTACAAAGTAAAACTATCCGATGTTAATGTGCAGACCCTGTTAGACGAAATACCAGAAATTTTAAAACAGTTCCAAATAGATGATTACTACCTCTTGGATTAGGATATAAAGCAAGACTTTGCAGGAATATTTAACAAGCTAGAAATGGGGCATTATTTGACTACTAACCATAACTTTTGTTACCAAGGAGAGTCGAAAGAAAATTGTAATGTGTTTGTGGATAATAATAAAACAGTTGGATTTGACGAATATCTTCGATACATAATATTTTGTTTAAAATATATACCACATATAATCTTTCATCGGTGTCGAGCAAATTTTGTATCTCTACATAACGTAAATTTTAAAATTCGAATACAAGGTTGTAACTGGAATTAAACACATTTATTACAGAATCAAAAATCGTTATATTTTGCAGTTCGAAAATATAGAAGCCTTGTATGTAACCAACTTCTGACTTGAAAAAGAAATAGAGGAATCACATATAGACTTAAATTACAAGATAAAAATTAAGTTAGATAGTATTAAGACAACTCCGACTAAAAATAAAGAAAGGAAGTTGTAGGATGATGTACAGTCGCGGAATTAAAAATCCGAGCGAGTCTTATAGAGGATTTTTGCAATTTCTGGGTAATGTAAATTGGGCTTTACGTTTCCAGGTTAGCAATTGACAGTTAAACAATGAGGCATGCTGTCATATACGAGTAATTATTTTGACTTTGACTAATTTCACCAAGTAACGTGATAAGTAAAGTAAAGTAAGATATACACTGAATCATTTTAAGTGCCCGGATTTTTAATTCCACGACTGTACATATGTCCGAGTAACTCATTAGATAACAGAGACTACTAAATTTAAATTTACTGCTTACATCTAGTGTGTTTATGTTTTCACCAGATAGATGGTGATTTTTTAAATCCACGGAGCATTGCTACTTACACGCCCATATCTAACAGTTTATTTAAATCTAGAGGATTTTTAGGTTAATAACAAACCCGCGTATTCACTTATTTAAATCTAGGAACTTTTTCTAGTAATATGTACTTCCCGCAGACGCAGACGCGCCCAAATCTAGTGACTTTTTTAAATCTAGGGTTTTTACCTAGTTACATGTACTTTCTTATGGAACACCCTGTATGTTGGTAGCACTGTTGTGTAGACCGGGATATGCATATGCCTTTACAGAGAGAAAACTTACGAAATTACTTTAAAAATCCATGGAAAAAAATTGATATAACTGAATATTATACGATTTCTGCATTTACTGTAAATAATAGTGTGTATAATAATAATTATGGCAAATATCCATATGTTGGAATACTTGGACTAAAAATGGGTGTAAAAGACAAATTTCCAACATTAGCATGGAGCAACTAGAATGCAAGATTAAGATTGCACAATGCCATCGTTTGGAGGAACTCCAGGAAGAAACAGAACCATTTGTAACTGGAATTAAACACATTTATTACATAAATAAACATCGTCATATTTCCAGTTCAAAAATATAGAAGCTTTGTATATATCCAACTTTTGACCCGAAAAAGAAATAGATGAATCACATATAGACTTAAACTACAAGATAAAAATTAAGTTAGATAGTATTACAACAACTCCATAGTTCAAACACGTTTGAAACCAACAAGCCCCCTTAGAGTTCTTTCTACAATTTCACTTTTTTATCGGTAAATCCAGTTGCATGAAACTTCTTGCATTAAAACAAGTTAATAACAGTTATTTTCGAAAACAGTATATCAAAAGCAGTCATTGTTTGTTTATTCTTTTTTATTTTATAACTTTTGCGTGATGCCAAATTTTATATCTCTGCAGTAACCTAAATTTTAAATTTGAGAACAATCTCCCATAATATCGAGTCATTAACATAACTCGTTAATGTATTCACATAATATTTTTTGGTGTAAACCAAATTTACAATAAATAGCGTTTTGTCACTAACACAAATGCATAGCCATCTTTTTTAGAATTCTTCGCAGACATTGTTAATTTGTGTGAAACGAAGCGATATTTTACGGAAATCATCTCATTAACACTTAGATCTATTGAAACTTCTTGCATGAAAACAAGTTAATAACAGTTATTTTCGAAAACAATGTATTAAAAGCAGTCATTGTTTGTTTATTCTTTTTATTTTGTCACTTTTGCGTGATGCCAAATTTTGTATCTCTGCAGTAACTTAAATTTTAAATTTGAATGCAATCTCCCATAATATCGAGTCATTAACATAACTCCTTCTGAATGTATTCACATAATAGTTTTTCGTGTAAACCAAATTTACGATAAATAGCGTTTTGTCGCTAACACAAATGCGTCGACATCTTTTTCCGAATTGTTCGCAGACATTGTTGATTTGTGTAAAATGAAGCGATATTTTACGGAACTCATCTCATTAACACTTAGATCTATAAACAGAAATGTCTTAATTAACTGGGTTCACAAATAGCCTTTTGTAATTACATTCGTAAGTTTGAAAATTACTATATTATCGAAATGAAATGATATTTTACGGATTTACAATGCTTTCAATTTATTTGATTTGTCACTCAACACTTTTCGAGTTTTAATTAACTGGGTTCACAAATAGCCTTTTGTAAGGGTATACAAGATTTCCGCATTTATCGTAGATACTAGGGAGAAAATTTCCAACGGTTGGTATTCTAACAGAAAAAGATGTAAGCAAAAGAGTATACTTCTTAAGTTTCTGTTAATAACAGTTATTTTCGAAACCAATATATTAAAATCAGCCAAAATTTCATAAGAGCATTGTTAGGCAACCATTTAAAAAGCCGTTCATAGAGGTGGACATAGAATAGAAATCGTTAAGAAGTCGCCGTAGACTAGTTGTTAGCCTGGAAGACTAGCAATACAATGGTATCAGGTTCAAACCCTGCTTGAAGCAGAAAAGTGTTTTAATAAAATACCACTTTAGAACGTGCAAGACAGAACCTTTCAGTTAGTACAACAAAGAGGCGCTTTCAACGAATGCAAGAGAGAGATAGCATGATTGTGAGAGAGAAAGTGTGTGAACAAGGATAGGCGTGACGAATACAGAGCATCACGTGGCTAATTCAAAATCCAAAATGGACGCCGCTACAATTACAACAAAATGGCGTGAGCATCACGTGACGAAATCAAAATCCAAAATGGCCGTCGCTTCAATTAAAACAAAATTGGCCCCAAAGTACCCCTTGCCTCAGGCAATTTCATTATCAAAAACAAAATGGCGACCAATGTGCTCCAGGAAATTTAATTATTAAAAACAAAATGGCGCCATTATCAATTTCACTTCGCCCCAGGCAATTTAATTATTACGCAATTATCAATTTAATTAGAGGTTTAATTATACCCTCAGGGCTTGATCAATTAAAAGTGGGGGGAGGTAGCGGCCCTCTTTCTACTAAAGCTATTATTTTAGCTTTTGTAATGGAATCAAGTTCTATTACGTTAAACATGCACTCGTTGTTACTCTTTCAAGATAACCCGTTATTACAGCTTAAGAATTTAGAAATTAATTGTAATACTATTTGCATCCCAGAAAGTAATAAAGCAAGCAAAATAGATACATCAAACACCACACAAGAAGCAATAAAATCATACAAGTTAACAAATAGGAAAATAGCACAAAAATACAGAGAAAAACTTGAAACAAGGTAATTAAATACACAGGACTACATCGAATGAAAAGATATAGAACTTAAGTGGAGCTGGTATAAGAAAGCAGTGGTAGACACAGCTAGAGAGGTATGTGGTACAATACGAAGAAATAGGAATAGACATACAAAGCAGTCGGCATGGTGGTCCGATGAAATCAAACGTGAGGTAAAAGTCAAAAAGGACAAATGGAAGCAATACTTAAAAGAAGGAACACAAGAAAGTTATGAGAAATATAAGAAACAAAGAGCGGAAGTCAAAAAGACTGTAAGACTAGCAAAGAAAAAATTGTGGGAGGATTTCGGCGCTAAAATGGAAAAAGACCACCACACAAACCAAAAAAAGCTCTTTCATAAGACTCTTAAGGATGCAAGAACGGCAAATCGACAACCTGGGACCAAGCAAGTCAAAGATAATGATGGGAAGGTTCTTACCGAAGGGAATCAAATAATGAACAGATGGAGGCAGTATTTCGAAGAACTCCTAAGCACGGAGGAAGTAGAGGAGGACGAGGAAGGGAAAACAGATGAAGACCAAGTGGCAGAAGAACTACAAGTAGAAGAGGTGTCAGAAGCGATAAAAGTACTTAAAAAAGGGAAAGCAGCAGGTCATGATCGAATAACCGGCGAAATGCTGAAAAATATGGGACCTATAGGATTAGAGACATTAACATCAATATTCAACCAAGCTTGGAATGAAGGAAAAGTGCCACTAGATTGGAAAATTGGCATCATAATCCCAATTTTCAAAAAGGGTGATAAGCGGGAGTGTAAAAACTACAGAGGGATCACCCTACTGAGCGTATCTTCAAAGATATATGAACGTATTTTGGAAAAGAAATTAATGAGGCAAATAGACGGGTTATTAGAACAGTCGCAAAGCGGATTCCAAAAGGGGCGTAGTATAAACGACCATATTTTCACAATCAAACAAATCGCAGAAAAGTATTGAAACGTACCAAGCGTTTATAGACTTAGAGAAAGCGTTCGATGGAATCTCGAGAAACAAAGTCGGAACAATCTTAAAAAAAAGAAAAGACAACACGAAGCGGAAATAAACTCAAGATTGGAAAATACATCTAGGATATTCCACAGCTTACGAAATACATTCATAGGGAAAAGAGAGATCTCAGAGAAGACCAAAATAACAGTTTACAAAACTGTGTTTGTACCGACACTAGTATATGGTTGTGAAACGTGGGTCTTAACGACAGCCATGAAGAGTAAATTACAGGCAATGGAGCTACTTTGCGGAGGTATTTCATCACCTCCGCAAAGTAGCTGGCGTCACAAGAAGAGACAAAATTAGGAATAGGGATATACGAAAAAGACTAGACGTGGAACCTGTATTAAAAATAGTCGAAGACCGAAAACTCACCTGGTTTAGACATCTCATTAGACTAGGAAACGAAAGACCGGTGAAGCAAATGTGGGAAGCAAGAAGACACGAGAACAGACCGAAGGGAAGACCTAGGAAAACGTGGGACGACAGTGTGAGAGAGATATTGTCAGACAGAGGGATAAATATGGTACAGGCAAGAAATATGGCGAGCAACAGAAACGAGTGGAGAAAATTTATACATAATAACAGAAATCAATAGATGAATTGTAATAGTTGTTATCTGAAAATTAAGGTACAAACGTCAATGTCAAGCAATTCATTGGAGGTTGGTGGTTTTCAATCTCCGTGAAAAAGCTAAGTTTTTTTGTTCCTTTTTAATTGTTAATCGTCGATAACGAAGGCAAATTGTCCCTCGAAACGTTCGTTATTTAATACGTTATTTAATAATTTTAATTTGCAGAGTGGCCAAATACCCAAAAAAGAATATGAATTACAAACCACATATCGCCATATCCAATTTCTCCGAAAGTACATTTATTTATATTTTAAGCATAGGTATACACAAGTTTGTAGATCTCGTTGGAAGTGTTGATATCAATTGAAAGGATAATGCAGTACAAGTTGCACATGTCTTACTGATAACGAATTTTTGAGTATCGTTTACATTTATCGAGAGATCAAAAAAAAAACTGTTCCTCAGCGGGCTGTGGAAATTCAACGTATGAATAATATGTTGGTGACACTGTACGTCAATGTCAAATTCGAGGTTATCAGGTTAGGTTTTCCGTCAGTTATGACACAAAATGACGCAAATCCTAACCTGCTAACCTCGAATTTGACATTGACATACAGTGTCACCAACATATTATTCATACGTTGAATTTCCACAGCCCGCTGAGGAACAGTTTTTTTTTGGATCTCTCGATATATAAACACCGAAAATAAAATAGAAAATCATGTGTCTGTAAGTATTATCTTATTTTTATGAAAATATATGGATTTTCGTAAGAACTATATGAGCATGACTTAGTAGCGACGCAATTTCGACCGTTATTATGCCATTTGATTTTTTTTACATTATTTCGACGATCTTGCTAAATATTTGTCTTTCTATTTCTTTCATATTTTCATCATTTTCAATAGTGGTTTGTACTTATTGTTCGTTGTATCTGCTTCTATTTCCTCTGAAGCAGTGCTTGGTAGTTTTATCGATATTATTGCATTCTGTTGTTCCACATTTGTGTTTTAATGCTCTGTTAGTTCTAATTTCTACAAAATTTAGTAGATCGTCATTTATTATTTCAGCTTATGTTCTTCCTCTTTGCTATATTTAATGAAGTACTTTCTAACGAGTTAGTCATTTTTGTAGTTGCTTCGTCAAGAAAATCTATTTCTGAATTTTATACACCGTATTTGTCGTTTCAGTTTTTCCCCATTCCCCCTATAAGTATATTACAGGTTAATCTGATACATAGTATTTTAAATCAACTTATTTCTTTCCCGTTTGAAGTTGATACTTACTGGGCTGTAATAAGTATACGGTCACTACCAGTGTTATAACTATTCAACACGGAGGCATCTTGTACAATTTCATTTTGGTTACTACATTTGAAGATACCTATCTTCATTTTCATCTAGCCTTCTGTTTGAAAAAGGTACTCAGTTTGTACAGATTTTGACATTTCCAGTAATTTCCCAACTGATGTTCTCTTTCGTTTCTGCTTCTGTAAGCAAAGCATTCGATCTTTCTTTCCTTTCCTTCTCTTACTTCCCACTTTTTCAATAAAATCCCCAATTATTATGTTGCAATGAGTCTTTTTTGATCTAAGGTTGTAGTTATATCTTCAAAAAGCTGTTAAATTTTTTCATCTTCGAAGTTCGAGGCGTACACCTTAATTATTTGTATTCCGTATCAGCTAAAAAAGGTCGCGTCTCTGCGTTATACGCTTTAAAATCGACATTCCAATGAAACTGAAAAAAAAAGCTTTTGCCCAATGTGTACTTCCTGTTTTAGTCTATGTATCAGAACCCCTCACATTGTTAAAAAAAGGCAACAAAACACTACCACTTGCAAAGAAAAAAAAGAGAGAAGTTGATGCTTAGAATGAAGTTGATAGAGAGAGTGAGAACTGAAGACATTCGACGGAGAATAGGAGTACGGGACATAATCAGAAAGGTCGTCAGGCGGAAATGAAACTGCGCTGGACACGTGGAGAAATTCGGTAACGATAGATGAACGAAGACAATGGTAAAGTGGAGACATCGCATTGACAAGCGAAGCAGAAGAAGACCACGAACACGTTGGAGCGACGATCTTAAGAGAGCAGTCGGAAACTGGATGTAAGGATACAACCAGGAGAGACCTATGTCCAGCAATACACGAGTGATGTAAAAGAAAGTGCAAAATAGAAAATCTGAAAAAATTCTTGAAGTAATAACAGAAGAAATAGGCATTACACGAAAAAAAAACAGGAAAACGGAGAGTAACGACGACATCACCCCGGAAGTGTTAAAAGCTGTCTTAGTTAAAAATTAAAAACAACTATTTAATAAGTATTTGGAGGAACGACAGTGCCAGAATGGACCAATATAATTTTGCTGTTCAAGAAAAGTGATAAAACGCTATTCAAAACTATTCTATACCAATCAGTCTGCTATCACAACCGCTTTCGGTAAACTTAATTATATTCTAAGAAGTAAGATAAATACACACCTAAAAACTAGAGCCTTCGATCATTGTATACCCCGGTACTAATATATGGAGCGCAAACTTGGGCATTAACAACGATCATCATCGGTAAGCTACAAATTATGTAGAGAACTATGGAAAGATGAATGCTTGCCTATTGCAAACATTAATCTTTCCGAAGCAACGAAGCAACAGGAAAGAAAATGAGGGATCAGAAGACAAAACGGCGTAAAAGATGTTGTATACATAATAACAAGTCTCAAATGGAATTGGGCAGGTCATGTAGGAACAATGCCTACCTCAAAATAGGCAGTGGAAACCTTGACTAGGTAAGATAAACGTTGAACACCATCAAATGAGGCGAATGAATCACGTTAAAAGGACAAGGAATATGGGGGGTGGTGTATATCCAGAGATGGATGTAAACGCACTGAATAGATAGAGAAAGAGAGAGAGAGAGAGAGAGAGAGAGAGAGAGGGAGAAAGAAGGAGCGCGTATTTAATTCTAATACAAAAAAAATTATCACTCTAAAAGCAATGAAGAACACCTGACGGAATCTAATTAAATTAGTATATTGCCTTTGGTTATTATTTCTTTTTCTTCTAGTAGTAAACGCATTCCTTATCATTTACGAACAGCTTACGTTGTCAATGAACTGCCACTAATGACTTTATTTTCGCAGAGACATACAATTTTAAAAATTTCATGTCAATTACTCCATAAAATTCGATTATTGTTAATTAACTAGTTTAACACGCCTGCCATAGGACCAAAAGGGAGAGGACCATCTTTAGCTGCTTCACATTCAAGTGGTTTTTGACTCGCACCTTCATTCTTTCTTTTCTATCACTTCAAGGCTTTATTTTAGTCTCACCTCTGCACAATCTATCCTAGAAGAAATCTTCAGTTGAACATTATTAAGATATTGGATCATCAAATCACTCGTTTAAACAGACCAAAAGAAGTTAAAAAGAACATGCTGTAGCAGTAAGGTCTGTGCCATTGCCATTAGATGACGCTGAAAGAAGTAAACCCGATTGTGGACGAAACAAGTCCGATCAGTAATGATGTAGCATGATGGAGCATTGACGCAGCGTCACTGGCCTTTCATGTTATGTTTATGGGATTCCAACTGCCAGAGATGTTAAAGCTTATCATGTGACGTATTTTTTTTGGAAATCAAATTCTGAAGAGGTCGGTTAATTTTAACACGTTTGGTTTGTATGGTTTTATATAAACATGAATAGAAATAATTATAAAAATAGTTAAACATTGTGCTATCAAATGCATAAGCGGATCCGGTTTATATTCCCTTTGTTCGAAGTATGGTTCTTCCAGCGTCCATTTTTTTTTAAATTTTGTGTGGAGAGTATACTAAGTGCATTGCGTTGTGCTACCTCCAAGTGACGAATGTTGTGTATATAATATTATATCTTTTGTGTAGACTTGTTACTCAGCCTCATATTGTAAATCTGCAATTGCCACACGCAATGTGTAAAACTCAAGTTTAACTTATTTAATAAATTATATGGGATAGTTATGATTTCAATGTGAAGAGTAGGAAAAATCGGACCGCCGCCACTGCAGTCTCAACAGGGCAGAGAATTTGCGTGAAACTCATGAAAAGTGTGTGACCGTGTGTCACAGTTATTACGTCGCCGTGGGATTTCGCATCCTCAGAAAGACTGACGGTTTCTGTTTCACAAAACGCGCGCTTTTCACTGATATTACCGAACACACGCACAGGAAAGAGCAAATTTGATACGGAGACGTTTCCTTCCTTCTACAAGGGACCAAGCGCCGGAATAAAATTTAGAGTACCAATTTTCGAACCGCGGAAATACACATTACTAGACAGAAATAGAAACTTTGCCCTCCCTTTATTTTTTACAAAGCTGCTTCGCTGCTGATGAGGCCGCTGTTAGTGGGTGTGATTGCGTGAACGCAGCAAAAACGTCCAATAATTTGCACAAACCCTAGCTTACATTAGGGATTTGAAATTAGTTTGGGTTTGCTTTTAGTCTATATGAAGTTTCGTCCCAATCATGCATTTATAGTTGCTCATATTACATATGACACTTTGTCCTAATTGATCTACCAATTCAGTAGATTTTGCAACAATGTTTCAAGACTCGTGACAGTATTCAATATTTTTAGTTTGTTACTGCACTTACTCGTAAATAAATATAGTACGAAGCAAATACCACTAAGTTAATCATAATCACACGCATGGAGAAACAACCAAAATCTCGATACGCGACTGCCGATGAATTAAGCTGGATTGAGAGTGAGCTTAATTTCACACCTTTATACAGTGCTGCCCATTGTCTGCTGCATAGGAATTTTGTATTCTCAGATTTCTCCATATAATGAGCAGACCTGGACCTGAATTTGTTGAGGAATTACCGTAGGATGTTTGCGAAGGCCTAGATCCCGGTTGTCGGCATTCTTTTAAGGTATTACGATGGTTCGTAAGCTGCAGAAAGGCTGTTACTAGAGATTTAATAAAAAAATATTTTTAGTATTTAAAGAAAACAAATGAAATTATGTTTAATCGAATATCTTTAATCATTAGTCAGACATTTCACGTTCAAACCACTTTTATATTCCATTAACAGTAACAATAATATTTGCATTGTGGTGAAGCTTTAAACAATTATTTTAACTATAACAATTTTGTTTGTATACATATTAAAGCAGTCACATTCACGACAGAACATATTAACCCAGTTTATTTTTGTATTCGATAGCACCTCGTGGTCGCTAGTCTTCATACTTACACGATGTAACGTGTGTAACAAAACATAAACCACAGGTCACGGACTTGCTGACTGGAAAATGTGGGAGAACTATAGAACAGTTCTGTTCTAAATCATAAAACAGCGCCGAAAAACGCTGTTTTTAGACAAGATAATAATATGATCTAGACAGATAAAACATCTAGAAAGTTTAATACGACAC
This sequence comes from Agriotes lineatus, assembly GCA_940337035.1. Lineage (NCBI taxonomy): Eukaryota > Metazoa > Arthropoda > Insecta > Coleoptera > Elateridae > Agriotes > Agriotes lineatus. Next base: position 126,469,005 of record OW679196.1, read on the forward strand.
GACAATTTGCTTCTTAGTCTACTAAAAATCTTTCAACTCTGTGAATTGGAAGCATTTGTTGACAATCATAACTATTAACAGACATTCCCAATATCTAGTATTACGCATACAAAACCTATATGAAGACAGCGAAGTACTGGTAATAATATATAATAGAGTGTTAGAACAGTTTTAAGTAAGTACTAAAGGCAGCAGGGTAGTAAGAACTCGAGAAGAGAAGTACTGGTTGAGATTGTGATGCTTGTGCAAGTCCGAATGGATTTGAACATAAACAATAGTGCGTGAGAACTTGCAAGTCGCCATCTTGCAACAATAAACGTTTAGCTAACGCCGCGAGTGCACGTTCTGACTGAGAGTTAAGCCCAGGAATGCGCGAGTCCATGTAACTAGCAGGTATCCACAACGCAGCCCCAATTTTCTTCCAGCAGGAGATGAACGAAGTTGAAGGAGGCTGTCATCACAAGTATAAAGGGACAATATCCGGCTCTCCCAACACAATTCGAGGTTAGTGCTCAACCCGAGAAGACACCCTAAGGCCAGGAACTATCCCGAGGCCTCAAAACCTGCGAACGTGAATCCAGGACCAGACCGAGATCCTGAAATCTGTACTCGATATATTGCCAAGTCGATCTTTAGTGGCAAAGCAACTCCTAATTATTTCTCTAATTGATTCTCAGTGGCAAACAAACCATGTTCCTTTGTCCAGTCGGTTTCCGGTGGCAACAACTGCCTTGAAGTTGTTTCTAATCCTCAGTCCGAAAGAGAGGGGAACTTAAAACTAAACTTCCGTAATGAAAAGATTCGCAAGCAGGGAGACCACAGGCAACTTTCCGATACCCATCGCACAATTATCTCCGTAGCGTGGAGATATTGAACAGCACCCTTCAGAGTATCAAATAAATAGCAACAATAATTTTAGTTACAGAGTCCGGACACCGTGTATATAGACGTTCACAGTACCAACCATTCTGTCAACTGGCATCGTTCCCTCCGCGCAACTGAGTCTCTTGGGTTATGTATCATACTCAACTCAGGCGCTGCGGGCTTCCAAAAAAGGCCTAGCAAAACTTAAGAAGGATTATTCTTTCTATGTTCAGATTTTTGTGAATACTTTGCTTGAAAATTTAATTTTAAGTGTAGTATATAATAATTGTAAATACTTACAAATAAACCAATTTATTTTCATTCCTGTCTAATTAATCGGGTAATCTCGAAACGCTGACTTTTGAGCTACGCAGAAAAAGTAATAATTACAATCGACAAAAATAAATTTACATAAAACACCCCATACGTTGTAAAACTATATTTATACCAATAACAAAATATATACTTTAGCTTTACAATTATAAGCAAAGGTAAATGTGAAGAGAGGTTCATAAGACAACTGATGATAAAAAAAGCAATCACGATAAAGTTAATTAAACTACAGAAATGTGCTACCATCACCAAGCAACAAAGATAAGACTGGCTGGATGGCTAGTTTTTTCAATATTCGCAGCTAAAACATAGATAACAGAACATGTGGAAAAGAAATTACGTCTGCGAACTATGATACTAACGACATACGCTGCGAGTGCCGTAGATAATACACCGAGTGAGTCAACCTATAATTAAAGAAAAGCAAACCCTAAATAAACTGTCAAAAATCATTAACAGGAATATACTGAAATTCTTTGGATAAGAAGAAAAGGATAACGTGAACAAAAACATATGCTGCTTCAAGTGCCCTGCTCGTATTTAATCCAAGTGCTTTACTCGTATAATTAGTGATTATACTATCAGTTTCATATTAAAGTGTTTCTACCTGCTACAATGTTGTTTTCCTTGGAATCCTGTGTATGGTTTCAATTTCAAGTTACATAACCCAGACTATTTTGCTAACGATCTAAGGTTGCTACTCATTCTTGAATTGAAGGATTAGTCGCAGTAGATGGTACTTTGGTAACAATGTGACTGCTAGCTTGTGTTCTTTGATGTAATTGAAAAATTGTTGGTCTTTTTCCATCTGTCTCAAGAGTTCCTAACTGCTGGTGCGTGAATTTTAAAAATTTTCCTACGGCAGCACGTCTCAGCCTCTAGTCTATATACCATTCCAGATGTTTTTGCATCAGGGTGGACTATAGAAAACTTTGGTTTCCGTGGTATGACTGAGACCCAGTGTCAATAGTTGCTTATTCAGGTTATGTTGAGAAATTAACATATGACCAAAATATAAATATGATTGCCAGTAGAAGTTACACAAAAATTGCCTTATTTTAATAAAAAAAACTATGATATACACGCAAAATGGTTATTTTATTTTATTACAACCATATTAGAGTACTAACTAGTGTCGTTGAAAGGAAATGTCGCATATCAGCTAGGTACCGTCCTTCACAAAAAGTGCAGTGACAAATGTCACTTTAATACTTGAATGTGACATTTCACAAATTGTATCAGTCTATGCATCCTAAAGACAAAATATCATAGTCAACCCTGATGCAAAAACATCTGGATGGTATACATATATTAATAGAATCGATTTTGAGAAACTACGGGCATTCAGATTGAACGGAAATTAGACCTGGCTCGCTTGAGTGTGTTTGCAGTCACAGTTGAAGTACAGCTGATGTGTACATGTATGGGATTTAGTGTTTGCAGAGTTCAAGAACTAGTTTTAGCAATGGGAATGAAAATTTAAAATCGCGTATTGCGAGTGTTGCGGATTCCGCACCAAGATATGTTTTGAGCTGGCCACTCTATAAAATGTGTACGCCGTCAGCGCGGTAGTGGACGAGCCAGAGGCGAAGCTTGCGGAGAAATCCCAGTTGCAATGGTCGAGTGGTTTGTAAGATGTTGACGTTTAAATACCTGCCGATTAGCTGTATAGAGGTGCCGAAGTCCTGCAGACATTGCAGTTCGGTTGAAGCCAACAAGATAAGCGACCGCGTCATCTAGTGAAGCAATAGCGACGGCATCGTGAAGGTGATCTGTGAGGGTTAAGTCCAGGTGTTCGCAACCGACATTCCTTAATCATCACTGCAGATGAGCGATTTAATATTATACCAGGGTATTTGAGTCTTCTTATTGAGAAGACTAAGTTTGTCAAAGCATGGCAAACAGGTGTACGCGCACGCTTTTTGTGTGCGGTGCGCACTGCCGCTTAAGCAGATGCGTTGCAGGTTATTACCACAAAGGTATGGTAGAAGCAACTGTAAAAATAATATAACATCATTGTTCGAATTTCCAGCCCTGTGATGACTGCTCAGAAATAAAGACGTAGCCAAAACAATTTTTCGCGTTGTGGTTTAATATTGAGGTCGATTATTATTTTTATCATTGTCTGTACACGAAATATATGTTTATTTCCTCTTGACTTGTTAAACAATCGGTTACTGTCTTCTGAACTGATTCGGTAAACGAGTCTTTACAGGCACGGTGCCTGTAAAGTGTTACTGTTGTCTGAACTGACTCGGTAAATGAGTCTTTACAGGCACGGTGCCTGTAAAATTTTTCCATTGCGACTTTACAAGGACATTGTGTTCTCATAAACAGATGCTTTATTAATCACTAATATTTTCAGCAAGAGGAAATAAAGCGTTGTACTCGGCTCGCTTGCAATTAGCCTTTATTGAGGCTCACCGGATTACAGGGCTCGCTTCTACGTCGCTCGCCCTGCAAATAATCCGGCTCGCCCATAAAGGCTAATTTACTAAGCTAACCACGTAAATAACTGTTACTGTTAATTTGTGTGTAATAGGTTTCAGGTAATCATGTGTACTGGTCAATTGCTAAGTGCATTTTATCAGGGGCTCTCCTTTACCATGGCCCAGGTAAGGAAAGTAAGAGAGATCTCATTGCTATTGTGCTAGCCGGCAATAGGGGATGGCAAAAGTAATAAATTAATAAATCACGGAAACGTAGGAGATGCCTTGTTACAAACAATATATTATTGTTATACGATTCTTTATTTCACATCTCTATCCAAGCTCGAATTTCTTCGTTTGGATGTAATTCCTGATGAATTCAACATCCTAGATACTTAAAGAACCTTAGAGATGGATAGAGCAGATTTCTACTGCAGAAAATGGTTTTAAATTTAAAATACCACATACCCAATACAGACGAGCACAATATTTATATTTACTGTTAGCGAGTGGCTATTCTTGTTTACTCTGCGGAACAAATTCCTTGCTACTGATGTTGCTGCAAAAAATTACATATATTATATGGAATTTGTATCATTCACTGTGGCATCTTACACTGTATGCTTTAATTCTGGACCCAATGCAACAAACGACATTCAGTGTTGCACGCATATCTTTGAAACCGCCCAGGGTTCACCCATTGGTAGTCCTGTGACGGTAACAAATAATATCAATAAGTACAAAGGCCGATACAGACTGATCGTAGTCTTAATTACGGGCAGTATCCAAGCCATCACAAGAGGGCGGCTGGTCAAACTGAACAGTTTAATAATGTCCGATTAAATTGATTGTTCGATTCCCAATTCGTGCCTGAACTGAAAATGAGCCGCGTGTTAAAACTGCAAACGATTAATATTAGTTAGTTTGTTCGTTGTTTTACATTTACGTGCGCGGAACACAATTATTTAGTGGCGGCCTGTGCACACGCTAAATTCCGACATTTTCACGCGAGAAGACATAATTTTAAGCGAGCACAAAGGTTTCCAGCTTTGAGGCCACATTCGTGAATGTTTGCGGCTCTGCAGAAGAAATTCCGGTAGCAATTTCAGAAAATTTAAACAACTATAAAAATCGCGAATATCTCGGGAATGCGCGCTAAGCGTAAAATATGGCCGTGTTCTCCCATTGGGCTTTTATTAGTGCGAGGGCTCCAATATCGCCCATTGTGTGGGTTATTGACGCTGTAATTAGGTAAATGTCCATGCGGACGTCGAAGCGTCACAACAAAAGAAAGCACTGACAAAGGGAAGATAATCATGGAGTTTTAAGTGAAACAATATCAGGTTGCTAACTGTCCAGGGATTCACATATGAAGACAATGGGGGAGAACGCGAGTGCTAAATAGCGATACCAAGCCGCAATCCCTACAAAGCTTTCTCTGCACACAGCTCTCTGAAACAATCCCTGAATTACAGTGTTACAATAACACGGAATGTATTTTTAAGAAGTTTCGGTGTTATAATGTTTATTCTGAGTCGCTCAGATTATTATTATTAAATTTAGGTTCGTTCTGCACGTCTGTTGCCATAATTCGTTTCAAAATGGGAAAACCTCCATCCACCTAGCTGCTGAAATGTTATTCTAGCCGGAGAAAAGCTGTCTGCAGTTAGAAGTTCGACCTATTTGCATTAACTGCTTTGCATGTTGTGCATTATGATGAAGCTTTGTTGACGGATGAGCAAGGTGAGATGTGCATCCATCCTTGGTAACATGAACACCGAAATTGTCAGTTGTTTTGGGTAACCCGGTTTTCAACTTTCTCCTTGTTCTAGATGTAGACATTTCCATACTTCAAAACTAAATTCAGATATTATTAACCCACATACAGCAGGGAAACATTTGAAGATAACAAATTTAATTGTATCGTAAGTGTCATATTACACAAGGCTTTTGTACAGCATGCTGGGGACATTTAAGCTGGCTGATAACATTTAGTAAAACCTGAAGAAACATGGCTCGTAGAAAAGTGGAACAACAGAAAGGCATTGCAAACACCCCCCTCTTTCAAGTCAACAAAAAAAGACCGAGGCCATCAACCTCCTTCTAGAGGAGAGAGACAGTAAATCAGGTTAATTGTCTGTTCACAACAAATATAGATTATCTCTAAAACTTCTTTGTGGTGCTTCAATAATCATGCATTTGTTTGGGTATTTCGCCACACTACAAAATGAAAAATATTAAAACATGAATGTTTCGGAGGACAAATCTACTCCCGTTATCAACATTAACTAATTAAATTAAAAAGCAACAAGAGCTTAGATTACTATATAGATTGCAAGAATGTTTGCGTACCTGCAACTTTTGCTCTGGACTTGGATATAATTGTTGTGACAATAGAGCTTGTCGATTGGGAATGCACCTTAATGAAATAGCTATTTATGTTACAAGTATGAAATTAAGGACTGCTTTGAACGAGCCGCAGTTTATGCCAAGCAAGCGTAGCGAGCGAGGCACATACATGAGACGAGTCTAAAAGTCTGCTTTCGTACGAGTTACATACATAATTTCTTATTTTACTGCTTTGCAAGCGATTTTTTTAATTATAAAATGACAGTTTAATCGAGGAGGTAGGAAAAACTCGAGGAGGCCATGATCCTACCGCAAAATGGGAGTGTCTATTTGATTCGACCAATTGAAATTGTTGTTACTTTTTGTGTTATGGTTATTACTGCCGAAAATGTGGGAGTTTTTGGCCGCTAAATGCTGCCGAAATTGATAGTTTTTCCATGCAATAGGATAAAAAATTTATTCTGCATAAGAATTTATATTTTTTTTACAAAGAGTGTCTAAGATGCTTTTCAAATAGTTTCCTCCATGAGAAAATCAATCCATAAATTGCTTTGTCGCAACGTTCGTATTGGATTCAATTTTATTAATCGTTTCTAATTAGCTAGCTAACCGCGATCACTAAATTACTTGTGAAGGTACAAACATTGAATGTAGTGGTAATCCACATATATCCGAGTATTATGAAATTGAGGCTATTGAAGCACCTTTTTAACAGCAGTACTTTAAGAGACACTCAAATTTATATTTAAAGAACCTATACTAATCGAGCATACCCATTACCCACCCAAGACAAGTTGAAAAATGCCACTGCTTGATTCATGTTGTTAATCAGAGTTCTCATTTTAGAGCTGAAGAGTTCAGGAAGTTAACGTTTTCGGTGTTTACAGTTTTCAATCTGGCAGAAATATTTGCTCATAATCCGCGGTCTCTCCTGCTCGTTGAGGTTAAAATGTGTTTCAGATCTTCCTGTGCAGTTTACAAAGAACGAAGTGAACTAATTGAGTAGCGTTTTTCTATAAATAAATTCGCCGGGAACTTCAACTGTAGAGATTTGGAACAGCAAAGGGGTGAAGTACTTTATTGTTTGGGAATGTTAATGCATTTTTAAATAGTTTCTAAACTAGCTTGTAAAAGCAACTATTAGAGATTTTACAATGAGAGCATTGAATCCTATTAGCCTCCTAAATAATTAATCTAGATGCAAATAAAATCAGAGCAAAAAAAAGAAAATAGTAATTTATTATACAAGACGATAAAGTTAAATTTTATCCACGAGTGAATCGAGACGAAGTCGAGACGTTAATGGTTCAAGAGTGGACAGTAATAACTTTATCGTCGTGTATAATACATTTTTTTTATGTAGCAAGAACTTTAACAATTTCAAAGGAATATAAGGAAAGTCAATCACATTTCAAAATCTCAGTAGCTAGATTGGGTTGCTAGGATAATACGAAGCTGTAATATTTAATTTAAATAAAAGTTAAAAAATTAAATTACTTTGTCTACCCTTGATGTTAAAGTGCTACTTTATCTACCCTTGCTGTTAAAGTAACACTTGACCTTTTGTTTTGAGTCGATTAAAGCACACTTTAACATCTGCTATACAAAAAACTATATCTTCGATATTTACCTAGGGACTGGTATTTAAACTTATTCTAGTATACTTATAAATTAATAACAACATGTATACAGAACTTGTTATGATAAAAGATTACCTACCTATAATTTATTCAATTTAGGAAGAATAACCCATAGTCTTGTTGTTTATTATTGTTCCTATATCAGGTAATTTATAAAAAATTAAAAACTCGATTGAAGAGTAATAAACAATATATTCAAGCATGCAGCTTGAAGTCGAATAATCAATTAAAGGGCGTAGGGACATTCACATTTGAACATTGTTTTTTTGTGAGTTTATAAAACGTGGAAAGGGATGAGTTTCTGAGAGTATGTAAAGTAACTGCGTTAAAAAACTAGTAGAAAATGCGTTTAATTAGTACTTAGTAGTTAATAACTTACTTAACGTCTGCACACATGTAAAGTACTAAGTAAATGAATAAATTCCAAAAATAATTCTATTGCAAAAGATCTAAAACAGCAGAAAGCTAGCCAAGTGCCTTTCCTTAAGTCTGTTATTACATTTGCATAAATTGCTAAGCAATGTATTAATTACAAATGGCTTGAAAAAAAATCTTTAAAAAAATATCAACTACAAAAACAGATAATTTTCTAACAATGAGACTGTTAATAAAAAAATCTAACGCATCTAGTTTTTTCTATATTTAGGATACGTAGATTATCAAAAAACTATTTCAGTCATTTGACACCTGCGTTGTACTAGAAGTACTGTCGAACAGACTCTCGATGTGCCGTTCTACTAGAAAATATTGCCAAGAAAGCACCGGCAACATACTACTTGCATGCAAAGACTAGATCAATACAACTACAAGCAGAGAGGAGACAATCTTGCACCTAAACTGTTCATCTTAGCACTCGAACCTGTTTAAACAGGTAAATTGGACAGCCACAGACATTTGCATTAACGGAAAATACCTCAATAACCTAAAATGTGCTGATGATGCTGTTGAGATACCCCAGGGTTTAGAAGAACTGAAAGATATGTTAGAGAAATACAATGTGCATCCAGAAAGCCAAAAATTTACCATCGATCTGGTGTAAACATCGTTCTTGGGAGAGAAACTTGAATGGCAGAAATTGAACATAGAATGAAACAGTCCGGGGCGGTCTTTGGTAAACTCAAATACATCTTGGGGAATAAGAAAATCTTACTGGATTTAAGAACCAAAATATTTAAGACCAATAATAAGTTACGAAGGCGAAAATTGGACGATAACCAAGAATAACATAAACATGGTGAGAGTAACACAGCGCCAGTGGCGGCGATATGCATAGGCGGGAATAAGCATTGCTTAGGGGCCCGGGCTCTTTGGGGGGCCCGGTAAATTCTGTATTCGCTTATTAACTATCTCGATATCTTCTACTTGATTTGGGTATAGATTGATAGCACTGTAACCTCAGTCCCCACTTTCGGTTATCATTCATCAGTAATCAGACTCGATTTGAGAGTTTCGAAAAACTAACAAACATTTCTGAATTTTTAGAACCGAAAAACGTTTTAAGAATACAAGAATCTGAACAGGTCCGATGTGATTTGCTTCAGAAAAAGTATTCTGATGTCCTCAATAATAATCTCGCCATTCAGTTTGTGGACGCTATTTCCTTACTAAAAGAAGATTTAAATTATTGCATGAGTGTTCCAAATTTGACAAGTTTATTCCTACAGAAATACAGGGTGAGTCAGGGGGAACGGACCAAACTTCAGGAGTGTATCATACATGTGAAAATAATGTAAAAAAACTCAAATGTTGTTATCCGATTTTCATTTGTTTTCAAGATACAGCGACATAAAAATATACCATACGCGGTATTTTTATTTTAGCCTTTGTAATAAATGGTGCATTTCTCGATTGTTTGCAAATGATTACCGTCTTAATTTAACAAAAATCTCGATTTTTTTACAAAGACTCAGTTAAGTTCTTCATAAAAGTTGTTTTTTGTAATGCTATAACTTGAAAACAAATGAAAATCGGTTAACAACATTTGAGTTTCTTTACATTATTTCAACGTGTTTAATACTCTCCTGAAGTTTGGTCTGTTCCTCCCGACTCACCCTGTATAGTGTTCTCAAAAACAATTTTGGCGGGATTATTACTTCATTGGTTTTATTCTTGACTCTATATATAACATTAGCCATAATAGAAAGATCATTTAGCAAGTTAAAAGTAAGAAACATTATTTAAGAAATGCTACGAGCCAAGATAGGCTACATGACCTTTCGGTTTTGTCAATTGAGCAAGAAGCATCGTCTGCGATAGGGATCCTATTGTAAAAATCTTGTGGAACAATTTGCTGTCAATAAGGGTAGAAGATACATTTTTAATTTCTGATCAATTAATTTGTATGGCGTTTTACAGATATTAATGATACAAATACATACTTAGTAAGTATTAGTTTCCTATTTTGACGTGAGTTTTTAGGATTTTACCTGAATATTATTTTATTTTACTAGTGTTACCTAGTTAGATATGTATTCATCAGTTTGCCTTGCATTACTTTGTAGGTATACCAACTTGAAGATTTTATTTAGTTTTTTTTTATTATTAATTGATATTTTGTTAGATAATGTTAGTTATAAAATGTGTTAAATGTTAGGCATTTACTACACTATTTCTGTTGGTTATAACAGGATGTTATTTTATTTTTGGTTAAACGTTTACTTTGTATACTATAAATATAAATTAATATACAATTCATTAAGCATATAAATCTTTATACAAGGGGGGGGGGGCATTTAAATATTTGCTTAGGGGCCCAGGGGGCCACTGCACAGCGCTCAATACCTAACGATTGTCTAAGACACAACACCAAAGTAACTTACATTGCACATAAATCTAACTTGATGTAACAAACAAATAAAACTTTACATAGATGACATACGCACATAAACAGCCCTGAGAAAGACCACCAATGAGATGGGTTGATGATTTGAAAACAACAGCAGATCTAAACTGGTCACAGGTAGCACAAAAGCGAGGAATATGGCATAACTTGAACAATCGTAAGCCC
>OW679196.1:126479726-126690810 GCA_940337035.1 Agriotes lineatus
ACGTACAAAAGTAACCGTCAAGATTTCAGTATCCACCACATATTTACTGCAGTGCAACATTAAAATCTGGGGCAGATATTGTCCACACAGTCGTGGAGTAGGATAGCCTACGAGACCATTTTATAGGTAAACGACCGTGTGATCTGCTTTAGAAAAGAAGCTTGTCTCGGATACTAGTACATCAGGGTTATTCCTGGCCCGACACCTCTAACGGTGGCCCCGCGTTTTATTCCGATGCTCCTACAGTGTGGATGTTTTCAGCAAGGCTGCAGACATCTGGGTTGGCAAAATATACCGTTTAACGTTATGGAAAGTACAGTTTTAAAATTGCCAAGTAAATATTTATGAATAAAAATCAAAGGAAAATCTTCGCATCTTCTAATGTAAATGTTATTAAAGTAAAGTGATATTTCTATCTGAAGCGTATACCTGGACTGGTATTCAATCTTAATTTGCCGGTCGCTCTTCGCAGTACGACCATTGCAACATACTGCTTTTTTAAACTTCTTAGTTTATATAGGTTATTCTAGCAGTCGAAGGTATTTAAAAAAATCCCAGTTCTACTCAAGAGAAACTGGGTGTAGGAAAATATATTTTATAAGAAGCAAACAGATAAGAAATAAAAGTAATCTATAACTTCATTAGTATTATAATCACAAAAAAATCCAAACGTTGTAAATAGCTTGTGACAATTATTATGTAAAGCAAAATATAGGGTGCATACATAATGTAATTTATATGTGTCAGGTTTGGAGATAACTACCGCATTGATTTTTGAGGGAGATATATATAAATGAATACAATTCATAAATCCTGAATCTTGCAAATTCTATTTTCCTTTGTTCTATAATTGTGATTTCTTGATTGTCATTTTAATTGCTAAATGACATAGTTTTAAGCACTAGTGCTTAAAAGTGATACTTTTAGGCAGTAGGGCGTAAAAGTAAAAATATCCCTATCAACCAACAGTTTAACCTGTTTCCCTTGCTTACCATTGAGTATTGAAAAATTCGAAATGACAATTAATTATAGTAATTTGTATAGAAGAATCTGCGCTCCCAGGAGGAATCTGATTGTTAGTGTGGCGCCATAGCCACTCGCCTAAATTAACGCCCATTGAACGTACTTGCTTATAGTTGCGTTATGAAGAAGACGGTGACGACATAATAAAGTATTACATATCGTGGACAAACGATCGGTGGCGATGAAAATGTGACAGATGCAGAGACGCTTGGATGCAGACACGCAGGCACAAAACGCGTTTATACGGATAGGGCCATAATTATATATAACAGCAATGAGATACCATGAATAACAAAATAGAATGCTTGAATAAGAAAGAGATGGCCATACAAAAAAAATATTTTAGTAGGCATGTTTATTTGACGGATGATACGGAAGCTCTAACCTTCCGCCTTGCAGGCCAAGCTCCTTCATGGGGTGTTAGTGCCTCACCATTATTATTATATGTTTATTTGACAAATGTCATAAGAAGATATTAGATTTTAATATTAATTTGACCACACTAGAAAATCATTAGATTGATTCATGAACTTCAGAAGATGCTAAACTATACGTAACTAACGTAATTAACGTTTAGTACGGTATTATCTATATTTTCGACTGTTTTTTAATGGAACGTACATATATTCATACAATAAATTGTTAAGAAAATAAACTATACCACCTCTTCTGATATATATTAAACAATACGGAAGAACTATTAATTTGCGAAAAACCTTTCTATAATCCAGCTACTAAAACATACATAATTCTCACTGTTTAAATAAGGCGTCAGTATACAGTAAGGTCATTAGGATACACAGGTCACTTCATTTGGGAGTTTAGGATACATTTTCCAGAAAATGTCACAACGCTCACAACCGACCGTATTCAAGCAAGTGGCAGCTACTATTATTCAATTCATTAATTTGGTAGTAGTGTTTGTGTGTCTCTTAGATTAATTATGAATACAAGCTTTTGAAATTCAATTTACAAGTTTCGTCAGGGCTTAACCATAGTTCATTTACTTTTCATCATCATTTTCGGGATGCCATTCTTCAGTCTATAAAACTAATCACCTATTAGAGAACAGTTGCTAATGAGAATAACAAACTTCATCATATCGAAAATGAAGCTGTTTAATACACTTAGTTAGTCAAAGCGAGCAGGTAGTTAATGAGTTTAATTAGGTTTAATTGAGTTGTTAATAAAATCAATAGGTTCAGACTTACCTTTACTAGTGTATTGCGCTTTTTCAAAGTCAAGTTTCCTTATTTTGCATATTCTGCAAGCTTGGACTAAGAGGCACGAAATAAATAAAAATTCTTGCAACTCTAATAATGTCGTTTTTCTTCAGAACAATGGTATTCATATAAAGCTAGTATGTTCTTAGAATGTGTACCAATATGTAAATATTAAAGGAAAAGAATGTCATTTTTTTTCTTTTTCTAGCTTTCCCATATCTACTTTTATTTTAGAAGGGAAATATTTTAATTGACAGACTACGTGGCAATGTGGTAGGACAATTGCATAGAGTAAGTAGCAACTCGTTTTATACCTAAGCTTAACTTATAACATACATGTGGAAGCATCAGCATGGCACTTCGTCAGTGTTAAATTCTTTTTTCTTTTCTTTAACTTATATTCTACCGCTCCTGAAGGTAATCCTCTTCAATGTTTTCCATGTACAACTTTTTTTTAAGGTTGCTTGAAATAAAATTTAGCTTTATATTTTGAGTGTGCGAAATAATGCAACTTTTTTTTATTTTCTAAGATATATATTCGAACATAGAGTTCCATCTTTAAATATGATGTTCATAATGTGCCCTCACCAACGAGTACCTATCTTAAATATGCTCAATTCAGTTGCTTTGTTAACTTGATTGGTTTTCGATTTTAGTCTTAGTGTGTATTATCAACTGCTGCATTAAATAGTTAATTGTGGTAACCAAATGAATACGGTATGAGATGAGACTTGCCCCTTTAATCACAGGCACAGGCACAGGCACATGCATTTGTGATGGTCTGTCGAGCCCGTTTATTAAACTCTGATATGTCTTATATGGATATTTATAAGTGTAAAAATCGACAATAACTGTTCTCTTTCTGTTAAAGTAGTTGCTTAATTTTTTAAATGGCAGCAATTGTTTCGAGGGTTAGATTTACAGGACACTTAAAGTAATCTCAATAACACCTACTCAGGCAATTGGTATATTATTGCGCAGCAACCTGTATATTGTTATTATAGTTAGTATAAAGAATTAATATTCTTCTTTTTGTCTTTTTTCTGCCATTCTGCTTCTCTGACTCTAATACTATCATCCTCAACATCATTTGTTAGAAAATAATCATATACTTTATCATTAATATATTCTTATATTCTCACATGACATAACTACAGTGTGATTTTTCAAAAACTCAATTGCAGCGGTCCCTGGATAGCCTGAATCAGTTGGCAATACTAAAATGTATTGTTGGGAACTCTGTAAGTCTTACAGTGTCACCAAAAATACATTTTAGTATTGCCAACTGATTCAGGCTATCTAGGGCCTAGGGCCTAGTGCAATTGAGTTTCTAAAAAATCACTCGGTACTTTGTGCACTACATTTTGTTGGTCTTTACTATTATTAGCTATGATAGCGGTGTCGGCAGCGTACCTAATATTGTTGAGCATGGGGGACAGAATACAGCCCTGACGTACTCCTCATTTAATATTTATTTAATCTGACTGTTGATGTTCTAGTCGTACTGTTGCTGTTAGGAGCAAATATAAACCAGTAATAATACAAATGTTTTTAGGATATGTACAAGTTTGTCGTGTCGCACTCTATCGAAAGCTTTCTCAAAGTCGATAGAACATAATAGTTATTTATGTATTAATGGCATAATCCATAGATTATAGCACGAGGGAGTGTTTAAAACGAGACGCGAAGCGGAGAGCTTTACATTTCCCAGACCTATAATCGTGATTAGGCACGTGGTACATAAAACGTTTTATTTCATTTTGGTTCTCAAAACGGACAAAATTCAAAGATTCAGTATTTTGGCTACAGACTACTGCGTCATCGTGGTGCTGACAGTGTAAATTTTTGGTGTGCCATGGTTCCTATAAAGATTGTTTTTGTTACTATACTGTATTATTGGTGCTTGTTATACTTTAAGTAACTTTACAGGCCCAAGTGACATAAAAGCCATTTTAAGCCCGCTATCAAGGGCCAATAAATAAGATTATGTTTCCAAAATGAAATAAGTATACATGATGATTGACATTGCAACATCTTTCTATTAACACTTGGACACCAAACAGTGCTTCCCCCGTTCTTAAACCATTGAGAAAGCCGAACTGACTGTTCCCAATTTTTTTCTCAAGTTTCTTATACATACCTATATTCTACCATGTGTAACAGGCAGAAATATTTGGAGGACATGACCAGTGAAGCTGGTTAATTGGTCATTACACCTTGTTACTTTATTCTTTTTGAGGATCACGGCAAATGTTGATTTTAACCAGTCAATTAGCATTGTTCCGGTCTTATAAACAAGGTTAAAGAAGTTTGTCAAGGCTTCTATTTCTTTCTCTCCCAGAAGCTTTAATATTTCAGTGCTTACTTAATCGGGTCCAGTTGCTTTCACATTTTTTACAAGTTGTATTGCTGGAGCTACTTCTTCTTTATTAATTGATGGTTCTGGCATTACGTTTGTTAGATTACTCTCCAATCTATTATCATCAAATAATTCCGAGATATATTCTTTCCATCATTCGACCCCTGTGAAGTTAGCACCACAACTTCAAGAGAACTTCTTTACTTCGGGTCATATCAAAAAATGTTATTAGAGTTATCGATAGAACTCGCCGGGGTGCTACTAGAACTCCCATTAGAACTACCGGAACTTTTAAAAAGTTGCTTTCAGGACTTGTGGTTTTGTAAAAATACTAACACAAAAATAGGCGCAACTTCTTTACTTCGGGTCCTATCGAAAAATGTTATTAGAGTTATCGATGGAACTCGCCGGGGTGCTACTAGAACTCCCATTAGAACTACCGGAACTTTTAAAAATTGCTTTCAGGAGTTCGTGGTTTTGTAAAAATACTAACACAGAAATAAGCGTAACTTCTTTACTTCTGGTCCTATCAAAAAATGTTATTAGAGTTATTGATAGAACTCACCGGGGTTCTACTAGAACTCCCATTAGAACTACCGGAACTATAAAAAAATAAAAATATTTTTTTTTCCAGTTTATAAAAAATATTTTTTTTTTAAATCTTCTTTTTTGTTAGAGTTCTAGCAGCACCCTGGCGAGTTCTATCGAAAAGTGTAATGACATTTTTCAATAAGTGTGACTGAAAAAGAGTTATAGTGGTATTTGTCCTAGGAAAATGTGAAGTTAGCACCCCAAATTTTCGATGCACATTTTTTTCTCTTTAATACATAGAACTATTTTTAAAAATAGCAAGGAACTCTAGAACTCTTTGGGGTGTAACGGGAACTCTTGAAAAAAATAACATTTTTTGAAGTTGTGGTGCTAACTTCACAGGGGTCATCATTCGGGCTGCTGTGTGATGTCTAATATTTTATTTCCGTTACGATCTTCTAAGTGGTTCTGATGTTGTACATATGCTCGTTTGCTACAATTTACTTATAATATCAATAACTAGGATAAAAATTCTATTTGGTTTATTGCTTGACTGCTGTCGTAATGTACGGAAGTGTTGTTGAAAGATGTAAGGTTCGTGGTTGACTGTTAAACCATTAAAATTTTGATGGAGTATAATTTTAATATTGGAAAATATAACTAATTAAACTAAGACCAAAATCTATGTAAGTTTCAGCGGCAACGCGTGAAATTTTGGTGTAGAGGTTCTGCAAGCCAGAATTATGTAAGACTTAATTGTAGTTTGTTGCTGGATAAAACTTGAAGCACACTCTTGGCAAATTATTAACTAATGCAGCTCCGAAAGTACCTATATTTTCTAATTGGCTATTTAAGACCCACATGGTACAAAACGTGGCGCAGCTGAGCGTAAGTAATCCAGTTTGCCTACTGTACAGATAAGACACTGAATAGAAAATGAGCTTAAACTACTGTTTAATTGTGATTTGGCGCTGAATAAAAATTGATCAAGGCTTTTCGCAAAATATGATCATAATGAAGGTAAATAATTGCCAATTCTACAGCTCAACAAGTAAGATATCTTTAGATTGGATATTTACCACTCACGTGGTACACAATGGCACGTTGAGCCAGCTGAGTGTAAGTAGTAATAACACTTGCGTAAACTAAGTTGCATACTGGTTAGGTTGTGGACAGGGAATGACCTTCAGCTACCTTTCAATTAAAATATATGGCTGAATAATAAAAAGTTATGAGTGTAAGCAATGGGAATACTGGTTTAAACTAGGCTGCATACTGTTTAAGCTGTGAACAGAAAATGATCTTAAATTGCTGTTTAATTGTAATTTGTTGCTGAATAAAAGTTTATAACGCTTTTCACAAAACATGGCCATAATAAACGTAAATAATGGCTAGTTGGCTATTTACCACTCACCTCGTACAAAATGGGACGCTGAGCTTGCTGAGTGTAAGTAGGGAGAGCACTTGCGTAAACTAAGTTGCATACTGTTTAGGTTGTTGAACAGGGAATGACCTTGAACTACCTTCTAATTAAAATGTCTGGCTGAATAAAAAGTTATCAATATCATTAGCTAAATATGAACATAATGAAGGTAGATAATTGCCGGCTCAACAGCTCCGCAAGGAGAATTTTATCTAATTGGCAATTTAAGCTTCACGTGGTACAGAATAAGACACAGAGTCAGCTGAGTGTAGACAGTGAGGACACTGGCGTAAACTAGGTTGCATACTCTTTAGGATCTGAGCAGAAGATGACCTATCGTTTATTTGTAATTTATCACTTCCTAAAGGTTTATGCATATTTTTCACAAAATATGTAAATAATGCCGGTAAATAATTGCCGGTTCTGCAGCTCCGAGCTGCATTGGTCGTGCATCTACTCACGTGGTACAAAACAGGACACAGGGCCAGCTGAGTGTAAGCAGTGAAGACACTGGCGTAAACTAGGTTACATACTGTTTAGGTTCTGAGCAGAAGATGGCCCCAACTTCTCGTTTATTTGTAATTTATCACTTCCTAAGGGTTTATGCATACGTTTCGCATAATATGTAAATAATGACGGTAAATAATTGCCGGTTCTGCAGCTCCGAGCTGCATTGGCCATGCATCTGCTCACGTGGTACAAAACAGGACAAAGAGCCAGCTGAGTGTAAGCAGTGTCCAGGGTCCTGGCGTGAACTAGGTTGCGTACTGTTTAGGCTCTGAGAAGAAGATGACTCTAACCTATCGCTTATTTGTAATTTATTACTTCCTATAGGTTTGTGCATGCTTTTCGCAAAATATATAAATAATGAAGGTAAATAATTGCCGGTTCTGCAGCTCCAGCTGCATTACCCATTTACCTACTCACGTGGCATAAAACGTGACACAGGAACAGCTGAGTGTAAGCCGTCAGGACACTGGCGTAAACTAGGTTGCGTACTGTTTAAGCTCTGAGAAAAAGATGACTCTAACCTATCGTTTATTTGTAATTTAACACTTCCTAAAAATGTATGCATACTTTTATTAATTGCAAATTCTACTGATTTTTTAATAACTGAAACCGAAACACTGAAAAACTAAGGTGTAAACTGTTTTGGTTCTGTGACTGTACCTACTTACGTGGTACAAAACGTGACACAGAGCCAGCTGAGTGTAAACAGTGAGGACACTGGCGTAAACTAGGTTGCATGCTGTTTAGGCTGTCAACAGTAAGTGATCTTAAACTGCTAACCAATTAGACGTTGTTGATGAATAAATATTTAAAGCTCGGCAAGTGAGATATTTTCCAATAGGTTATAAGACTCATCTAGAGCAAAATGGGACGCAGAGTGTAATGTAGCATGCTGTGTGGATGCTTAATTAATTCAATATTAATATCCAGCTATCTAAAGGGTATCATGTGATAACAGTTGGTGATAGATTACTGGTGGTAGTAGCAATAGGCAACCAAGGAGTTGTTTACTGCAAGTGAAAAAACTTCTTTAATTTTGAATAATCTATGTTTAATAAGTCACGTTAAAGGGCTAACTTTCTTTTAATTGTGAGAGTAATATTGTATATTTGGTACGTGATAGCAAGATAGCCTTCTTCACGATCAAATTTGACCAAAGGTCACAATTATTATTGATATTATAATTTCAAGATTGTTTGAAACCATTTGAAGTGGTAATTGGTACTTAAACCATCAGTAAGTGAAAGTGAGAGTGCTTGTGGCATGCTGTACTACCGTTTATCAAAGTATTAAGAGGTACGAGAGCTGCAACGAGCTATTTTGTCTTCAACAACGCAAGGGAGGTGTTTGACGACTACCATTCAGTTAGGAGCTGATAGAAAATACACTCAAGGTACAAGTGAGTCTTCGTGAAGGTTAGTGTATTTTTATTAACAAGTTTGGTACGACAAAATTAGTGGAAAGAATTGTAATTTAGGTTTAGAGCGCAATTTAGAATATTAAGTTTTCTAAATTTGCTTTGCTTCGGGTACTCGAAGTTTTCGGCCATTATAAGTAGAAATTATATCATTTTGGTCTACGTATCTGTAATTAATTTTAACCTCAATTTGGGAAAAGTAATTTGATTAAATAATTTGACAACATTTCGTTTTGATTGATTGTAATGTCAAAGCAAGCATAATAATACAATATAACTTAAAAGAAGGTTCTATTAAAAGTAATAAGAAGTGTGATTGACAAAGAAGTCAATACAATAATAATTTTGTAATTTAGTATTCAATTATAAAGAGATTCATTATTATAACCTTTACTCATTCAGCTGAGGAAGATAGATTCTTATTTGCTGAATAAACTGACTAGCCGAGGTAATTTTAAATAATATTCAAGTGACATAATTTCAATCATATATTTTCATAAGTGAGATATGTCGATTTTGAAAGTAATCCAAAAGCAACAAGGTAAGTGTTTAATACATTATTCTCGATACTACTTCTGTTAACTAAGCAATAGGGTAGGTAGATATCCAATTTACTAATTGTAATAATCGTTCGAAAAAGGGTTATATAACAAGAGCCAGCTGAATGTAGGCAGTGGGAACATTGGCATAAACCAGGTTGCATACTGTTTAGGCTGTGAATAGAAGATGATCTTAAACTACTGTTTAATTAGAAGTTGTCGATGAATAAGGATTTAAAGCTCGACAAGTGAGATATTTTATAATAGGTTATAAGACTTACGTACTGCAAAATGGGAGGCAGACTCGGTTGAGTGTAAGCAGTGAGAACACTGGCGTAAACCAGGTTGCATACTGTTTAGGCTGTGAACAGAAAATGATCTTAAACTACTGTTTAATTAGAAGTTGTTGATGAATAAAGATTTAAAGCTCCGGAAGTGAGATATTTTTAGTAGGTTATAAGACTCACGTAGTGCAAAATGGGACGCAGAGTCAGCTGAGTGTAAATACACTGAGTGAGAACGCTGGTGTAAACTGGGTTGTATACTGTTTAGACTGTGAACAGAAAATGACCGTAAGCTATTGTTTAATTGTAATTAGTGCTGAACAATGATGTATACATGCGTTTCGCTAAATATGTACTAAATGAAGGTAAATAAAACTACTGTTTAATTGTAATTTGTGGTTGTAAAGATTTAGCAATGCTTAACTTAACATATGAACGTAATCTATATGGAATAACTACCAATGGTTAGTTTTACGATTGACTTGCGTCAACAATCGTGTATTTATTTTTTAAATTAAGAGACAGCAGGTTTTGTATATTCACAACCACCGCGAAATCAAGTTAGTGGTATAAAATGCAACGTAATTTAAACTTTAACCCACCAATAGGGAAATGTCGATTTTAATAAAATGCCAGGCACGCCCGAATGTTGGCGAAGAACTCGTTAGGTGTTTCTCTAAGCCGCTCAATTTTCATATGATGTCGGCACGTCATTACGTATCGACGCGCATATGAAATATTTGCATACTTTTAAAGGCTGGCGAATCAATAAAATCGGTGATTTTGTTTACGAGTGCGTTCGGATGGTGGGCAAAGGAAGTAAAGTGGAGCAGTTTCCTCACTTCAGGCTCCGAGCTGCATTCAAAGCGCGGTCGCCATGACGACGCGAGTGATTGCTGACTATGACGTCACGGAGCGGTGCACTTCTCATTATTGAGATAGTTTAACGCTTTGCCGTGACGTCATTAATGACTGAAATTCTGCATGGAGTATATGCAGCTATCTGCTATTCATCGATGAGTGCCTCCGTGCAGCGTAATCAATGGGTATTAATTTCCGAACCGCTGCCAACATTTTACTTCGATGTATATTGTATCGTGTTTCTTGGTAAAATGTGGGCTGTAAAACGAAATTTATAGAAGGGGGAAAAGCGTTTTGTTCAAATACTCTGTTAAAAAGAAATGTAAAAATGATTCTGTGAAAATATTAATAAAAGGGATTCTCATTTTACTACCTTCTTTGCTCGCAATAAGAGCAGTAATACAAATTCAATCAAATACAGCTCTTCTTTTAACAAATTCGTATGGAGTAAATACGCCATTTAACATTTTTTCGGTTTAGCTACATTGTTTGTGCTATGGTAATAGTTTTAGTATGTCGGTTGCTCAGCATAAACTCGGTGTACAAGTATGCTTGCATTGGCATATTATACTTGCTGTAACGTATATAAAATATTCAAGGCTCGGACGAATAATTACTGATCCGGAAAGAATCGCTGAACTCTTATAACGACCTCTTTAACGTAGATAGAATTGTAGCTACGTGGTATAGTCAAATAAAAACGTTGTTAAACAAAATTTATTGAAGCAATGTCAAAAAACAAGAATGCTCATTTTACTACGTAGTTTCCATTACGTTCCATGCACGTCTTCCACCATTTTGGAAGAGCTTAAATACCTGAAGGACAACGCAGCCACTCATTCACCGTCCGAACTCCCTCATTATTGCTCTGACATTTCTTCTCACCTAATGTTTCTTTAAGTAGTCCAAAGTCATGAGAATCGCTTGTGGTGAGATCGGGAAATAAGCAAGATCAGCAATCCGCGCATTTTCGTCCTGATGGCAGGCTTGAGACGGTTGTTTAGAAGTTCTGAGTAGGTATGTTACACTAATAACAGTAACCCCATTAGGTATGTATTCCTCCAAAAGTATCCCTCTTGTATCCCAAAGAAGGGTTAGCATAACCTTCATTTTTTAGGGTTTTTGGCAAACAGGTGTGCCGCCATTGTTTGTTTCCTCTCTCGATTTGACGGTGACAATTGTTCACCCAGGATTTATACCCAGTTGCAATCCTTGCGAGAAAGGCATCCAAGCATCAACACGTTGTTATTTCAATTCTGAAATCAACTACCTTGGCAACCAACTTGTTGATAATGTATGGAAATGGAAGATGTTATGCATAATGTGATTTACAGAACCATGGCACATATTTAAAACTTCAGCGATTTCATCAAGGACAATGCTACGAATTGCTGCAATTGATTCAGGCGTCACAACACGGTTGGGAAGAATTAGCACGACAATCACCCCATTTTTGAAGTTGTTGCTCCATTCATATACTTGCTGGAGTGACAAATATGAATTTCCATATTGCAACTTCATTCTACAATGGATATCTAAGCGTTTTGCCTTGTAAGGAAGAAGAGGAAGGAGGAACAAGGTGCACTGCTGTAGTGAAGTTGCGATCTTGAAACTGCCGCTGTGTCAACATATTTAATTGATTTATGAAATGTCATTAGCAATGCTTTTTACATTTCAAAAATAATATTTATGCTAACTTCTAAAGTAAACTTCCGTTCGGTACATTTTATAGGGCAGTTTTAAGGTCTTCATTTGACTCTACTTGATACTGTATAAAACGACTTAGCCACAACAAAGCACCAGGGGATGACGGGATATCAACAGAAATCCTAGGAGACTTTGAACCTTGAGTAATTGGTGTTTTTTAGAATTTCGTTAACCAAATAAGAGGAACTTGCGCTAATGAGTATATACAAAAAAAAAACAATCCAGCATAATGCAATAAATACGGCATGATTGCTGTAATACTTCATGCTTGTAACGTCTTTCTACAAGTTATTAATAACCAACCCAAAGTCTTGCGCTCACTACAAGTAACTAAAAAGCAAAGTGGTTTCATGCTAGACTAAAAAAAAAACAAGGGAACCAATATCAAACCGTCGACAGTCAATAGAGAACGGGAATTCAATTCTGAGATGTAATTCTGCTTTATAGACTCTATAAAAACTTTAATATAGTTAACTGCCAAAACTATGGTAACAGGTAATAGAATTAGGTGCTCTGGCTCATCTAATAACTCTATTAGTCAATTAATATATCCGAACTCAGCTTACAGAAGAGTGAATAACACTATGTTAAGAAATTTAGAGTACATAATGGTGTTCGGTATATTCTTTCGCTGATATTGTTTCACATGCGAAACATTAGAACATTTGGAAGGTGGAATGTCAGTTGGATGTAGGAAAATCCAAAATCTGGGTTATGCTGATGACAGTCTTTTAATTGCCGAGAGTATGGAAGATACTAGTAAAAAATATTTATCCAATACCACCGTCATGATCATTCACCGAGGAACAAATAACTTCCCTCTTAAGAAAAATATGTAAATGTATTTCAAGTAATAGACAAATTTGTTTATCTAGGATCTAAGATCTATTGTAAGCAACAAATCAGACTGCGAAGATGACATAAAAAAATTGATATTTGAGGCGACACGGCAGTCACACTAACACGAAAATTAGATTGCTTAATGCATATATTTTCCCAATTGCCATGTGTGCTGCAGTAGTATATATTCTACAATAATTTGAGAAAGAAATAATATGTCTTCGAGATATGGGCCTATAGGCAACTGCTCATGATTCCATGGGTAGCCCACCATACCAACAACTAAATTCTCTAAGAGCTAAATATCTAAGTATCGATGGCACAGAGTAAAGTCAACGGATGAATATCCAAAGGTAGATCCCAGAAGTGTTGGGTAGATGAAACCAAAGCACTAATACGAGAAGGTCTACATGGAACAACACAGATGGCTTAAAACCTATAATTTTGACAATATACCATAGACCTATTCTTAACATGATGACCAATCCCTTTTGAAAGGGTTAAAGGTTGAAAAGAGACAGAAAGCGAGAGAGAACATATGAAGATGTTATAAATCTGTTTCTGGAATTAATACTGTTAGATAGATTTACACTCTATGTTGTAGAATTTTGAAAACAAAAACTGAATGTGAAGAAAATGGAACTGAATGATTCGCTCTTCATACGTTATCTACAAGAATGAAAATCAATAGAACTCGTATTTCCTTATCAAGACAGTGGAAAAAGTCCGAAAAACATATCATAAGCGCTTTAAAACTGTCTTCTTCTTCTTCTTTGATGTTAGCATATTTCCTGTTTATTGTTATCGATTAGGTGGTGATTCTATTGAAGGTTCGTTAGCCCCCTCATCAAATTTACCTAAGTCACAAATTTGAATTTCTCGTTATAATCATTACTCCATAGCGTTTGGGTTATTTATAAGGCGTAGCGTAAACCGGTACGGCACCCAGTTCCTTCTTCAAGCCTCTCTAGCGATGGTACGATAACGAGGTGGCCGAATGGTATAAAAGAATAATCCGCAGCTAGTTAACTGTACTTAAGACTTGAAAGCTAAACACCTGAGTTTCCGATCTTGACTACAAGTCCTAAGTCCCTTGACGGTGAACTTGGTTCCCATATCGCTGGAAAATTCCTGTACTTGTCTAGCGGTGGTGGACTTGGTGAACATCACAGCCAGCGTAAAACACTTTCTTTTCTCTGAATTTGTTCGCCCGCCAACTATAATAACAAACGCTATATTCGCCGGCGCAAATATGATCTGTTTCAGATTTAGCCAGTTCAAGTACATCGGAGCTACCTCATACAAGCTTGCGGGCACCCATTTCTACCTTATTCGAACTTTCTTTGAGTGGGTACAGGGGCAGCAACCGGGCCAAACCAAGTGCCGTTTGGGTTGCCTAGTGCCCAAATACGTTGAACCGTAGAACCAGTCCGCATACAGAATTTTGTTTTGTAATGTTTTTGTACATAATATTTTAATATTTTATGTTGTATATACTTAAACACCTTATACAATTTATTTTTACACTGTGTTATTCCTGTATTTTATACACTTGAGTATAACGGATCCTGAGCATCTGAGCTTTGCCCGAGGCAACCAGTTTGGAACTAAATTTAGCGAATCTTGGTCAAGTTTAAATAAGCACCCTATGCAGGGACTTGAAATTAAATTTGAAAATTCCGGATTATTCATGTTGCACAAGGTGCTACCCAACTTTGAATCCATCTTTGTTGCGGACGGCTCGGTAGTCTTCTTCCAGGTAGCTTGTTGTCTCTACATATCTTAATTATTCCTTCATATTCTATATGATATGTCCATTCCAGTTTCTATGTCTGCCTCTTGTTCATTTTACTACATCTTCGATGCCTCCCATATTTCTTATTTCTGCATGTCGTAGCCCATCTTGTAGCGACACTCCAAGAATGAATCTTATTGTTTTTTCTCTTTTTTTAGTTTTCACTGCGTATCTCATTATTAAACTTATCGTTTCATATATTTTTATTTTTATTTCTGTATTGATACATTTGTTGTTGCTTATATACATTGCTCCCGCGTTTCTTGATCTGGATCACTATAATGGTAAAACTTTAACTTTCATGTATTGAAATTTGCTTACTTATTCAATTATTTGATTGTTTAGTTCTAACCTACACCTAACTTGTTGGTTGACAATCACTAAAGTCTTTGTTTTACTGAGTTTTATATTCGTGTTACACATCTATTGTTTGTGTAAAATTACGGTAAAAGTAATTGTAAGTACCTCATCATTGGCGTACCAAATGATACTGATGTTGTTTCCTGCCATATATATATCCGGGTTTTATTCGTGTATCGGGCATCTTCCATTATTTTGTTCATTACCTGGTTGAATAGCACAGAACTTAATGAGTCTTCTCGTTCTATTCCAGAAGCCATTTTTATCTTCTATATACTGACACTTTTACTTTCAATTTGTGTGGTATTCGTATTTATGTCGTTTAATGTATTTCTAATTTCCAATGGTACATCTACCCTTAGTATATTTAGAGCGTCAGCAAGGTGTACTCTTTCAAAAGCCCTAACAAGCCCATAAAGCATATATTATAAGTTGGTATACTGAATTCCTTAGCCTTTTCATCTATATGTGTCGTTATAAAGCTGGCGTTGAGTATACTGCGGTTCTTCTTGTTCTCTCGTTGTTCTTCGTGCATTGCCCTATGTTTCTCTAGCTTTTGCTCGAGCATTTTATGTGCAATTCCTATAGAACTACTTGGCTACATTTTACTTCATGAAATTGTTATTTATTTTTTTCTAATGTAGAAGAACGACTTTTTGGAAAACGACCACCTTAGTTTAGTGCGCGGAATTTTTTGATGTAGCTTCTGAGGGCGATGTGTATGAGCAGTGTCTTTTGAGGGTGACATTTTTGTACACTATGGAAGGAAGCATGTTCTGACTGATGGCAACTTTAAAAACAAACTATTGCAAGCTAAACAATTTTGTAAACCAGAGCGGCGACTTGTTTGACTAATCATATCTAGGGCGATAGTTCTGAAAGGTAACATGTTTCAAGGACAACTTTTTTGATAGTTGTATTTTTACATTCACATTCACACATCGTTTATTGCACATCTATAATATTGGTTTTTTCGAATCCCAAAGGTCTTACAATAATTGTCAAATTTTATCATCAGTTTTTACCTTGATATCCTTTGCTGTTTTACAATGTCGTAGAATCGAAATGTGTAATATGTAGTTTGTTTTCGTAGACTTAACGCCCCTGTTATAAGGTGAGAGGGAAAAGACCATCTTCAACCCTTTCCACCACAAGGAATTTTTATTACCTTTAGTCTTTCTTATTCTACTAAGTACCTCTAGTTTCTAGTCTTGTACCACTAAGCTTTTTTTTCAGGCTGGGTGGCGAACCTACTTTTCCGATCCTTTTTCTATTCTCCTCTCTCCACCACTCATTCTAGACACATTTTTCGCCTGTTTTCATTTATTATTTGGATTAGCTCCCTTAAATGGATAAATGGTCGTTCTACAATAATTGTACAACATCCAGTAGCAGTATGAGCAGTAAAGTTTGTGCAATTGCAGTTCGATGGCAATGAAGGAAGTAAGACCGATCGTGAACGATATAAGTCCGATCGGCGACGGATTATTATCGGAAGATGGCAGGTGTTTGTAAAGTTACACGATTTTATTAAATTAGGTTTCACATCTTATATGCAGAGTTAAATTATTTTTCAATTAATTACAGAATAAGCAGTTTAAAGTATAATGTACGTAATAACATTTTTAATTTATTTTAGAGTGTTCTTTGCAAACACTTGCTGAATACTTGGCGTACGTATAAAAACCACCCGGCAAGTAACTTAGTTTAATTTATATATCAAAATCCGTTAGGTAAAGTTTTTAAAATTTGCCTTTCATTACAGAAACTACACAGAAGTAGTATCTAACAGTAACTCACTTAGGAAACATGTTGAAACAATCATTTTAGTCAAAAGAACATATTCTGATTGAATATTGATTTTTATTGTTTACACAGTTTGTAGTTTTTGAGCTTATATTTTAGATTCGAGTAAAAATTTTTTTTTAACGTTCTATAGTAGATATACCAATAAATACAGTTACCGAAAAATATCAAAAACCAAGCGACCAGTCACATTTGAGGGTTTAGTGAATTTAATGTTCTAATGCTGCATATAAGCACCGATTTTACATTTTTGAAAATTGATGTTCGTTGTGTACATAGCTTTAAAGTCTCGCTTTGTGTTAATTTTTTAACTCACGACACTTTATTTTTTTTTAAATCAAAAACAGCTTTTTCTAGAGCTATGTTACTTACTTATAATTTTTTTTGGATAAGTAGCTTCCTATAATATTTAATTAGTTAGTATACGGCACACCACTACTGCTTGTCAGGTTTATTTAGTTTTGTAAACATGGTTGTCAACTGTGTTAATTGAATTGCTTATATTATGTGGTCCCATGGCATTCAATTTTTTTGAGATGTTTGTGTTTTTTAATATTTATGCATTTACCAAGAACTTCTGGCAACCCCTCCATATGCTCGATATGTGGCTTGTTATATTTTTGACAGCACGGAGAATCTTTTCATCAGCTAACACATTTTACTATATTTAAAGCATATTTTTTCCCATTTTTTTGACAAGAGCTTTCCATCAAAACTTGGTGTTTAAGGTTGATATTCACAGTATATGAAAACAACTGTAGGTATGTATGAAACTAGTGTTACCAAAACATGAGATCTTCCAACTTATAGCTTAAGGTAGACAACAGCAGTACACGTAAGAAGCTTAATTTAAAATATATCTTTATTTAGGTAGTAATCCGAACTTCGCTCTTGATTAACCCTTGAAAATTAATGAAGCTCAGTTGGTGCATTGTTCAAAAGTAATTTTATGCTGAAAATACTGCTACATAGTTACGTCCTAAATCCATATTTTATGCACTGCGTCTGAAACTTTGGTCTTGAATTATGTTAAAATCTTACACTTAGTTGCTGCCCTTTATGTCTTTTTCATGTAACATCATATCTTGAGGTCGTTATTCAGGGTGTTTCATAAGTATGGTTATAAATGAAATGGGTGTATACTGACCTCAGTAAGAGTATATTGCACTAAAAATTAATCACTTACGAATAATCGTAATAGGGCTGGTGCAGCCTTTTGTGAACCACTTGTTAAACGAGTAAGATAATATTAACCTATTGTACCAAAATTTTTTTTCTTCTGCATTTTATTCAAATTCGGTCTTATTGCAGCTACAAACTGTGTAGATAGAAGTTCATTTCAGTGGCCGGCAATCAGTTTAAGCAGTAAATGGTTGTTTTTTGTGGGATTATTATTAATTTTGGACGTATAGTTTATTGTGCAAAGTGGTTCTGTTTGATGCCCTCTAACTACGCTGCATATATGGAAGAATGCTTTCTTTACTAGTACGCCCAATTGATTTTTGTCTAATTTTGATTTAATATGACATTTTGTTGTTGTTTTCAACGTCAATGGTGCATATATTCGCATTAGTTGCAATATGAGATTTCATATTGAGACTAGTGGTAATATGACAATTTAGACTTTTTAGATTTAAGTAAATGTATTTACTATAAAAATTAATATGACTCAAAGTTACAGAAAATCTTGTATGCAATACGTTGTAAAATTAATGTTTTTCACACAAACTTCAACACTAGTGTGAAAAACACTTTCATTTTGTAAATTGATACATAAATAGCTATTTCCGAACCATAGCAAAACAACAACAAAATGTATAAATTATTTCCGAAATGCTCATAATACCTTGCAGTATAGGCGTTAGTCACTCCCGGTTATTATTTAGTAGATTCACCTTTTTTGAACATCCTCATTCTCGTTCTTCCTTATACGTGCATTCTAATACCTGTTTTGGCAGTCTTTAAGCGTTCAAGCCACTTATAGTCTGTTTTCTTTATGTTCCCGAATTTCTACATTAATGGAGACTATCTTGAGTCCATCTCTTAAGCCTTTGTAAGAGATTGATTTAATTTCGTTCATCCCTCGCTCGTTTATTGTCAGAGCTTTGTATTCCACCTAGCTCCCTTAGAAACTCGATATATGTTTTAGTTCCATGCGTTGCGGCTTATTTTATTAGACATATATTGCTGCTTTTAAAAACAAGAATTTTCGGGCCGAGAGTTTAATAAAAAGACTCTGTTTTCATTATGGGGCTGCGAGCACGGAAGAAAATCGATATTTTAATAAGCTTTACTAAAAATCTCTGTCGAGTTGTAACAACAGCGTGTTGGTAGTAGTACGTGACATGAAAATCAAGCAAATCCCTTATTTATTAATGGCTCCTTGCTCGCCGCCCTTTGCCACCGCGTCCTTTATACAGCGCGTTTACTTTGATTATTGCAAATAGGGCCTGATTCAGGACCCCGCACTCTGATTCGCATCCGCGTAAATTTTTTATGCAAATATCCGGCGAGCTTAAAAGCTGCGCCTGTGACGTCACTACCTTGAGGATTTGCGAGTAAACAAAGCTTCACTTAATACACCTACAAAAGAGATTACTTTTTCATGAACGCGAATGCTAAAAATATGGAAGCGACCAAATTTATAATCCGGAGCTGTCATGTTCCGGAAACCGGAGTGAGTCGCCGTGTCAGTTGTTTTGTATTCGCACAAAGCCCCACGCGAGGTCATGCAGTTCCGGTGCCCATGCGTAACCACGTGCGACAAAACGCCATTGGGGAGCGAGGGTTCAATAGTCTGGGGTCAGCTTTAAAGTCTCTTCATATACCTGTAGGCTTTAAGCCTTAGCATGCCTCCAAATGGTTTCTTGTATCTATGGGTTTCCGGATTCGATGCTTCGCTCCGCCGCGGCGAGCCAATAAGCTGTTCCGCTTTTTACAGCACGTAATTGCCATTTTCTGAATATTTTTCAAAAAATTGTAGTCTATTTTGCTAGTTTATTTTCAAACTTCTAAAAGAACCTGATAATATTCGATAAATGAATGCACACCAAATCTATAAACAAATCAATGCATTTGCAATAACTTAATATAACAGCTAAAAATTGTACCCCTTCTTACAAAATATAGGTATACTCTGTTTTTTTGCTTTATGATTCAGAGCAGGCTTTGCATTTATATTATTTTAGCAGTGTACAACAGTTTAGTTACAAAATATACCTAACGTCAAAATCAAAAAGTCACCGGAATTGTCAAGTTGACACTTCGGCAAAGCGTAATTAAATGCCACAGAAAAGCAGGATTAATAGTAAATCATTGTACTACTATAAAAGATATCAACGGTAAATTAAGAAAAGGAAGGGTTGGTGAAATATTTGATGTAAGTAGTGTTGAGATTTACACAGATATGAATTTTCTAACAATTTTTTATAAGGCTAGATTTCGAATGCGTGTTTAATGTTCTAAATGAAGCAAAATCACAACTCCAGCAACAACCGAATAAAGATGTAAATAAATAAAAGGAATTTCTAACTTTGGGGGAATATAGTTTCAAGGGGGATGTTACGAAGAAAATTTGGAATAAAAAATTTTTACTTTGAATAATTTATTACGATGTGCAAGAGAAGAACTAAAATATGGCTAAAATGCAATATCGTAGACCACTTCAGCCGCATGTGCAGAGTATCCATACAAATGTACGGATTTAGGTTAGCTGAAGTTTGAGATTTGTATGTATTTAGTACCCACCTATATTACTAGCTCCAGCAATGGTAGTTACGTTTTAGAACTGATTTTACAAAGAGAACTGAGTCAGCAATTTCAAGGTGGTCAACGATATTGCATTTTTCCCGAAAACTGTTATGTTAGAAGAGCCACGTCATTTCTACCAAAGTGCTTTCTTTTATCTCTTTATTTTGAAATACCTGTTATATGTTTAGCATAAATAATAACTTTTATCTACTCCTACTGCACAATGGCCATGAATTATGATACATAATTCACGGTTTGCAGCCAATCATAAAATTCTATTTTCATTATTCAATAGTTTGCAAATTGCAACCAATCAGAAAATTCTATTTTCATTATTCAATAGGTTGTAGCCAATCACAAAATTCATTCTTATTATTAAATGACTTTTGAAGTTAACAGCTGTCACAGATGTCATAATTCTGAAATATAAACACAAGGCTCCTATTGCATAGGAGTAGATAAAATATCGTATTATATTCGCGATTATGGCCATTATTCACTCAGATGACTTGCGCCACGCGCCTTCGGCTTGTGGCGCAAATGTCATCTTCGTGAATAATGGCTGTCATAATCGCTCATATAATAATATACTATTACAGCACAGATCTGTAAACAAAAATCATTAATAAGTAGTTACTAATAATACATTTTTACATTAGTACCTATAAAATAAATTGATGCCTAGAAATGTTATGTCACTGTACTGTTAGATAACAATCATATTTAAATAAACATTTTTAAAATAAAGCAATCCCTTATTTAATGTCGATGGTTCAGTAATTTTAGCTCTTGTTAAGCATAATACTGCTTATAAGTTAACATACTGACGGTTATGACAGGTTTTTGACATTAACAGTGGTTTTTCTTTGCAACCAACTATCTACACTGTTACAAAAATGCAAATGCAAAGCCTGCTCTGAATCATAAAGCAAAAAAACAGACTATATGTCTATGAGAGTAAGTAGCTACCAAATAAGAAACACAAGGTTTCCAACGTTATTTGCAAAAAATGCACCGTCTTTCTAAATAACTTGAGACTCAATATGAAAAAAAGACAGGAGAGGAAGGATTACGACGAATCTTCATCAAGCAGCAGATAAAACAGCGTCTTCAACAGAATGTAGAAACTACTAACTTTTGAGTGGTTGAATGGTTGAAGATTGTTCAAGATTATGTACAAAATATGCAAAAAATATTAATTAAAACAGCACCACAAAGCACTTAGTAATGCGAATTACATTAACTCGCAATTAAAAAAACATTGCAGCCGGAGGAATTCGACCTGCGCTCAGAGAGGCAATCCAATTGCTAGTCAACCGGTTGGCCAATTGGATTATTCGTAAGATACAGTCTTACAGTTGTATTACAAAGAGCACAGTGACCACATAACCAATAGGCAACGATGAAAACGTGACGCATGCAAGCATCCACGCCGGCACAACGCTCGTTTGTCTATAAAAATTTTTAACTAAATAGCCATTCCTTTCACTCTGATAGGAAGCAACGTCGGAAGGAAAAATTAGACTATTAGATAAAATATGAAACAGTAGTACAGATAGCATCAAGCTAAGTTCTACTACCTGTTAAAAAACTGAGAAATAGAAAATCGACGGACACAGATGGAAAACGAACTGTTGAACTATAGAAGTCAACTGTAATAGATCAAATTGTGAAACTGCTAGAGAAAATCCTAGAAATAAGGAAGACCCATACGTTCGGAAAAAAGAAATTTCATATACATATTAAACATCTGTAAACGGCTTTACTCAGAACTTCCCTCGCAAGTGGAAGTTATGACACTAAATATTTTGGGCAAAGGCAACTATAAAAATATCTTAACGTTCTTAAGAGCACTAAAACAAAACAAAATACCTGGTGATGCAAATTAAATTAATCTGCAAATAAAACAAGGGTTGCAGACGGGATTCGCCTACGGAAGGCATTTCAAAGGCAAGCAAACAAGCTGCACACAGCGAACCCGTCGACCGCATCCTGCCACGGAGGTGTGCCTAACATGTCCGCGCAGAAACTGCATAACATCCAAGGTAAGAATTACTCTCACAAGTGGAAGTTGTGACACTAATTATTTTGAAAAATCAAAGGCAATTAGAGGTAAAAACATCTTAACGTTCCTGATAATACAGAAACAATAAAAGGAAACACTTGGTAATGTACATTAAACTAATTTGCAACTAAGCAAAGTATTGCAGACGAGATTCGATTTCAGCGCATATGGAAGGCATTTTAAAGGGTGGCCGCGAGCAGCGCACACATCGATCACATCTTGCCAAAGAGCTGTCTCTATCGCCGCGCGACTGCATTACATTCAACGATTTACAACAATTACCCTCCATCTGTTGGGTCCCATTCTTGTCAAGGGTGTAGCCTCAGCTAAGTGCAAATTAATAGTTTTATGTATTCCTCAGTAAAATATAGAAAGTTAAATTTTGTAAAGGTACCCAGCCTGTATATATTTAATCGAAATTTTCTCGGTTTAATGCCAAGTTGACATATAATCCGGATGCAAAATATCCTCTTCCTAAAACAAATAGTTTTTGAGCTACACCGCCGACAGGCAGACAGACGGAATATTGAGAAAATCTGTTTTTCATCAACGAGGGACCCTGAAACGTGAAGATCGGAAAAAATCTCGGAAGGTGATTTTTTCGAGATTACAATACTTCCTTCGTTGAAAAGACCAAGGAAGTAAAAAGCGTAACTAAAAAGAAACTCTGGAATAAGTTATTGATGCAGAATTTGCTAACTGCGACCACAAAGCTTACGATTACAATAATAACACGAACTATTTAGTTCACCTGACATCTGTCAAAAGTGGACCATAGCCTATTAAAATAATATGAAATATTAATGGAAAGAAACATTCACTTGTAAAACTATAGAGAGAGCGAACTAATAATTTAATTTGATTTTTAAAATTATTTAGTTTCACAAGGTCCACTTACGAGGGAAGTTCTGAGTAAAGCCCTTTACAGATTTTTAAAGTTGTTTTTCTGCATTTGAAATGGCTTTTTTATTATTTCCTATTGTTTTTCGACACCGCCTCCCTGTTCGGTTGGTTATTCTTTCTGTATATTTTTCGTGTTTCCCTTCTTGTTGTAATCCGCCTAATCTTCTTGCTTGCTATTTATTTTCTCCTAAATGTTCTGACATTTGTAATTGTCTTTTCTCCCCTCCCCTCTCCGAGGTACCGTTATGAATGTCCTTGTGTATGTCTTTTTTATTTTCATGTTTCTTTCCCTTGTAAAATCAATCAACTAATAACATAAATAATAAATAATAACTAATAAGTAATGAAATAATAACAATGAATTTAAAAATAAATGGTTTCATTGAGCTTGCTTTGCAAGACAACATTTTTAACATTTACATAGCCTTATTTCTCTATCTGTATTTAGCTAAAGTCTATATTTTGCTTTTAAAGCAGTTACTGGAGAAGACCCAATTTCACTAAGATAAAACGTCAAAAAAGGCAAAAATATACGAAAAGTTTGTGTTTTCACCAAAAATCAATGTATTTTTTCACCGTTTGACGTCAAGTCTATAAACTGCTTTTCTTCTGCAATGGAGAGTTAATTAGGAGTATGTTATTACTATGTCATCATCCGTTATAATAGCTATTTATGCAACAAGTGCTAAAAGTTGATGTTTATGCACGAGACATGAAAATTATGAAACGAAGCCGAAGGCTGAGTTTTATAACATGGCGACTGCAATAACATTTTCGCACGTAGATCTTAAATTTTCTGTTATTAATCCATAAATGTCGATTTAACAAAGGTTTGCATTTATGACAGTTATAATTTATGTCATAACGAAGAGATGGCCTTGACGCGCAGGTGAATGTTTGTGGAACCAGTACTGTCAAAGACAGTTATCAAAAGTAATTATAATGGTACACATTTGACTTTATTCATTACATAACGCTTGAATTATTTAAAAAACACTTTACCTCTAACGCAAGAAGTAACTAGAATAACTTTACAACCTCACTTCCAGTTCGAAATTGTAGTTTTATAACCTCACTTCACTTTTAACACATGGGCTAAAAGTAAACAGCTGATCTCATTTTAAACACCCTAAATTATAAAACGTCACTTTTAGTGAAAAAAGCTAGCGCTAAAATGCCTACTGTTAGTGGTGATCGCAGAAAAATATATTTTTTAAATAGTTTGTAAATATTCGTAGATCATTTTCAATGCTTCTAAATAAAACTTTGATGTGTTGTTTTCTGGTTGAGCCTTCTAGGTTTCAAAAAAAATATTTATATTTGTAAATCTGCTCTAGATTTTTTACTTCATAGCTATAGTTTTCTTAAAGAAGCAATTACTTTGTCACTTATATCTAATATATGTAATTTTTTTCCTTACAGTTAAGGGTATCACGTATTTTATTTCTCCAGTTTTCAATAATATTAGATACAATTATGTACTGGGATTTCAAATGTAAATAAATAATATGATCAAATATATGCTTCGACTATAAAGTGATATTGGTACTTGATAAACTATAAAAAGTAATAAAATATTCATTATAACCAGATTAATATGATCCGATCCGATTAAAGTCATTCTAGTTGGAGCTTTTATCTAGTCAGCTTGAATTCTATAAGGGAGTTAAATAATTTGCCTGTTTTACATCTGAGACTGAGAGGTTCTTTGAAATACAGGTTCATTTTGCAGATATAATTAAAAGCATATTGAAATGAAAAACTTAGTTACTTAGCTAATTAAACCAACAATTTTTAAGATCCAAGACTATTACAGTTTTCCATTCAGAACAGATTACGGCGAAGAAACTATTATTTTTTTTTAGACATTGTGCACTTCCAAATATTCCAACCTAAAAATACCAAGCCCTCACAGGTACAATTTAATAATAGAGCAAATTGCAAATTTCACTTTACTAAATCAACCTGTCACATATTTTTTTAATTCTAAAAATGTGAGGGTGAGAGGCGTTGGGCCATAGCTTGGCATAAAGGGGCAAAATTCGTGCAGCTTTCGCGCGCATTTGTTAAACACGTTATCTTTAGTAAGTATATATTTCTAAATTACTTTAAGTAAGCAGAATATTTACGCTTTATAGTAAACAGCTAAGTATGCCGTTTAAGAATGACTTTATTCTATAGAAGAATGAAGAAACAATCGAAAATGCAGCCATATAATACATTGCTTTCATATATTTTTATAATAAAATTTTAAAATATTTTAATAAATGCATATTTTTACTTATTGCAAACACAACCAATACCTGTTACATTACATCATATATAGATATTTGCAATATTTTAATTAAGAAGGTAGTTATATTGTATCACTAAACAATCATATTACAGTCCCACTATTTTGAGATTTTACCCGTAATGCTGTCCATCAAACTCAATAATTAACAGCAGAGGTACAAACATGCGTAGCTATTGGCAGAAACAACGGTTTGTGTTTATTTCACAATTCCATAGAGAATTATTGAAATGGAAACAATAAAAGAGCAATGCAGGGAAACTGCCACAGTAATTGTTGTTTTTTACTAAAAACTCGTCTGTGAATAGAGTAAATCTGCGATTAATGTAATTACCTATTAAATGCACTAATCGTTTACAAAGCAGAATAAGAGATTAATAGTGACGTCGATGTAAAATACATCTAAATAAATTATATAGGGATAATTTATTGCTCCTTACAGTGAAATATTTTATGTAAACGGCAATATGTTTAAATTCTTGTTATACGAATTAAAGTAATTAAAGTTTTAGTTGTTAGTCATCTACTGGTAAAATTTGAAGGAAAATCTCTTTCTACTACGGCAAAAACATGGAAAATTGGAAAATCTCTAATTGACACATGTTGCAAATACATATAGTTGCTACAATAATAATAATAATAATAATAAATGGCTTTATTTCCCACAGCTCAAACAGGATATGTACATAATTCAATAAACATAAAAATAAATTCAATAGCAATAAAAATAAACATAAACATCAACTCAATAACAATAAAAATAAATACATAAATATATGATTTGGGGAAACCACAAGGTGCTAGTCCAAGCGCTTGGTTTGATCTTCCACCTGCACCTTGAAAAATAGATTTGACGAAGATAACAAAATGCCTACAACTAACTTAACTAAAACTAAACTAATCCTAATATTCTGCAATTAGCACGGCGACACGCCCAGCATTAAACAGAACAAAAGAAATTAAAAGAAAATCTTAAGGATAGATGCCCTTCTAGTGAATCAACACTCATTATTTAGGTTGTTAAGTTTTGATGGTTTAGAAGAAAATGGTAGAGGTGTTTTTTAAAAGAATTTACCGAAAAGGTTTTGATATTAACAGGAAGAGCATTATAAACTTTTGATATTTTATATCGAAAACTGCGTTCATAAAAGGCTGTTTTATGATAGGGTGGCGTGATAGTGTGCTTGAATCTTATATTAATATTGTGAATATCTTCCCCATACGATATTCCTTTATATAAATAAAGCGTTGCAGTTAATAATTTTCTTCTATTCGCCATAGAGGGCCAACCGAGTTCAATGAATATATGATCGTATTTCTCAATACCAAAAATAAGTGGCATGCAAGAATTTTGAACTCGCTGAATTCGATTAGCTAAATCTTGAGTTATACAGGAACCATAAATCTCAGCACAATAGGTAAAATGAGAAAGGACAATACTGAGGATAAATTAATTTAAGATTCATATACGCTTTCTTGATATAATTAGTAATTTGAGAAGTAAATCGAAAATTGTTGTCAATTATTAGACCCAGATTGCGAGCTTCATTAACTATTGGCATAGTAATTCCGCTCAAAGCCAAATTAACATGATCTTTTAGTAACTCTAAATATTTTGTATTTCCAAATAACACACTGACAGACTTCTTAGGATTAAGTTTCAGAGAATGCTTTTCAGACATTTCGGCAATATTTATTAGATCTTGATTAATATCGAATAATGCACGATTACTGTCTCTTATGTTAAAGAGTGATACATTTGAGTATCGTCAGCATACATATACATACTGCAGGTTTTAACCTATTCATAGAAGGTGGATGTATAAATAATAAATAAAAGTGGTCCCAGAATTGAACCTTGCGAAACTCCTCTGGTAGTCTCTGTAGAATCAGAATACCCGTTAAGTAACTTTACCCTTTGCACCCGATTGCTTAAGTGGTCAGAAAGCAACATGCAAGAGTTATTCGAAAGCCTTATGTATTGAAGAATAGATAAGAGCGCAGAATAATCAATAGTATCGAAGGCTTTACTAAAATCGAGTAAGATCAAGACAGATACATCATCCCCGTCTCTAGCTGCAATTATATCATCAATAACATTCAATAGAGTAGTGGTGCAACTATGACCTGGACGAAAACCAGATTGAAATGAAGAAATGATGTTGAAGTTTAATAAATGTTCCTTGAGCTAAATATCAATAATCTTTTCCATGATCTTCGACATAGTTGGAAGAATGCTAATAGGGCGCAAGTCTTTGCAGCCAATAGGATTTGCAACCTTTGGAATGGGTATGACAATAGCATTCTTCCAACAAGAAGAAAACGTGTTAGTGAAAAAGCAGTGATTAATTATACATATGTGTAATGTACGGCAAGATAAGGTAATATCGTGGGATCCTAAAGCGCTCAATAATCCTTGCAACAGCAAATACATTTACTGGCTTGAAGTTAAAATCAGGTATGTTTTGACTTATTCTGCGACCACTGTAATAAGTAATGAGTTCGTTACTATTGTCATTTACGCTAGGAATTTCGTCTAGAAAAAAAAGTTATTTATTTCATCTGGATCCAAAAGATTACTAGGCAATGATTTTTATTTTATTTTATTAAGTTTAGCGACGTCAACTCATTCCATTGTGCTCTCGAACTACTATTACTAAATTTATATTGAAAATAAGAGTTTTTCTAATTAATAATTGCTTGAGTTGTGAAATTACGTAATAATTTATTGGTTCTTTTAAATTTTGCATGAGCTTTATTACGCAAAGACATAAGTAATTTAATATTATCCGTAATCCAGGGTACATACTTCTTAGTAAGTTTAGCAGTTTTTATAGGAGCATGTTTGTTTATTGCAACAAGAAGGTTAAAATTTAAATAGTTGATTTTATCGTCCACCTTCTCGATATGAAACAATCTCTGAAACGGAATGGATGCTAGTTCTCTATTATAGCGTTATTGGTCAAAATTCTTAAAACAACGATATGTTCTGAAGATGGGCTGAGAAACAGGTTTATGTATAGACAAATGGCAGAAAACCAATTCGTGATCAGATAAATGTAATCCAAGAACCCCTGAATCAACAACGCATTCAACATTGGAGGTAAAATCACATCTAAAAGTGTAGCTGAATTTTTGTTCAAACGGTTGGGTTCAGAAATAATTTGCTGGATATTTACAGAGTCAATCATGTTCTTAAAATAAGTGCAGCCATAATCGGTAGTGGTCAGTAAATCAATATTTACATCCCCAAGATATAGTACATTGTCCGAGAGACATACACAATGCAAGAGATTGCTCTAAATGGTCACAAAAAAAATATAATTAACATTAGGCGGTTTATAGACTACACCGGTAATTAAAGTAGTATTGAATAACTTCAAACTAATCCAAAGTTGTTCAATAGAATCAGGAGTTTCGATAATTTTAAATTTAAAACATGAACGTAAATATAATCAAACACCACCACCATGCTCACCGCGGTCTGCACGAACAAGTTGGTAACCATAAATTTTTAAATAATCGCTACTCACCTCCTGCGTTAACCAACTCTCAGATAAAGTTAAAATATCAAAATCTGAATCCAGTAGATGGTATTTGATATCAAGCAGTTTCGGAATGAGTGATTGAATATTTTGCTATTCCACTTTCAATAAACGGGATACCATCCTATAAAAAATTCATACCTAAAATCAAACTAGATCTAAATAAAAATAACAAAAATAATTCTGTTGAACACAACATAAACATAATGATGACCTTATAGAAGTTCAGTATAATAATCAACAAAATAAATAATATTGTCACTTGTCAGGTACAAATGCTGCAAGTGTTTTTGTTCAGCGTATCCTTGCTTGCTTCAAGGAGCATATATAATTTCGTAAAGGTCGAACCACTGGTTTGGTGCTTTGCTGTAATTACATTAAGATTGCAGGAGATCTTTAGAGTTCGTAATTCGTATTATGCTGTTTTCATTTTTAGCCAGTATTTTTCCTTCTGATGTCCAAACCTTCGTGTTCCCAAACTTCTTGGCTGTTTCCTTGAGAAGTTGCGCTCTGCGTCTCGTTAAATCTTCTCTTATTACAACTTTTGTGCCTTTTAATTGCTTTTTATTGTTAAATATAAGCTTCTTAGTGGTTCTGACAAATTTACCAATTATTGGTCTATTTGCGGACTCTTTACCGGGCAGGCGATGACTGCAGTCAATCATGGTTGCAGATATTGACAATCGTAGTTTATCTTTACATAACTTAACCACCACGTCATCCTTATTCTCGTCTTTATTTTCAGGCACCCCATCAAATCTAAGATTATTGCGACGAGATTACTGTTCTAATTCATCTCTCGCTGTTGCAGCTTCCGCATTAATTTTTGCTAGCTCTAGTTCTAGTTGGCCTACCTTGTCTGCATACATCTGGATTTCTTTGGCAACTTGGATTTTTAGATGTTCACGTATTTTTGCTTATCAAGCACCCTTTCAACTACCCGTTGAATTAGAGACTCTTCTTCTGCA
This sequence comes from Agriotes lineatus, assembly GCA_940337035.1. NCBI lineage: Eukaryota > Metazoa > Arthropoda > Insecta > Coleoptera > Elateridae > Agriotes > Agriotes lineatus. The sequence goes on from OW679196.1 coordinate 126,509,929, forward strand.
GTAGAACGTGTCACTCGTGGTACATCAGGCATTTTTAATATTTTACAACTGCAATATGACAAAAATAAACTAACACAGTACGTGCAGCACAAACCAACAACGTCTACTCAACACCGATGCTCATTGCTAAATGAAAAGCCATTGGGATATTTACTTAATCCGCCTCTTTTTATTTTTTTTTAAATTTATTGTTAGTTTCGTTTGATCTAAATTGATTTTTCCTTAGCAACACAATTGGATGAAATGACAAAATCAAATATCTACAAACTACCTTTATATATCGTGTGTTCAAAAAAAAGAAAATTATTTAGGGTAGGCCTTCGAAAGAAAGATAGAAAATCTAGTCATGTCGTAACTTAAGTCTGTAGGTGAATGTCAGATTGCATTTTGTTTATGAAAACACCTGTCACTGTGACAGGCAAAAGTTTACACTGCATTAAGTTTACTTGTATCAAGCCAGAAGGTAAATAAGATGGCATTTACACAACAACAACGAGTGTATTAATCATAACAGCCAATGAAAATTGTTTTTATTAAGTGTTTTGTACATTTTCAGGAAAATAGTTCAAAATCAAGATGTAATTTAGTTCTCTCCGACTTATGGTAGTTCATTTGCTGTAATTGGTATGTATCAAATAATAGCAAACTTCAATTTGATCATAGCATGCTGCGAATGAGTTTTGTTTTAAATACACGATAGTATCAATGAGGATGGGTAAGCTACACTGATATCAGATATTCACTTTTATTTTAGATAGAGGCTCACCATGATTTTTCTCTTTTATGTTGGCGATTGAATTTCCTAGTTTATACACTGTACAAGTTGTTTTCACCTCGGTACCGAGAATATGGACCTTACACACCAACTTTCGATAGAACGCTCACAATTGTTTGCACAAGAACAGATAAAGCCCAAATATCAGTTTTTCCATCAACAGTCTCATGCCCCATAACAAGATAATGTCTACAAACTACTAATTTTTAGATTTCATTTGGTTTGCATTGAATCCCCGTCTTTGTGACAGCTTGGTTATTACTAACTAAAGGGTTTTTGACTGAAATCGCTGAAGAATTTTGTTTGGCGATTTTGTACTTCCTCTAAGTTGTATGCCACATGGCTCAATTGGTTTCAATATAGCTTTGCACAGCAGAATTTAAAAAAACAGTTAGAGCCTACAATTTTAGATATTTTAGTTTTGATATGCGATATCCGTATATTTAGCTTCTCTTTTCACTCATACTGTAAAACTACTTACAATATGCACACGTATTTCAAGTTAAAAACGTTGTATATGAAATGCGGCAGAATTAACTACTTTTTACACAATGTGGTACACATAAAGAGATCTTGAAGTTTATTTTTTTAGAGGCTTCATAGCAAAACTATTATTATGTAGGCATTATAACAGAAAATAATTTAACAACGAGAAAAATTATCTAGAGTAAAAAAGTACAGTAAACAATCAAGAAAAATAAGGAATATAAACTGACGTATTTAAATGATCATAAACATTTAAGTTTCAATCAACTAAAGATATTACTTTGAGCTACAGTATGGTTTTTTTAACAATGCCTGAACGAATACAAACTCTATGAAATTGTTTTGGAAAATATTCGCCCAGTAAGGTTTAAGTAGTTTCATAATAAGTTTTTAGGGTACCTTCTATAGTTCTGTTAAAGCTTGTAACATGTAGTTTATTATTATCTGAGACTATTCAGTTCACCTGTCATCTATCAAAAGTGGACTAATGAAGCGTCAGATTTGCATTTTTTAACCAGCAAAATAAATTGTAGTAGCTGTTGTATTAGTACCGAAGTGTAACAAATATTGTACTAGTACTTGTAATTGTAGTTTTATTTAGCCTTAGGGTTGGGCACTATGAATTGTAATGCGGCGTTTTCCCGTGCCCTATATTCTACTTTACTATGAGTTTAGATTGCCCGTTGTTTGCTAGTTAACCTAGTTGTAGCACAAGACCCGCACTTACCTCAGTATAGCTAAGGTTTGTCGATATGGCTCGTTCCGGCCTGCTTGTTATCACCTATAATTTTGTAATCATACATGCAAATCCTGCTAGGAATAAAAACCAATTTACATGGAAATAAATATACTGTGAGGAAAACATACATACATGAAAATACATAAAAAGAATACACAATGGTAATATAGGAATATTTTACACTATCAACAACAGGTAAGAAATATATACAAGTTTAATGCTGGATCTACCTGCTTAGATTCACCTTAAATAAAAGTACAAAAAGCAAATCGTGCGAACAAGGCGCACTCTCGCGCACTACTTCACTTAATGCAGCTCTTCATTCGGTAGCTTAAAGTTAGGCTGACGCAATGTATCAGCAGAGTGATATCATCACTACGTACTGACGCGCACTAAGGATGATGCAACTTGACGTAAGTTACTAATTAATTCCCGGACCCGGTATCTAAACATGCTAATTATTATTTATAGGAACTAACCTTGCGTTGCTCCAAATCGTCTCGTACGTTGACAAGATCGACTGCTTCTTCGAAGCTAGAATGGAGGCTTCCGGTTATGAAGAATTATCGGTACCTCGGTGTTGATTTCAAGGTAGTTCTAGGCTCTTGAGGCTCTATTTCGGCTCAAGAATAACAAGGCGTCGACTGCTCTTAACGCAGGCCAACACATAAATTCTCAATCGCTCAATGCTTCACGTGGCGTCCCTTTTACTTAAAAGTAACGCACCAACCGCCTACTAGCGAGCGACTGACTCCCTGCGCTTCCCTTCGCTCACAACTTGCTTTGATTGTATTAATAGCTGCAACGATTGCAATCAGTTGTTTTGCACCGCACAATCTGACGTGCGAAACATTCGATGCATGTTTTAAGTACTTAATTCCTCTTAAGCGAATTATTACAATGTAAGAAATACAGTTTGGCTTATGGTGATTATTAAATACCAAGGTGACACAAACTAGCCCATTACATACTCCAGTGAAAATGTTGAACAATTAAAAATCTTTATTGAAGATATTGATAAAAATTATTTTTTAACATGTGTAACTTAATTTTGAGCCCGTTTAATTTAAAAAATTGGTTTGGTTTACTGAATAGCCCCAAATACTATTCGTATTCAAAGTTAGGTAGACTATTTTTGGGTGGTATTACTCATGTCCATTGCGTCTGCTCCATAACTCGTCTTATTTTTACCAAGCTCAATGGCCTTCGTGATACATACCACCCTAAAAATAATCGACATATCTTTAAGTACTTATTATATATGAACAATCCTGTGCAGAGTACTACCAATTACCATTGTCCAACCTTGTCCATTGCTAAACTGTGCTTCTGTTATAAATATTTTGTGTTCTGGTAACGTTTCTTAAAATAAATTATTCATAAATTATTGACAAAAAAATTACATAATAATAACAAATGTCAAATAACAGCTTCTAATTTTCTGGTGTCGTAATATACATGAATTCAAAATTGTAAAGGTAGCTTTGATGGAGTTACTTTTTGCTCATGCTATAGATTTCTGAACCGTGATGAGAACTTTGACCTTTGACCTCGTTGAAACAATTATTCTAGTTAGCATAATCAAAGTACTTCTTCAAATTATATTAATTTCACTGGTGAACTATCAAACATGTGACTATTTCATACTCTTATCACGATCTTTTTTCGAATTTTCATTGGCATTAAGAAGTACCATTTACTTTTTTGCGCTACCAACTTATTTTTACTTGTTTTCGGGTTCGTAATCTGTGACGATAAGGTTAACTTCTCGTATCCTTGGTCGTTGGTGTGACAACAACAAAATAACAAGCCCGCTATGAATATAACGGTCCTATGACTGTTATAGAACATTGTTTTGTATTTAGTTACTTTAGAAATAACAATCACCCACTTTATTTAGACAAACAATATTTTTCATATTCAATGGAATTTTTATTTTTATTAGTTGATAGCGCACAAAATGTAATACGAGAATCGATCGTTAATTGTCTTACTAGAAAGCACGTACTGATCTTGTTAGGTAATATATTATTTTCAATTAGCGTAATATTATAGTACACAAGATATGTATTTAATTAATATTAATTTTATTACGACTTCGTCAGGCTTGTGGCTTTTTAACACTTAATACATCTTTTCGTAGACTTCTCTTTCTTAGAAATGCCTGAATTTTATATTAGTTACTGGAATAGTATTACATAGTTTGTTTTTGTCAGCTGAAACGCGTCGTAATTACGAGATTAATTGGCAGTGCAGCTAATACGATCGATTGCTTAATTATTAGAGTTAGTTATTTGGATATTAAATATATTTTATTTAGGTAACAATATACCGAGTGATTTTTTAAAAACTCAATTGCAGCAGGCCCTGAATAGCCTCAATCAGTTGGCAATACTCAAATGTATTGTCGGTGGCACTGTCAGTCGATGTCAAATTCGAGGTTAGCGAACCTAGGTTAGGTTTTGCGTCAGTTTTACAGACTGACGCAAAACCTAACCTGGTAATCTCGAATTTGACATAGACTTACAGTGTAACCAACAATACATTTCAGTATTTCCAACTGATTAAGGCTATCCAGGGCCTGCTGCAATTGAGTTTTTAAAAAATCGCTCCGTATCATAATATGTTGTCATTTAAGTAATACTATTATCATCTACGTCGATGCTAATTCGTATTTCTTCTTTTTCAGGTATGTTCCTTTACAGCAATTGTAGTGGATCGTTGATAATTGGAAAATTACGTAAGTACATAGTATAAATTAATTCTTTGGCGCCGCAAACATAATATATTTTATTATATTTGTAAATGTCAAGTTATTATTTGGTTAAATCTCCAAAAAATTAAGCCGCATATGTCTATTTAGTTCTAACATTTTACTCAACATAAACAAATGTTAATATTCGTCTATTATTTTAAAGTAGAGTGTTAGGCACACAGTTATATCAACTATTCTACACCATGCGCTATCCTCTGTCTGCTCTATAATTTCGTTTGTTAATTAATGAAGCAAAGTTCAGAGGTGTACGAATAAAGTGCTCCTAGCTACGTGGCAATCTTGATTATGGAAATAATTAGATGATCACCGTTCGTGAAACATTCTTTTTCTTCTTCTGATCTATACCCGTCAACGGATCTCTGGGGTCACATGTTGAATTTATTTTTATTCATTGCTGTATTAATAATCTTTTCTATAGTTTGTAGTTCGGTCACCATCTGATCTTCCCTAGCCGTGGCATCCGTGTTCTGCCTATTCCTATGTTTGTGTTACTTATACAGAATTAAAGTGCCTTCTAATAAGTCAGCAAAGAACCTATGAAAGAACACCGATGAAGTGAGAAAAATTGAGGTAAACTAAAAGTAATTGTTGAAGAATTGGCCCATTTACACTATTTAACATTTCAGTTATTAAAATAGCTTTTTGTTAGTATTGCAGTAATAGAATCTTTTGTGAAATTTTCCCTAAATTTAATTTACTGACTTTTGTACGATTTACTTATTGTACGACTGAACAGATTATAAATAAACGAAAAACTGTTGAACTTAACCGTTCTGGATATACTGTTTACTTTAGTTTAATACAAAGTGAAAACAAAGATGATTTTACTTGAGGCAACATTTTCAAACGAGAAATCGATTTAGTGTACCAATTAGCACAATAGATAAGCTAAAATTTATATTTTTAAATGCTTCAAATCTCAATTTAAAAACCAATGTACTAGAACTGGATGCAGCTGCACTTACACTTGTTAAATGCATTGGAGGCTGCAGTGCAGTTTTCCTATATAGTTGCAAAAGCAATGCAACGACCAAAGCCTTTTATATGCTAATGCAGTTAGTAGACGATAATTATATTATTTGTAATTAAATCGCCCTGCAAATGCACCCGCTGATTTAAATGATATGTCGTGGAGGGTACACATTTAGCAACTCAATTTCAAAACCTAACTTAACAGCTGTAGTCTCTGGAAATTATTAAATCACAAGTTGAATGTCAGTTCACTAAGTTTCGGTAAGGTAATAAACTATACATTATACAACTAACTGCTCCTCACATACGGGAATGAATACAAAACTTCGTTTGGTAAGATGTTAGCGAATTTCCTCAAATTCCGAACTCGAGCTCCTGCCGAGGAAACATAAGCATTTTCTTAATTGCACTTATTGAAGTTCAATTTGAATTCTAAGCAGGTATTTATGGGTACACACAGGGGGTTACGAGCCAGACGGCCAACGAAGTAGAACTCGCGGATAGAGCCGAGTTTTGTTCCTTTGGCAACTCGGGTTTCAGTATTATTTAATTACCAATAAAGAACGAATTCCATCAACTTATACCCACAGACATCAATCACTTAGGTCTGCGAGGAGTGCAGCCTAACTTAATTAGTAATTATTGTTAATGCCACTCGTTCATCTCTTTTCACTTTATGTAATTAACGGAGGAACTTCATCTTGGGAAGGCGTTTGTCTTTAGCTTAGAATTATGTTTTATGCTAAAGTCTGTCAAATACTGGTTTATTAAATTAGTTATTTCAAAGTTTTGCTGTTGTGGAGGAAATGCCCCTGACTTGGTTTAACTGAGTTTTGCAGAAGTTGGCCTGGAACTTTTTATAATTTTTAAATATAAAGATCCCTTTATAAGGTAATAATCGAACCAATGTTAGCAAAGCATGATACTAGTTCTTGGGTAGCTTCAAACAGATATCTGTAATACGAAAGTTACTTTCTGCTGACCCTAAGTTGACCATAATTTCCATATGACGCAAATAAGAACCGATAGTGGAAGGTGACATAACAACGTCAGCTGCAGTTATATTAATTTAGAACATTTTGCCAGAATATAATTCCAGAGATGCAAATATGTAAAAACTACGGGTAGAATATTATTGTACTTGAAACTACACCTAATCAGTTTCCATTCTAGTACTAAAAAAACAAATTAAAAGTTTGTTTAACGTCACTAAATAAAAATGCATCCTGATTTAGAAGTTCTAAACATTTTTTGTGGAGAAAATGAGAAAAGAGAAATTTTGAAATTTAGCTGTCCAGAGCCGTGACATAACAACTCATAGCGTATAAAAATTGCCACAATTTTGTAAATTAAAGCCTTTCTTAATGGAAGCAGAGCTTTTATCGGCAAATTGATGGAAATATATAAAAATATCAGTTATTTTGCAAATATCTGGTTTATTTTAATGTGAGAGTAGGAGCATCTATTATCAATATCAGTATTTAATTCTCTATCACAAAAATTATTGAAATAAGCTGCGACCTATGGTTGCCACAGGAGCTAAGCATCACTATTAGTGAATTTCTCTGAAATCGAAAAGACGCCGTTCAGAAGTTGAAGACGTTGCATCTGCAATAAAAATAAATTTTTTGGAGAAAATTGTAACGAATCTGAAGTTTCACCCACTGAGAGTTTGAGACATATTGAAGATCCGTTCCCAGTAACAGAATACTTCAAAGGAAAGTAGCTGAAGATATGACGTTAAGAAAAACTATAAATAATCATCTTATTTAGGCCTACAAGATCTGAAAATAGAACGCACGACAAATAAAAACAGCGTTTGAGCTGAGACTGCTCATCATTCGAGAAGATATTAGAACAGAGACTTATGACGTGGAATATTATCCTCCATCCGATCAGTTTCCAAACGACATTGAAACCGTAATTCGGGAAAGTTTAAAAGTTTTGCTGACTGACATTATCGTGAAAAGGAAACGTCTTTCGTCTGGAAAATACGAAAGAAATGTATGCCATCAAATAATAGCAGCTACAAGGACACGATAATTTTTATTAACTTTGCAAATTGGGCTGGCTACCTTTTTAACGAAAAGGAATGGTCCAAATTTTTCTTTAAATGTAGTTTCGGCAATGGCCAATGAGTTGTCCTTCATACACAAACCAGGAAAATGCTATTTGAATTACAGGTTTTGATAATTTCAAAAGCTTCTTTATCGCAACATTTCTCACAGTCTGTATTCGATAACACGGATGTGAACATGAAAACTTTACAATGTAAAGTTTAGACGGTTCCAATGCATTCCATGCGATGGCCGATATTCATGTGTAACTCCATAGCTCTGTGTGTCGTTACACAAACAAAATAATACAAAATGTAATAAATTCCGCTAAAGTTGCAGGAAAAACCCTCATGTTTCAGTGAATGCTTTTAAAGATAAGATCACACAATTTTACATAAATGATCCCAATTCGAGAAAATATTAGATTTTCCAGCAGTAATTGACCGGGCGAAGAGAGAGCTTTCGAAACGACTCTACTGGACGAAAATTCATTTCCAGGTATGTACCTCTGTATGTACGTACGCTACTGATGGTTTTTTATGAAAATTTTCTATAAATCTTTGCAGCGTTGGCAACAGACTCTAGATTCACTGCTTTGCAGCGTTCATTTCATTGTCCGAAGGCCCAAATACTTCAAAGAATGTCAAAAATCGACAAAAATTCATTTTCCTAAAAATGGCTCTAACGAGTTGGATAATTTTTACAGACATTTCCCTCTTCCTCATGAGTGATACCCAATGGTCATTAGCTATCCAAAAATTCCATAGAGGGAGATATCTGGCGAGGTGTGGGGAAGTACACATTTCATGCAGACGACTTTCCTTGAAAATTACGGAGGTATTCTATGAAGAGTTAGAACCATGGTACCAGACTTTTCTTCCACTGCGATGCACCGTTCGGTGTGAAGAGGCCCAAATACACAAAAAAATTCTAAAGAAAGAAAAAGTTCTTAAAAATCTTTACAGACATTTTCCTTTTATTCGTAAGTGTGGAGTATCACTTAGTGAGTATCTACTCAAAAATTGTAGAGAACTTTTTTTCTTAAAAAATAACAAACAATTTTGATCATCTAAAGTTTCAGGGGAGGGGCTGAATTTCATACAGACACGTTTCTATGAAAATTTACTTAGATGTCCTATGAAGCTTTGGAACGATAGTACCAGAGTTTGGTTTTACTAGAATTCACCGTCCAATGTGGGAAGGTCCAACTACCCCAAAAATGGTTTTTCTCAAAAACGGCTCTAAAGATTTTGATGATTTTCGCAGATGACTATTCTTACTCATAAGTGATATCCCATAGTCAGTATCCACCCAAAAATTCCAGGGAGGGAGGAATCTGGGTTTACATATTGTAGTTGCACGGAGTCTAATGATTTCAAAAATACGTCGTCCATGTAGCAAACAAAGAAATTATTTGAAACTAGGAAGGACAGTTTGCTAATATCTTCGTCTTACCCTTTACAACTTTTGGTATAGGCTCACAGCCCAAGTTACCTCGACGATGTACGGTCATGAGTCGGATTAAATAATGGTTTTGATAGCTACTTAACAGAAACAAAATACTTACCAATTGCTGTCGCTGTCACTAACATCAATCTAATAAGCAGTCCAAATAAACTTCACTTACCATTGAGCACCTCCCCCTCTCTCACTCTCTATTTCTCACCCAATACTAATCTTGAAGAAATTGGAAAAGTATCGGTGAATCAAATAATAAAAATTACCAAAATTATGATAGCAACGGTTAAACACAAAACACAGATGAAAAGCAATTAAATACAATCACAGCTAAAACAGTTATATAAAACTTGCATTATACAAATAGCACTAGGTTCGTTACTATACCTAGAAGTTAAATTACTAATATATACAAACTGCATGGGGGTCGTTAGATTTAAGACGAAATCACAAAGTTAGCATTATTAAATTATAATAGATTCTCCAAATAAATAGTATGGGAGAAGTATGCAAACAAACCAGGAAATTGATTAAATTTGCGTTTTCCGTGCCCTACTTTACTATGAATTTAGATTGTTCTTTGTTTGCTAGTTATCTCAATCGTAGAAGTACAAGACCCGTTTTTTACCTCAGTGCGGCTAAGGGTTTGCCAATACAGATGGTTCCGGCCTGCTCGTTACCACCTATAAACTGTAATCATACATGCAAATCCTATCAGAAATAAAAACCAAACAGTTTAGATAAAAATACATATACTTTGGAAAATAACACACATGCATAAAAAGCATTACAATGGTAATATAGAAATGTTATATACGCTATCTATATCTACCATAGCTAAGAAATGTCCACTTAATGCTAAATCTACACGCTTGAATACACTCACTAACTGGAAGTGTGAGCACCAAAGATGGTGTAACTTAGCGTGTTTTACTAATTATGCTTCTAGTTTTCCTGGACCGGGGGGGTTTTATTTATAATAACTAATCTTGCTTTTTAACGTCGTTGCAAGATACCCAAGAGGTTCGTAGCTTCAGTAATTACTCACAAAGACTTCGTGCGTTGCCAAAACTGACAGGCTTCCTCGAAGCTCGAATGTCAGCTAGAATAGCAATTTATTGCATACACTGCTGTATCTCGGGGATGCTTCCTCAAGTTGGTACTTTCCTTCTTAGGGATTGAAGCTGGCGTCGGTTGCGTTTTCCCAGACAGAAAAACTTTTGCTCTGTGCTCTCGCAATGGGTCGTTTTCTACTTGGAACTCTTTCTTGCTGCTTTAAAAGCCCGAAATTGCACCAAGCCGCTGCCTCACTCTGTCGCATACAATTCTAATAATAGCACACTCGATCAGCATTCAGCTGGCTTGCACTTCCCCATTCAAGCCCCCAGAACATTAATTTTACATCTATACTTAACTTAACTTAAACATTACAATATATATGATATAGTCTAGTTTCACATTAGCAGGATAATTGTTAAATACCAAGGTGACACGAACTAGCCCGTTACAGAGCCATCTCTGGAAAATTGTACGTGGGGATCTAATAAACAAGAAAAGAAAAAGTCACTTAAGTGTAGAAAAAGTGTTCGCGGTTTGTAGCGAAAACGAGATAAAAATTCCAAAACTCCAATGCGGATTGTACTGGCACTTGAGGTGCTCCATATTTCTTCCAATTTAGAGCTTTTTAGATTTACCCACTTGTAGTTTACGAGATTCTCATTCCTGTGGCTCTTCTGCTGCACGCCCTATACATATAAATAAATATTTAATTTATGCCAAGAAGACTTAGATCTGTAGTATGATAATTAAGTATTTGGATCGCGGTTGCCGTGGATTTTAAAAGTCGATCTATTAAATTATTTACTTCTATCATTTGATGTCTTGATATCTGTGCAAATGTAATTACAGTACATTTTACGATTCCCATTCCGTTAATATAGTTTGATCATAAAAGTCTATGTTCCTTTTAAAACATCTTTGAAAGATGTGAAGTAATTGTCAATGGCATAGAAATAATAGAAGTAAATAGATTTATAGATTACATTTAAATTCGACAGCAATCCCGTTCTACAGACTTTTTTCATACTATACATGCAGGTTACTTAAAATTGTGCAGAGCATGTCAGAAAAGGTTCAAATACTAATTAGGTAACATAAGAGTAACCGAAATGGTAAATAATTACTTTGGTAGCTATGCAACAAATACACTAGTGCATGTACCATCTTGTTTTCTCTTAGCAAAACATACAGGGTGTTAGGGAAGTTGACGGAAAAATTTCTAGGGGTGAATGCTTGGCCCAAAATATGTTGATTTAACTCAACTCATCTATATACAAAGTTGCTTAGTTTAGCCGCTAGAGGCCTTTAAAAATGATTAGCTTTCTTTAAATTTACAAATAAGTCGATAAATCTTGGATAGATTTTATTCATTTTTTGCCATGCATTTGTACCAGTAAACTACAGCTTTTTGTGGAATAAACCCTAGTTTCGAAAATTACAAGGCGTTCAAGAACTTTGTCACAATTAATTATCCATCCATAGTTTTTTAACCCCCTGTATAGTCACTACCATTTTTTTATGGATAGTTACTTTAATTCAGAAGCTCTTTCCTCTCACAAAATTTTAGTTGGGTAAACGGTTTAACTTAACGCTAGGCTTGTAGGGATTTAGAAAGTATTGTTTGTGGCTAAACCGTTTACCCAACTAAAGTTTTGTAAGAGAGATAATAGCTTCTAAATTAAAGTAATTATACAGAAAAAAATGGTAGTGAATATACAGGGGTTACAACATTCAAAAAAGCAAATAATTTTTAAAGCTCTCTCTAGCGGCTAAACTAAGCAACTTTGTATATAGGTAAGTTGAGTTAAATCATAATATTTTGGGCCAAGGATTTACCTCTAGAAATTTTTCCGTCGACTTCCCTAACACCCTGTATATCCATTACTGTCTAGTACACTTACGCTTTACGTTCCCTACCATTTCATGCAACCGGTATATGTATAATACATAAATCGTATTTAGCATATATGAATACAATTTTGTTTAATAAATGCTTCACTTCTTCACTTGTTGTTGCTTGAAGAAATAATTGGAAATGAAATTTGAATATAGGATTTTCAGTGCGCTTTATATTTCAGATAAATTCTAATAAAATAATTAAGTTAATAAGTAAAAATGTATAGCAATGATGTTGCAACAAATGCTGTTCTTTTACATAATTAGAAAGCTGCAAGTTAATACAAAAATAGTTTCTGCATTACTTTTCTCAATTTAATATACTCTCTAGTGTAACAGTTTTGCTTATCATTAGTACACAAATTATTAAATGTCTGGATTATAATTTTATATAAATGCAATTTTTTGGCAGTGATTACAGTGATATTAACAAAAGAAATACGCAACAGACAAGGATATTTTGCAACTTTAAAAGTCGTACAAAGTCTATTGATTATACTGTTAAGATTGGCATATGAGAGTAGATGGTAGAGGTTTTGGTATATGGCAGTGAATATGCCTAATGTTTTAGAAATGTTTTGCGTTATTGGCTGAATTAAATATTTCTGGTACCTTTTCTATTTATCTTCACACAATTTTCTGAAAATACTTCAAATCTCTTCACTACATTTCATATTTGGGATGTATTTTAATTAATTTTTAATAAAATTTTTATTAAAATTACCGCTAAGCTTCTTTCTAAAGAATTAATTTAAAAATTCTCTTACGATTCATTCAATTAAGAGCCTTTAATATAGCACCAATTCGTGCCCATAATTAATCTGCTTGTATTTAACGTAAGGAGGACAATTTAAGGGAATTTAGATTCAGTTTGGTGTGAGAATTTTGTAAAGCCCTCAGCGCTTTAACACCCCGAGTTGGGTACGGAATTATGTTGATCAAGGGTTTGCATTGATTTAGACCCTATACGAAACTAAGGGTAATTTGATTGTTTTTCCAAACCTAGGTAATTTAAAGCGCCCTGCAATTTAAATATTGGGGTTGAAGCCTGTACCCTGGCAAGAAAATAATAACAATAATAATAATATGCAAATTTGGAGCCATTTCATCTAACCTTAAAAAGTGCCTGGGTTACTTCCCGATTCCCCAGCAGCTTTGGCAAAATAGGGCAAACGGCAACGCCGGGTTTCCGCAAGAAAATCAGTCATGGATTTTGTTTGCTCCTAATGCTAGTTAGGGTGTCAACTTGAGGGACTTCGCCCAAACTCCGACAAATTACTTTGTGGGATTCGCAGCCCCCAAGTCATTTACCACCCTCACCTTGGGAATTAGCTTCAGGTGGTACGGATTCTTACTCTTAAGCCCCTGACCTTTGATTTTCGCCGAAACGAGTTTAAGGGAGGCCCCATTCCGAACGCAATTAACAAAATAGGTTTCAAGTAATCCGATACCGCGAATTATGGCAAGAAATTGCAATTTAAAGCGAGTTTAACCAAAAATATGGTCCTCGAAAAAGCTGCTGTCACCGTCAGGTTTTATGTAGAAGCAGAATAATGAGAACTCGTTGTGACGTCAGCGCGGATGGGATCAATGTCCGGACGGAAGAAATAAGGAAATACGTTAAAAAAATACAAACCACCGCAGTATCACTCGCCTAATGGAAGAAAAAGGAAAACCGTGTGAAATGGGAACGGTTGAGTTGTATACTCCCGGTGCGAAATATCTTCTCGGATTTTGAGATACAAATGCGAGCAAGCAATGCGTCTTAGAAGATAAATAAAATATTATGCACACAATAGCTGAGATGTGGCGGAAGAAAAGCAAAAATATAAGAAAATTGCTCTCAGAGTGGGCTGATGCGATAATGCTCCTTGTACAGGGCGAATCGCTCCCTCAAGCTTTTTGTTGAAGGTCAATTCAAACTTAAATAAATTTCGCTGTCACAATGCAAGAAAAATGGATTTCCTGCTGCATATTTGTTGCTTGAAATTTTGTTACTTATGGTAGTAAGGTGTACACTCAGTGCTGAAAATAAATTTCCACAAAGACAGTTGTAGTTAAATTTGGTGCTAGTAATAAAAAGTTAACTTTGATCCCAAGGTAATTTTTAAAATCGATTTTAATATGTGAACTATGAAACAACAGCACAGACATCAGATGGAAAATTAAGTAGGTAGATATTAAGATTTAATACTTAAGTCAAGCAATTTGTGCTTAAAATCAAATGGCAATATTAGAAAGCAAAATCGGTTACAACTTACAAACTATTCTCTGATTATCTGCTAGAAACAACGACCTCCATTTGAACTGTGTAACACATTTGTTACTGTACAGGTTAGCAGGTTAGGTTTTGCGTCAGTTTGTGTCAAAACTGATGCAAAACCTAACCTGCTAACCCCGAATTTGACATCGACTTACAACCAACATAAACAGTGCCAACCTAAGAAAAAAATCACAACCATTTATGGTCACCCGGTACCATTAATGTCAAAACTTTAAGTGTCAAATTAGGTTTTCTTCAAATTAATAATATGCGATCAACCGAAAAATATTGTAACTAACTCGTATGTTAATTGGCGATTAATACTCTCTACAGTTAACGTTAAAATGTCTCGATTACTAATGGGTCTCATTAACATACTAGTTTGTTAAATAACTATCGCATTTCATTTGGAACTTCTTCATTCAAAATCGATAATAAATGTAGTACTTTTATCATTAGCAACACTTTTATCCCTAGCAACGGCGATTCGTTTTACATTTGGCAATACTGAAGTGTGATGTTGGTGACACAGTAAGTCTAAGTCAAATTCAAGGTTAGTAGGTTAGGTTTTGCGTCAGTTTTGACATAGATTGACGCAAAACCTAACCTGCTAACCTCGAATTTGACATAGACTTGCAGTGTCACCAACAACACACTTCAGTACTGCCAAACGCATAACATCAACAAACTGGAGCTCCTTATTATCATTTAGTACAGTGATTCCCAAAGTGGGCGATATCGCCCCTTGGGGGGCGCTGGAACAATCTAAGGGGGCGATAGTAGCCTTGGGTGCATTTGGGGGGCGGTGAATAAAAATAAGGCGGCGGTGAAAGCTTAAAGAAGGAAGAGAAGATACGAAAATTTAGAAAAACCATTCGTACATATTTCATCTGTTGTGTAACATAGTGTAACATTATTTTCTAAATAAACACACAAAATGCAAGTTACAGATTTATTTATTCCATGAATACTATTTACCATTATTAAATGTTCTTATTCTTCTTCATACCATTTGTTACTTTATTTATTCAGTCTGTTTATTCTCCGTTTCTTTAATTTTACTTTATCACACCCTTTAATACACGATCCAGAAAGTAAATATCATAATAAGGGGTTTTTATTATTCAAATTTGCTTTTACTCAAAATACAGGTTACAAATTCAGAAAAGATTTGTTTATTTTACAAATATCATTTTCTCTAGCAATACTAATTTATACAAAATTTCTATATGGTACCTATATTTTATTACATTTCATAATTGACTTTTTTTCACTTCTGGGAGCAAAACACGGTTTCTATGATACCAAAATCGTGAGAAAAACAATGAATTACTCTCTAGAGAGGAGAAATGTCCCTAGGGAGTTTTCATTATGACTGAGCAACAAGAGCTCACAATTATGTCAAATTTTTGTGTCAAAACTGACGCAAAACCTAACCTGAAAACCTCGAATTTGACATAATTGTGACCTCTTGTCATATTGACTTACAGTGCCACCAGCTTTAAAATTGACCATAGGCCACTAATTTTAAACTAATAAATATCAATAAATGACGTTTAAAAAATACAGGTTTTTCGTTTTAAATCTTCCTGCAACGTGAAAAAAATAGTATATGCAACTCGGTGAGAATGCTATTTTGCTTCAGTGCAATTTCTCTCTCTCATTGCATAATCTACTATTTTAGATAATCATTTGAGTTTGGCTTTCACTTTAGTTATTCCAATTGTCAGTTAATACCTACAAATTAAAATCTAAGCTCTAATGTTACCAAACAACTATCCCAACTAAATCAACTTATATGCTCGAACCTTTTTAATAAACTATTCACAATTTAACAGTAACTGTATCTAATGTATCATTCATTAAACAATTCTCAAATATTTATGTTGTACTTTTAATGTATAAATCCTTCTTTGTACTTTTTAATTGCTAATTAATTTATTCTTATTATAAATAATTTCCTACCTAGAAATATTCTTACAGATAATTATCAGTCTCAATATCTTTCTGTTTGTTCGCTTAAAGGGGGCGCTGAGTAATTTTTTTTCTGAAAAGGGGGCGGTAGGCCAAATAAGTTTGGGAACCACTGATTTAGTACATAGGAATGAGTTATGCTCATCTTGGTTATGTTTTGACAGTTAGTGTCACTTGTATGTAAAAATTTTATTTTTCTGAACTTGTAGAGTAATATACTAATCTCGTAAGATAGGTGGATATGCTAGATTTGGAAACGCCTTTCCTTAGCTGGCCAAAAACTAGCCCATGCTTAGCCTACTTATTTCACAGGTCTGATTGTCACGGCCGACTTCTGGCTCATTGCCCAAGAATTTATAAGATGAAACTTTTTTTATTTGTGCATTATCTACTGAGATATTATAACGTCATGAATTCAGTTTTTCTATAGTTAGTTTGAAATTAAACAAAGCCTCAGAATCAGGTATATGCCAGTAGAGTTACTAACATATACAATAGAAATATTATACCAGTGCAATACAAACTTCTTAAATACATTTATAAATGGAGCAGAACTTCCACAGGAATGAAAAATGGAATAAGAAGTGTAATCAAAAATTATTTTGATCTTGTATGGCTATGGAATAGTTGCAAATATATGAATGCAACTACGTCTTATGGAACATAAAGAGATTGAAAGAACAAGGAAAGCGTGGCAAACTACTTATAATATCTGAAAAGCGAAGAGCTATCTAAGGTGTTTAACAAAATTGGGACGAACAGTTGGTAGACAAATATGCGAAACGGAAAAGTTGAATGGCAGGTGGTACTGGATCTTATAGAAGAAAAATGAAAAACACTGAAGTAAGGTTCAAAAGCATGCAAAGACAGATAAGACCAGAAATAAGAACAACAAAGGAAAAGTGGCTCAAAATGGAATATGATGAATAGAGCCGCTAGACCAAATATATGATATACCTACGAGGTACGTACCAGAATTACGTGCCGTTGTGCTGTAAAATCAAAACTACTTATGTGATAAGGAAAATGTATTTATTATTTTTCAACATAGTCCCCTCCCTTATTCATACATGATTCCCAACGCTTTATCCAATTTTCGTAGCACTCTATGAACCTTTCTGCAGGAGTCCTTTTGAAGTACTGATAAATAGCACTTCCTAATGCAGAACGTGAGAAAAAACTGACTCCTCGGAGCGAATCCTTAAGGTTTGAAAACAGCCAAAAATCACTAGGTGCTAGATCTGGAGAATACGGGGGGTGAATGAGGGTCTCGATTCTATTTTCTAAAAGAAAATCTGTAGCAGTTTGGGCTTCGTGCGGTGGAGCATTATCCCAGTGCAAAATGAAATTTCCACCAGTCAGATGAGGGCGGAGTTTATTGATTGCCGGCAGCAAACCATCACGCAAAAGATCACGTGTATATTCGCCAGTTATTGTATGACCCTTAGGTACAGAATGTGCTAAAATTAGACCTGCTTTGTCCTAGAAGATGGCATAAAGAACTTTGTTGCTTGATGGCAATTGCTTGAATTCTCTTGGTGGGGGAGAATCTGAGTGTTTCCACTGTTTTGATTGGCGTTTCGTTTCAGGATTGTAATACCGTATCCAGGTTTCATCCATGGTTATCACATTATTTAAAAAGTATCCCGACTTGCTCGATTTCTTGTCAATAAGGTTTGACAAACGTCCATTCGAGCCTGCTTTTTCTCGTCAGAAAGCATGCGAGGAACCCAGCGTGCACTAATCTTACTAACATTTAAATGATCTGTTAAAATTCGCTGAATAGTACCGTGAGAGAAGCCTGTACGTTCAGTCAATTCATCAATAGTCAGCCGTCGATCTTCCATTATCAAATTTTCGATTCTGTTAATGTTTCCAGGCGACACTGCTGAAATTGGCCTTCCAGAACGCGGCTCGTCTTTGGTGGACCTTCTGTCTGTTTTAAATTCTCTTACCCACTTACGAACGGTGTTGTCAGCGAGAGCAGTGTCCCCACAAACATCTTTGAGCTGCTGATGAATCTCGCTCGCTTTTTCACCACGTGCTGATAAAAATTTTATTACTGCTTTTTGCTCGTCTACACTAAAATTCATTTTTTAAGGCACACTCAAAAGCTCTTCAAGTTGAACACGCTGTAACTTTCGTAATATTACAGTAATAGTGACGCGCTTTGGCATATCCAAAGACAACATATATAGATTTCATTTGTTATGACATTTGCGCATTAACCCAGCCTACTTTCTGAAATACAAGCAAACGGCACGCAATTCTGGTACGTACCTCTATTATGCACAAAAAAAGAGAAAAAAAATTTCGAATACACAAATTTAATATAACTATGAAACTACATAATAAAGACGGCTAAATTATTAATGACAAAGGAGAAAAAATGGACCCTTGGAAAACGCATATATCAGAACTTATTGAGGACAATAGACTAGAACAACCTCCAGAATTCAAGAGCCGAGGTGATGAAGATAGGAACTCAATAACACAACTTAAAGGCGGTAAATCTCTTGGGCCAGACAATGTTCATACTGAAATCCTCAAGCTATTTCTTTTATAAATATTTAAGGAGAAAGATATGTACTGTCACAGACGCTATTTAATATACATATACAGTGACCTCCAAAAAGAGGGCATAATATGAGAAAATTGGTTATTTTTGATTTTTCAAAAAAACTTTTTATGTCAATAATTTGTGCTTGTCTAAAAACCTATTTAGCCCCTATCATATACAGTGTGTCGCAGACCGAGTGGGATTGCATGGGTAACTTTCTTATCATTGAAGATGGAGGTTTGGTTAAATGGGCAATGTTTTGCAGTTTCATAAGCAGATTTAAAATGTGTTTGAAAAAGTTCTAAATGTCCAACCAGTCACAAGTTATTAAAATAAAACCAAAAACTGTCATTTTCTTATATGTCAAATATCTTCGTAAGTATAAGAGATACGAAAAAAGTTTCATATGAAGGTCACTGTTTTCGATGAGACCAATTTAAAATTGGTGTCGAATAGAAATTCAAGATGGCTGCTTTTGAGGTACTCGTATCAACTTCCTTAAGTTAAATGGGAGCCATATTGGATTTTGAGGTTAGTGAATAGAATTTTTATTCTCTTTTCAAGGACGTAAGATAACGTGTGATTGAATAAAAACTACCAGTAAAATTAATTGCTTTTACATTTTAATCAAGTAGGCTTACATGGATTAAAACAAAAACAAACACAATTTATTTAAAAATCAAAACGTAATCCTGATAATCACATGAAATGATCAAAATTCTGGCCATTGTTAGCTAAATATAGTTGACACCATTTTACGACACGACGGGTTACTTTACGCAAACTTTGCTATTATTTTTCATTATAGCTACTTACTTGATTATACATTTAAAAAGTAATGTCACGATGTTTTTTGTGGTTCAAGTACTTAGTACTGAATTAACATGTTACTAACTATTATAGGAATTACATACAAAGGTTTTCTAAAATAAATTTCACCTAATTTTGTTTGGATCCATGTAAGCTTACTTAATTAAAATGTAAAAACAATTAATTTTACTGGTAGTTTTTATTCAATCATACGTTATCTTACATCGTTTGAAAGAGAATAAAAAATTCTATTCACCAACCTAAAAATTCAATATGGCTCCATTCCACGTAAAGAAGTTGATACGAGTACCTCAAAAGCAGCCAACTTGAATTTTCATTTGACACCAATTTTAAATTGGTCTCATCAAAAACAGGGACTGAAACTTTTTTCGTATCTCTTTTCTCTTATACTTACGAAGATATTTGACATACAAGAACATTTTCGGTTCTTTTTAATAATTTGTGACTGGTTGGACATTTTGAGCTTTTTCACACAGATTTTAAATCATCATATGAAACTGCAAAACATTGCCCATTTAACCAAATCTCCATCTTCAATGGTAAGAAAGTTACCCATGCAATCCCACTCGATCTGGGACACACTGTATACCAAATGGTTTTTACTGATTTAGAAAATTGAATTTTCGAAATTGTAAAAATGCAAAAAGTGCTATTTTTCAGAAATTAAGTGAGATTTCAATGAGATTTTTTTTTTGAGTATGTTATTTTTAGTTAACTGAACAATCTCAAAGCTAGAAAACACAAAATTTTTTAAAAATTTTAGCTAAGTTCAAAATATTTCGGTTTTTTTGAATATTTTAAAAATTTACATACCAAAAAGACTTAATATTAAAATTCAATTTTTTTATGTGAAAATTTTAAAGATTTATAATTTGAAAAATAATATAAAATGTCAATTACTTCTTTAGAAGTTGTATGTTTACATCATTATTACGTTTTTTTATGCAAGGCGCTTTTTAGAAGAAATATTTTTCAATTCTAATTAATATCTATTTAAATGGCTTCTAGAAACTTTAGTCTAACCCTGTTAATAAATTACTGTTACAAACATTGTGTAAATGTTCTTTTACAGTTGTCGAAATGAGGAGATTTTCTTTATTCAATTTACATGTTCTAAAAAAACTCCTCATTTAGACAACTGTAAAAGAGCATTTACAGAATTTTTGTAACAGTAATCCCTGAGGGATTAAAAGTGGAACGCTGGTCCTTAAAAATTACATTATTTACAACATTACCTTAGTTACTCATCTACATTTCCAAAACCGTCCATTTTTCCGACTTCGTATCGGGCAATAAGTTATAAATTTTCTGTGTCCTTTTGAAAATATTTGCTACTTCATAATTATGTTTGAATTCTATTTAAGGTACTCTATAAACTTGTTAAACTTAATGCCGTTACAGTGTGTGCATTAAAAAAAAATCGTACAAAAATCATTAAAGACCACTAATGATGGCATGGGAGGCCAATGCATAAAATATTAAAAACACAAGCTAAATACGTCGAAAGAGTATTGCTATACAAAGAACGGTTAAAGTAAGTTGGTTACTATCGATCACTACTGTTGCAAGGAGCCGTTAATATAAAATGTACAAGCATCAAAATAATATAGAGAAAACATTTCGCTGCTGTCAAAATTACCAGAAAATTGTACTTTTAGGTAAGAGCTTCAAATTAATACTATTTTCATCTATAGAATCTAGAAAACAAAAACTGAAACCATTAGTACTAAATGGTAAAAGTTATATAGAAATTTAGTAGCATTAAAATACGTAGTTATTTAAAATGCAAGTGTAAAAAGATTTACAACACGAGCGAGGTATGAGCGAGTTGTTTAAAAGCTGTGAGTGCAATGAAGAGACTTTTTACAAGTGTGTCTTACAACGTTTTAATTAGGATCATAACCTTTAACGAAAGTATACATTTCATTTAGTATTTTTTAAATTTACGTGCAATAAAATTTTTATGACGCTAGTCCAATAAAAATAATTTTTTGTGCTAACATCAGTGTAGCAAGTAGGCAATTTTTACATGATCGTAGGTAATAGCTATTTGTGCAACAAGTGCTAAAACTGCTAAAAGTGGATGTTTATGCACGAAACACGAAAATTATGAACCGAAGCCGAAGGCTGAGTTTCGTAACATCTTCTTCTTCTTAGGTACCATGTCCTTCCATAACGTTGGTTACCAACAAAGCTAAGCGTACTTTATCGACGGCAACTCTAAAAAGTGTGCATGAGTTAATTTTGTACCAGTCGCATAGATTTTTCAGCCACGACGTTTTTCTCCGGCTTGGTCCCCGGCTGCCGTCTATTTTACCCTGAACGATGTTTTGTAGAAGCCGGTACTTTTTTCCCCTCATCACATGACCAAAGTACTCCAATTTCCTCTTTTTTATAGTGGAGAGGATCTCGTAACATGTCGAAAGCAATAACACTTTTAGCACGAGTTTGCCTACAATATTTTTTCTACGACCTTAAATTTACCGTTATTAAGCCATAAATGTAGATTTAACAAAGGTTTGCATTTATGGCAGTTATAATTTATATCATAGTAAAGAGATGGCCGTAACTGAGCAGGTGACTGTTTCTGCAGCCGGTAGTTATAGTACACATTTTACTTTATTCGTGACATAATACTTTAATTATTTAAAAAAACACTTTAGCTCTAACGAAAGAAGTAACTAGAATAACTTTATAACCTCACTTCCAGTTTAAAATACTAAATTCAAAATCAGCTGATTTCACTTTTAGCACGCTGATGTATAAAACGTAATTTTTAGTTCAAATAGCTAGTGTTAAAAGGCCTACTTTTAGTATTGGTCGTAGAAAAAGTATATTTACATTGCTTTTTATTATGTAAATATTATTAGAAACATTGTTTTAAATATTTCAGGATTAAATTTGTTACCGGCCCTGTTGTTAAGCAGCTTAAGCTGTTACTGACAAACGAGCACTGAATATTCTATGTTCAAAAATAACAATTTTTTTTTTCAAACATGCTTGGTCAACGAGATACAACCTGTGAAAAAGGGTTGATTGTTTTATTTAGATGTCAACCACTATAAGAGATATTCACTTGAAACTTGGTGAACTCAAATGTCTAATTTGAGTTAACTGACTTGAATTCACTCGAGTACATTTTTTAAAACATTTTTTTTAATATGTAACCTTCAGTGTTCGTTAGTCGATAATATTAAAATATGTAATTTTGTAGAGAATTAGTGTGTGAATGATCTACTTTTCTCAGTTCTTTCTCTATTTTCCAAAATATTTAGTTAAGTTTCAGGAGAGCTAAATTATATAAATCACACTTGTATCATCATTTAATATGTGCTAGGGAAACCGCAACCTGCCGTCCATTTCCTTCGCGAAGCAACGAAGAAAATGTATCGAGCGTAATGGGGAAACAGTGAGTCTAGGTAATTCTGGCGAACGCATAAAGAAACCCGCAGTGTGTCTTTTACTAAAACACACGAGCTAATAACCTTAATTGGGAGTTCTACTGGCTGAACTTTTATTCATTATTTACTGATGACACAACTTCACTTGCTTTTGAAGGCTCCTGCATCTGAGTTGATTAGATCCTTGTATTTGTAGATCTCTGTATTTTCCTTTTCGCAAACGAACGTGTACGCTGGTATTATATCGGGTCTGTCAATTTGACTTTAATAGAGGATCTGAATTTCGCTGATATTGTGTCGTGTACAAAGATGTCGCTTAATACGCAGCCTTTAAGTCCCGTATCGAATTGATAGCGTATCGTGCGTTTTCAGGACCAAATCTTCTACAGACAAGGGTTCTTATGGATTTGTTATGTTCGTTGAAATCGTCGAAAGTAAAGCGTAGATTGTAACTGTCCATCCATGTGAATGGAAATCGAAAGGCATAGGCTGTCAACAGCCAGGCTAACAATGCCTTTCTGGCCCTTTGTATGGGATTGTTCCATAATTTTGCGAATTTTATTGTTCGAAGCCGATACCGTTCCAAAAAGTTTAAAGCATGGTTTAGCACTTCATATTTGATTTCTTACGAATATGCGAGCATAAATGAATGGCATTTATATGTGCTTCTATTTGATTTACAAAAATGAAACCTTTACGTATTTTAAAATACGGTTAAGCTTATATGGAAAGATTATATTTTTATTATATTAATAGTTGAGTTTAACAACCTAGCGATGATTCTAAAAAACAAATGTTGATTAACTAGCTGCTAAATCTGGTACATGCTGTAAAATTTAATGTAGAAGGCATTAATATGTTTGTTCACTCAATAATAGCAGTTAAGGGGAACAGAGGTAATAACAACAGCATTACAAGCTACTATTTATTGACACATATATTAATGAGATAGACGCATAACACGTTGTAAATTTACTAATCGCCTATAGAGGGAAACCTCATAATCACGTATAATAGCTGAGAATTTGATAATGGCTGCATTCACCAGGATTCAATCGATGTGAAGCCGAACAAAGCTATTAAAAATCGCATCTGCTGCAAACTAAATCGACCTGTCCTACACCGTACAAAATTTATTTGAGCAAAATATTGCTAAAAAGTCCACCAAGGCTTAGTTATTTATTGAAAGTCGTTTCTGCGAATTTGAATGCTGTCTTAGTTCCCATTGTGTGGAGGTGACAAATTTTATGCAACCAGAGGCATTAAATTCTCGTTTATTTTCAATTTTCGCGAGCTACTTTTCAGGAATGAAGTAAGATATGTATTAAGAAAAATGATGTGCCTCGCGTTTCTAAGGCCTAAGCCGAGTTAAAGATCTTTTCAATTCGTTGTTATGATTTGGTTTGTGGGATGGTTTTTCAATGGTGTAAGTGTAGGTTTTTTTAGAAAATCCCAGGACCGCTTTAGTTATGGTTCTGCTATAACTGAAATTGCCTCCTAATTTTATTTTTCTTTAAACCGTTATTTTAAACTTCCAAGCTTTTATTTTTAAAGCTTTTCTAATACAATTCAGAAGATACAATTATTATGACAATCTCAAGCAACTTTATGTTTGAATTTGGCCACTAGCATAGTAATAGCTGCATTGCCATACGGGGTTTCTAGAAAATTCAATTTGTAGCGACAATAAGCCGAATGAAAGTTTAATTTCGAAACGAAATTGAATTACATTTTGCCTGTTTTGTTAAATTTGAGCTGGTGCAGATTTTACAAAGTTGGCAATGTAGCTGCGCATAATCCCTCAATACAGCCACCTCATGTTAATGCAGTTGCAATTAAACGTTGTTTCAGTGAATCTCTAACGCCTGAAATTGCATCCGTAAGTGGGAGCGCCAAGTCTAGCTGATGGAGTTCAACAATAAGGCTGATTATAAAGTCTCAATCTGCATACTTTCAGGGCGCTGCAACCTGGGTTAATGGAATAAATGAATTTATAAGAAGCCCATAGGAAAAACAGCAGATAGCTTCTTTTCTTTTAATACTCCCACTATATTTATTTATTGTTTATTTTTCGATGTGAACAGAATTAGTGTGTTGTGTCTTTACTTATTTTAAACTATTTTCTAGTTGAAGTTAAGATTAGGTCTCCACCGTGCAATAACAATACGTTTTTGGATATATTCAAATGCAATTATCATAACTTGGTTTCTGCAATGAGTGTTCCAGAACCGTTCGCAACAGTTCTTTGTATCCTCCTAATAAATAAATAATATGGTGTAGACAATTGCTGTTGTTTGAGGTAACTAGGTGCTCGCATACTATTTATAGCTACAAACTGTCATTACTATAAGATGTGTAGCAACAGCTTTATGGGAATTGCAATACCTCAAAGGCTTGTCAACGTGCATGACTGTAGGGCCTTGCAAAACGGCTCAATCTCTCGGGGAATATGACAGCTGTGACTGCTCATTGTCTGGGATGTCAGCGAAACCAAGTAGTTATAAGCTTACTAAATTCCGATGGAAGAGACAATGAGCAGCACTGCATATAAGGGTTTTCAAATTTGAGCTTTCTTTCTCTCTCTGAATTCATATTCAGTCGCGTTCGATGTGTTTGCTACGATAAGTGTAGCAACAGAGCAATACCTCAAAGGATATCAACATATGGGCCTTGCACAACAGTTCAGTCTCTCGAAGAATGTCGACATTCGTGACTGTTCATTGTTTGGGAAATCCGGAAAACCAAGCAACCAAATTATGATGAAATGGGGAATGGACAATACTGCATAAAAAAGTTCTCGAAGCTAAGCTCGCTCTCTCAATTTATTGGTAGTCGCGTCAGCGTTAGGTTTGATTATTATTAAATTTGTTTGTTAGTTTACTTCGTAATTTATTTCATTACGTGCGAGTCGGGCAGCAACTAAAGATGATTTTCTGAAGAACGCCCATTGGTTGTTATTACGTCATACAGTTAAAACACAACAACTGTATCGTCGTAACGGTCCTTTGCTATTACATTCTTTTAGAATAAGGTAGATTTGATATTTTATGTAATCAGGTACCCTTGACGAAAGAGAACATAGTTTCGACCCAACATACATATAGAGAGTGACCACTTTAAAATAATAAAATGTGGTTTATTTTTGCTTCAACGGAGAAATAGATAAAAGTGGTAATTTCCACATGGTGCAGCCTTTACTCTTGACGAAAATGGAACCCAACAAATACAGGGTAAATGTTGTAAAAAAATCTGGTGTGATACACTCACACAACTTCCTTTTACAGTGATCTTATAATTAGTAAAAAATTTCATTTTTAATTTTTAACCATTTGTTAAAAATTTTCAAAAATTACAAATTCTACAAAAACGGTACAAAATCGAGTGTTAGTTGAAGAGACAAATTTTCTCTAGAATTTTAAGGTAAATTCAAAAATGTAATAATATACCGGGTGTTTTATTTAAAATAGGAGTTAATAAAAAAATAGAAAAAAAAAACAAAAGAAACCCACTTTAGAAGTATTCAACTGGAAAATCACCTATCTCACATCAATACACATTAAAAATGTAAGAAAAATGTAAAGTTTAAAAAAAATCGTTAGAGCCGTTTTTGAAAAAATCGAAAAAAACTGAAAAATCACAAGAGTAAACACCTACTTCCGGTTATGCGATTTTCTTCAAAAGCTTGCTGTCTCATCTACATAGTACACAAAACTTATATATGAAGTTTCAATGCCATACCTCTTTTCGTTTTTGAGATATTCTGTTCACAGACACACACACAGACACACAGACAGACAGACACACAGACAGACCAATGAAAAAAAATATGTTTTTTGGGATCAGGGGACTCTAAAACGTGAAGATCTGTTGAAAACTCAATTTCGAATTTTTGGGGTGAATCCAATACTTCCTTTATAGTAGTAATAGGAAGTAAAAAAGGAAAAAGAGTCAACAATAAATGCGTTGTATTTAAGGCAGCCGCATTTCACCGATGGCAGGGGTCTCGATGGTAACGTGCGGCGAACGGCCAGTTTACTTGCTACCGTCGATCATTGAAATCGCATTCGCATTCTGGTTCACAGGCGCTGAAGGTGAAGATAGTTTTACCCCTACTTTTCGTTGATCTTTAATATTGTTTAGTGTCACAATCTTCATTTCCGCGGGAAGTTCTGGGTAAAGGCACTTTCAGGTTTTTATAAATATCTAAATATACGATTTGGGAGTCTTCCACTGCCACTGTGATTATGTAGCGGGATAGGAATATAAAGGTTGTCTAGAAATAAAACGAAGCAAGAGTGCTTTCAATAAAATGTTGTTTACATTCCATAGGATGTAACGTGTAGCACTTGGAGCTGTTAAGCTTAACCTCCAATTTGTGATTATGTGTCATAAATGTCATAATTTATTAAATCATCGTGAGATTGTGTATATTACCTACCTACCGAGTGAAAACAAAACAAGAATTTCACACTTAACCGTGGTTAGTTGCTCAGCTAAATGTAACATATGTAAGAAAAAAATTATCAAAAATGACTTAAATCCCCGTTATATAGCTGAACTCAACGTTTTTCTCACACTTATAAGAGCTTTTATTAGGAGTGAAGCATCTGGCGTGGTGTAGGTTTAGCAACCGTGCTCTATTGCAACGGTCCAATCCCGGAAGCCGTTCGCTACACATATAAAATGTAATAGAGTACGTTTTTTTGCTATAAAAATTTTCAAGGTCAAGATAAAATTGGCAACACTGCTTTTTCTAAAATTATTAGAAAATTTATTTTCATCAGGTTTTCATGTAAACGACTTGTGTCATTTTGACATTTAAAATTAAATTGTCAGTTTTTCTTTTTTGACAATAAATACCCGTAAAAACGGAATCTTTTAAAATTAAATGTAAAAAAAGCATTTCTGAGGTGTGCAGAGGAACTGTTGGATCTGCAGCCTAACATGCCAGAAGAAGAAGTTTACGAAAGATTATTTAAAAATAAAACTCCTTTAATGCCAGATTTTACAATACAAATTCTACCAAATATTTTTTTAAAGGAATCCAAGTTGTTGGGGAGCCTTCTCAGTTTTCCGTTATTTGGAAAATTCCTGATTGCCAGCTCGCCTTGGAATTTAATGGACTGTATGGATTTATTTTCTTCACTGAATTATACACTCGTTGAAAGCAAAAGTAGGTAATTTATTTGCTATAAATTTACACGAACAGTTTAACATTTAAACATGTGAACAATAATTACTTTCGCAGAGCGGACCGGTTCGCATGCTGCCACGTTGACAGAAGGAACGTAAGTGAACGGCGAGGCAAAGCCCGCTCGACAGTCTACTGCGCACAGTATGAATTCAGAATGCAAGAGAGGCGGCAAAAGTTTATAAAGTCCTTAACATACCGCCCGCCTTGGAAAGGGTAACCTTTCAAATAAAACAGTACAGAGTTGACATGTAAAAGCTAGAGTAAAACATGCAACATGAACACACATATATACAAAGCATAATAGTACATGGATCTTAATCGAGTACAAGAAAACCCGAACAATGGGGTGCCAAAAGGCCTTACGAACACTGCGCTGAACGCTAACGCCCTAGTTCACAACACTAGGTAGCGGGCACAATTTGGCGAAGGATCGTTTCACGATTCCTGACACAGTGTTCACTGACGCCACACGCGTAACGCCGTCAAGGCCAGGGTGCAGCTCGGTGACCCGGCCTAACCTCCACTTCAGAGGGGGTAGATTGTCATCCTTGATGAGGACCATGGAACCAGGCTGGAGGTCCGAAGTGTGTGTGCGCCATTTGGTGCGCTGCTGGAGTTCCGAGATGTACTCTTTACTCCATCTTTTCCATACATTCTGATGAAGTTGTTGTATTCTTTGGTATTTAGACAGCCGAGACTCGGCTATCTCAGTAACGTTGGGATCAGGCAGTGACACCAACGGACGACCAATCAGGAAATGAGCAGGAGTCAAAGGCTGAAGGTCGTTTGGATCAGAGGACAAAGGAGACAGGGGTCGGGAGTTTAAGGTCGCTTCCACCTGTGCTAACAAAGTGCTAAATTCATCATAATTTACACTAGCGTTACCTCTAACGCGACGTATGTGATGTTTGGAGGACTTAATTCCGGCCTCCCACAATCCGCCAAAGTGGGGACTGTGCGCGGGTATAAAATGCCAAGCTACTCCGTCGCTCGCGACTGATTCGGAAATAGAAGGGTTTTGCTCCGCGAGAAAATTGCCTAATTCGATTAACTCGGAATTAGCGCCGACAAAATTAGTGCCATTGTCTGAATAGACATGGAGCGGTTTGCCTCGACGAGCTACAAACCTGCGAAAGGCCATTAAGAAGGCTTCAGTAGAAAGATCAGCGACCAATTCAAGGTGCACTGCCTTTGTGACAAAACAATAAGCTGTAACTCGTTGTAAGCGAGCGAAGCTTGAATACTGATTGAACGGAAATGGTTCAACAGAGGTTACAGGAAGACTCTGAACTTCTTTTTTGAATTCTGGAAGCTCAGCACGAACATGTTTGGAAGCAGGCCAAGATGCCTCGCCTTCGCTTAGCCAGGTGGGACCATGCCACCAAAGGCTTAACAGACCCAGCGGGTCAAATATCTGCGATCTTTCAGACAAGATGCTACGCTTGGTAGCCTTACTACTTGTAGAATTTGAAATATGGGATATTTCAGACAAGCTGCTACGATTGGTAGCCTTACCACTTGTAGAATCTGAAATATTGAACATGGAAGTAGGCCAAGATGCCTCACTTTCGCATAGCCAGGTGGGACCGTGCCACCAAAGGCTTGACAGACCCAGCGGGTCAACTATCTGGGAAATTTCAGACAAGCTGCTACGATTGGTAGCCTTACTACTTGTAGAATCTGAAATCTGGGATATTTCAGGCAAGATGCTACGCGTGGTAGCCTTACTACTTGCAGAATCTGAAATCTGGGATATTTCAGGCAAGATGCTACGCGTGGTAGCCTTACTACTTGCAGAATCTGAAATCTGGGATATTTCAGGCAAGATGCTACGCGTGGTAGCCTTACTACTTGTAGAATCTGAAATCTGGGATATTTCAGGCAAGATGCTACGCGTGGTAGCCTTACTACTTGCAGAATCTGAAATATTCTCTACTGATAAGAATCTTTTCTGAGCGATTTGCAATGAATCACCCATTGAGAAGTAGCTTTACTTAAGCCAGAAACAGTAACGTTGACTTCGCGAGTTGGAAGCTTCAACCTTTTACACAAATCTGAACGTATGAAGTTCGATTGGGAACCGGAATCCAGCAGGATTCGCACAACATGAGGCGTACCATCATCAGCGATGAGTTTAGCGGTAGCCGTAGGTAAGAGTACCTGCAAAGCATTCGAACAGAATGCCGAAATCGATTGATTTAGTTCAACAGGGGTTTCTGCCGACATCACAGATCCTGGTTGACTAGACGAAGCATTTTGAGGTTTATCCTCATGCAGAAGGGTGTTGTGCCTTGATTTGCACTTTCTACACGTATATTTGGAGCTACAGCGGCTCGAAAGGTGACCCTGAGTTAGGCAATTAAAGCATACGCGGAGCTCTTTTGCCTTTGAATTTCTGTCAAGAGAAGACAGCTTGACAAACTTATCGCATTTGTACAAGGGATGAGATCCTTTACAAAGTGGACACGAAGGGGTACCTGACACAAATGATTTCGAATGTACCTTGGAAGACTTTTCGAGTACAAGCTTAATATTTTTTACTTCCAGAGTTTCTAGAAGATTTGCTGTGTTTTGTAAAAATTCCTTGAACTCATCAAGATTAGGCAGATCAGAACTTGACCGGTTTCTAAGGACCTCCCATTCACGGAATGTCGTGGGGTCCAGTTTTTTAGAAACGACATAAATGATAACAACATCAAGAAGCTCGCGTTCGGTAGCTAATGATTTGATTGCTGTATTTCAGATTCTGTATTCTTACTGTTTTCTGAAATTTGTTCATGAACCGCATAATATTCCGATAACAATGTGGCTGTATCATTCAATCTTTTTTGCAATAATCTGAGCGCTAGATAAGAATTGATCTTCATCATGAATTTTTTGCAAGGATTGCACGTGATTTGCGAAACGCGTAAGCTTGCCTTTAATAGAGCCTCGTACTCTTACAAGCGAATCCATAATTGTTGAGATTAAAACAATTTAACGGATAGAACTAACTTTTCGTACGCCACTGGTACGGAATTTTGTTTACAACGCAGACAGCTTTGATAACGACGCGAGAAACTTGGCGCTAACGACGCAGAAAACGACCCTGGTACA
Source organism: Agriotes lineatus (assembly GCA_940337035.1). Taxonomy (NCBI): domain Eukaryota; kingdom Metazoa; phylum Arthropoda; class Insecta; order Coleoptera; family Elateridae; genus Agriotes; species Agriotes lineatus. The sequence continues at coordinate 126,541,466 of OW679196.1, forward strand.
ACGCGAGATGATTCACTTGTGACTGCTTCGACTGCAGTATGAAACATGCAGGGGATACTCGCGCACAAACGTAATAGCTTGGCATTTCACGCAATTAAAATGTTTATATGACTCATAAACCATTTGTTTACGCAATAATACGCAGCTGAAATTATGCACATGCATAACACAGATGATAGAAAACCAAATTCATGCATAGGAATTGCAAAAATAGGAAATTAGGCTTACATTGATATTGGTGTGTGTGCCGCCTTTTTCGTTTCTGTGGTTTGAACTGCCGTCTCGTCTGCAGCTGGCCGCTGGCTCCACACCTGCACGAATTTGGCGCGAGACTTGGCGTTTGGCTATCTCGCTCTCACGTTGCTAGCACCGTATGCTGTCTTCCTTCCTCTCGTTATGGACGAAAACTGCTTGTTGTACTTACTTGCCTTGTACAACTGCGAATTTAGGCTGCTTTTCCGGGCCGATGGACCATGCGGCTCGAATGAACAATGTGGCTTTTCCGGGCTCTTACTAATCCGGATCGATGGACCATTGTTGGGGAGCCTTCTCAGTTTTCCGTTATTTGGAAAATTCCTGATTGCCAGCTCGCCTTGGAATTTAATGGACTGTATGGATTTATTTTCTTCACTGAATTATACACTCGTTGAAAGCAAAAGTAGGTAATTTATTTGCTATAAATTTACACGAACAGTTTAACATTTAAACATGTGAACAATAATTACTTTCGCAGAGCGGACCGGTTCGCATGCTGCCACGTTGACAGAAGGAACGTAAGTGAACGGCGAGGCAAAGCCCGCTCGACAGTCTACTGCGCACAGTATGAATTCAGAATGCAAGAGAGGCGGCAAAAGTTTATAAAGTCCTTAACACAAGTAATGCCAACATAAACCTTCAAAATTTTTATAAGAAAAAAACGTACTATAGTTCATAAGCTACACCGAAATGATAAAGTCGCACGTCTAAAACGTTATGAACAATTTTTAAACATTTTAAAATAGATGAAACCACTTTAAACATCTTGCTAGCTATGTGATCAAAAAGAACATGTGTTACAATTACAAATTAGGTACAATCTGAACAAATTGCAAGATAATCAAGAGTGTCTTCAGTTTCGTTAATTGGACATGCCTTGTGACAGATGTTTAATTTACATAGATAAAGACAGGAAGTTCAGGCAAAATGTTAAAATGCCTGAGAATGTTTATTTCAGTGGCTTTTCTATACAGGGTGTCCGGAAATGGCGTGTACAACGAAAGACCACAAGTTTCTTGGCCCAAAATATGATGATTTAACTCAACTTACTTATATACAAAGTTGCTTAGTTTAGTCGCTAGAGGGCTTTAAAAACGATTAGCTTTTTTATTTTCTTTTAACCGCCTGCACAATTACTACGATTTTTTTTTCTGGATAGTTACTTTAATTATTTTCTTTCTTACAACATTTCAGTTGGGTAAACGGTTTAGCTACAAAAAATATTTTCTAAATCCCTACAAGCCTGAATCAGTAATTATAACTTAACACTAGGCTTGTAGGGATTTAGAAAATATTTGTTGTGGCTAAACTGTTTACCCTACTAAAATTTAGCAAGAGAGGAAATAGCTTGTAAATTAAAGTAACTATCCAGAAAAAAATGGTAGTGATTATACAAGGGGTTAACAAATTTCAAAAATCTGTAAAAGGCTTTACCCAGAACTTCCCTCGTCGACATTGTGGCACTAATAATTTTAAAAATCAAATTAAGTTAGGAGTAAAAACATCTTCACGTTTCAAATAAATTAAATAAATTTTCAAATAATTCGAACGGCAGGAGGACCGCGAATGCAGCTCCGACGTTTTGTAGAATATTGTAAGGGACTGGGAAATTTCTACCTGCGCCACGGAGCACCGACCTTTCGATTTCTTGCGTCGCAGCTATATTTAGTAATGCGCTAATTTGTGCCTCCTTTTTGTATCGTAAAACGTTTATTCTGTATCTATTGGCACCCATTTTTGGTAAGAATACAGCCTGCACCATGTACAAATTATTACTTGTATCTATTACTAAGTTAAATGAAAATGAAACGGTTTTATATTTTTAAGGTGCGCACCCTGTATATATTTGTCTGAAATTTTTACGGTTTCATTCCAGTTATATATATAATGTGTATGCAACATATCATCATCGTCCGACAAATAGTTTTTGAGTTATATCGTCAACAGACAGACAGATAGACAAACAGACGGACGGAATTGAAAAAATCTGTTTTTCGTCATCTAGGGACCCTGAAACGTGAGAATCTGAAGAAATCTCGGAAGGTGATTTTTTTGTGATTACAATACTTTCTTCGTCTCTCAACCGAGGGAAGTAAAAAGCTAATCATTTTTAAAGCCGTTATGTTTTTCAAACGTGCCGAAACACCGACTGAAGCTACTTATTTCCATGAGTTTTTCTTATAAATGCTATTACCGAGTAACTAGTATGAGAGTAAAAGCTTAACAAAAGCTGAACCCAACCTTGAAGGTTACAGCAGTTGCCTGTAGGGAAATAATAAATCATTCATTAGAGTGATTTTATTATTCACAACAGTTGAAAAACCTACAATTGGCAATATATTTTTCACTCCTAATATTAGAGTTTATTTTCAGTTAGGTTCTGAACTCCGCCGTTGTATCAGTTATCGTATATATCGTATATCGCGCACATTTAAAATTGCCGAAAGCAAAAATGTTTACACATAAATGCCAATTTTTAATGCCCATTTTGTATTTTTATAGATGCTGAATGCCTATTTATTTTAAACATTTTGAGTGCCTCAACTTCTGACTTTTATGCATAAGCAAAACAGACTTGGTATGAATAATCGCATTGATAAATTTAGAAGTCGTCAGCATACTGAAAAATGTCAGCTAAGTTAATATAAAAATAACAAAGGACCAATGTGTGATTCTTGCGACACCCCAGACTTAACGCGAATGAATTTTAATATATAGTTTCTTCAAATAAGCAGCCTGTGAATAAGTAGTTAGGAACACCAACCTCGGCAAACCGCTGACCCAAAATCTAAGGACCTATCGAACGCCTTGCTCAGTATATTCAATTAGGTTGGTAGTAATTGATGCACTGCTAGAAAATGTATGTTGAGGTTGCAAATATTTTTATATGGTTGAATTAGTACGATACAAAAGGGATTTAAAGATTGATACCACCAGGGTGTTTTGCCATTCCAAAGCACAATTTCTTAATAAGCGATATATCAAAGCTGTTAGATAATGGTGTCACCATATAATAGTTAAACTTTGAGAATTGAGCGTCGTACAATGTACACTTAGTTTCATTGAAATCGACTACATCTAAAAAGTCAAGTAGACGTTTTTTCTAGCATAAGTATGGTTTTAGTTAATATATCTAGTTAATATTAGTTGCCACTTTGAGTACCCAATTTTTTTGGCAGCTGTGCTCTTCTGTTCCTGTCTCTTTTTATTCTAAGTACGGTACTTGTAAACATTTCCAATTCATTTGCAGGTACACTAATAGACCAACCGAGCTTTGCAATTAGGTGTAGGTTTTCGTGCTCAAATAGTTTGACATTTTAATGACAGATATAATTTACTTTACAATAGACCATAGCAGTTGGTGTCTAAGGTACCTGAAACTCCGCATGCCTAGACCTTGCTCATTACAAACAAACAAATAAAAAATAAGGTCCCATCACATAAATACAAGTTTACACATTCAAAAATTAGATTTCAATTAAACCAAGTGTACATACACTACTTGCATCATTGACAATTTATTATTACTTGGTTATCTGCAAATAGCACAGTCATGACATATGCTGATGAAGTTGTCATCGAAATACATGAAAACTAAACAATTTTAAAAATCAGTGATAAATAGGGTCAAACATATTTTACCGTTCTAAGTAATACTGAGGCAATAAAGGAAAACACCTGGTAATGCAAATTACATTAATTTTTAAATTAAAAGGAACATTACCGGTGGGACGATTCGAACTGCAGCGCTGAGAACGCGCCTGCGTATGCGATTTTAGCGTTTAGCAGTACCCGTCGAACAGTCCGCCCGCTCATTGTATGCGGCCACGCTTGATATCTCGCTTCTGTGCGACGCGGATGCATTAAGCTTAACGCAGTTATTAGTTGCCGGTTGATGTCTTTTTTACAAGATTTACCCAGCATCTGCTTGGTTCCATTTTTGTCGTCGGGGGCAAAGCCTGAGATATTGTAATAAACTGTTGTAAAAGCTCCACGTTGCGGTGCCTGTAAATATGCAATAAACTGCCTATTGTTTACTTATATTGGGTACAAAATTAATATAAGTTAAATGTTAGGGCAAATCTATACACAATTCTCAGATTATATTTTTATACTGTGCTCAACTTTGCCTGTCAGTAAATTAAGGCTAGTTAAAACGAAATGTAATAATTAGTTGCACAAATAAAATGGTTGAATGCCCCTTTGTTAATATTTTATTTAACTGCAATACTTATTAAGCTAGCTCTCGGCGAACACAAAACTGCTTTTCTCAGGGTTGGGTTCAGAATTTCACTATATTCTCAAATTTTGGGTTATTTGTCTCAATGTAGCTCATTTGCTCGTTCTTAGTAGATAATTCACAGCCTCGTAAATTCACAGATGAACACAAAATAGTTTGTGCGTACAGCCTGTATTTGAACGTTTAAAATGAAATTATGTGAGAAAGTGCCAAGTAAATAAGATAGAGTGTTCTTCTACTATTAATTGAAAATTAGTTTTGATACTCTTAACCACAAATAGAATAAAGTTTGATTACATAAATAAAAAATCTAACATTTTCTTAAATCTAAAATATTGTCTTTTGCTTATAACTAGTATTGTTCATTAGCGTTGCACTCACAAACGTTTTTAATTTCACTGCTCTACTCTTTTGCACTTTGTTTTTATTAATTAATGCACTGGTTTTTGAGTTCCTCATTTTCACGTCGCTTGCTTCTCTTCTGTTGCTTACATTCAGGATTGAAATTTTCTAGATTATCCTTGTCTTCATCTACCCTTCAGTTTGCTCAGAATTTTCACAGTCCTTTGCTTTCATTGATAACTACGCTCCTTTATACGCACATAATAACCTTTTGGGTCAATTACTTTCATTTGATCTGGCCTTACATATGCACAAATCTACCATTTTAAGTATATTACTATATTCAAAAGCCAAATTCAAACCCTCTGAAATATGCTTTGCTTTTGCGTGCCTTTATCCGACTAATTACTCTTTTTCGCATCTCATTACCAATGCATTTAATACTTTGATTATTGTTTAAATTTGCAATTATATAAAATATCCTAACTCTGTGCTTTATTGACTTGGTTAAATATTTTGCACTGCAAACAAAGCCAAATTGTGGGCTTCATACCATTTCAATATATGCAAATTATTACTTTTATCTATTCCTTAGTTAAAGCAAAAATTAACAAAATTTTATTTTTTAAATTGCTTACCCTATATATGCAGGGTCTAAAAAACGCACTTTTTCGTCGAGAGTAAAACCCTGAGCTACGTGCAAAATAGGCATAGCTATTATTTTAAGGTGCTCACCTTGTATATTTTTTGCCGAAATGTTCTCGGTTTAATGTCGGGAGGACATATAATTCGCAAGCAAAATATCGTCCCCCAGCAAATAGTTTTTGAGTTATACCGGCAACAGGCAGACAGATTCGCCATCTAGGAACCATGAAACGTGAAGATCTGAACAAATTTCGGACAATGATTTTTTCGTGTTTACAATACTTCTTTTGTCTTTTAGACGAGAGAAGTAAAAACTAAAATCTGGGAGAATACTAAAAAACTAGCTAAACAAGTCATTAATTAGGATGTAGGTTATTTCTGCACAGGGAAAAAGTTTTATTGCTTCGTGGAGCTTTTTAATGAAATGTATTATTCTTCAAGAACAATGGCCACGAAATCTCATTTCTTTTGTGCCTCATTGTCGGACATAATCGCCCACTTTTTGCAACTTGAGGACAGCGCCAAGTCCATTGTTTTATCAAATTAATGTCGTCGGAGGAATTTCCTTTTTTCGCGGCGCCTCGGAGGAAATTACGTCGTGAGAAGGTGCAGAGGTGCAGCTCGTGGTTCATTACGCACCGACACTGTACACGTGTAAACATATAATATTCATGCACCCCGTGCGTTCTGATTTCGCTAATCAGATTAGGGGAATGCGAACTGCGCCAGTGCGCTTAGTTGGGCATGCGAACGATAAGTCCCAACTCATTTGCGAAACTCGTCCTGTATAAGTGCGCCATCAAATTAAAACGGCCATACATTTAATAATTTATGTTGTATTAAGGTTCATTACGGATAATTTATGTGCGAATTTTAAAATGAACTTATAACCTCCGCAGGATTTGGCGAATTAAATGCTTTCAAGTGGAATTACGCGGTTAGTTAAAATTCGCAATGTTGCCGGACTGCGTGATTTTCCTATCTTCCTGTATTTGGGGTGCTCCTCCCTAATTTACTGCTAAGGTGCTGCAGTCCTTAAACATCCCCGAAATAATATTAGCCGAGGAAATTTAGAACGACTTTCGCCGGGACACTTCCCTTAGTTATCTTTTTCCTACAATATAAGTCGTGTTTATCAACGAACAAAACTGCGGGAAATGTTGTTCCTAATTAATTTTTATGTCTTTTTTGGTTTCTGTTTTATGCTACCATTCATCAGCTTTATTTTCGGAATTAATATAACGACTTAATCCGCGCTATTTATACCAGCACCAAAACGTAGCGATTTTTTTACGAAGATTTCATTAAGGTAATGAGAAAAAGTTGCTAATACAGATGCTGATTCAACGAGTTTATTTCATTAAATTTTTGTATTGCTAACAAACCTGCACGGAATTAAAAGCAAATTTCGCCGATACAAATGACGTCAGTACATACTTAACATTAATTTTTCAGTTAACAGCTATGGCGTCGCTTCAAAATTGTACCAGTGCTTTTTATGACCAAATTTGTAGCGGCAGAAAAAGTTATTCGTTTTGAAATTAATATAATCAGTAATTTTTCAGTGCACCCAAGTGTGCTGAAATAAGCAAGAACTTCAGAAACTACACCCAAACTATGAAGAATGCACCACATACAGGGCAAAAAAACGTGTACCTAATCAATTAAAAGAGTATGTGGTAGTTCTGTTAGATCCTGCACATTTTACCGTAGATTTACAACATTCTCTATTAAGCAGGAAAAAAAAATAAAGGAAAACCAAGAAAAGTGGCGACTGGAGTTGAAATGGACCAGGAGGTCTAATCTACGACGATGTCAATGGTAATTAACTCATTATGATAAAGTATTATAGATCCGCCAATGTATTTATATATAATTTGTTTATTTGGTAAAGTATAATGTGTAATATTGCATGAAGTACACATCTATAAAGCATTTAAGTTAGTAAAATTATAGTTACTATTAACATTCGCCACATATTTAGTGTGCATAGTAAAACAATTCCTGTACTATAATGTGTTGATACAGAACAATAAGAGTTATTTTTGTCCAATACTGGTACACAGACAGAAATTGCATCTCTTCTTCCAGATTTCAGCCTTATAAATTGGATTCAAAATCCAAGCAGATAAAAATATTCTTCAAACAAGACAAAATCAATGACAATATCGAAAAACCCACTCCGATGTATCCTGGCAGTCGACAACACCACCATTGAACAAGTCATGAACTTTAACTACCTAGGCTGCACAATAACAAGCTCTGGAAATCTCACAGAAAAGGTCAAACAACAAACCAACAGGGCAGCCGTCTTCTCAGGACACCTTAAACAAACTATATGGAAAAACGAACACCTTAACATAGACTGTAAGAAAAGAATATATAAGACATATGTTCGACCAATAATGACCTACGCCGCCGAAACAAGAGCAGAAACTTCTGTATCAAAGAGGATATTACGAACTAATAAAATGAAAATACTGCAAACAATAACAGGGCACAGCTTACTAGACAGGAAAAGAAATACGGAAATAAGAGAGAAATCTAACACGAAAGATATAGTACGTTGGATAAGAAATCGCAGAAGAGGGTGGAACCACATGTAACCCGAATGTCAGACAACCGACTAGCCAAGATAGCAAGAAACAACAAACCACATGGCAGAAAACCTGTCGGAATACCACCCAAGAGATGGAAGGACAGTTGGGAATCCACCTCACAAAAAAACAAAACCAGTATTAAACAGGCGCTACGCCTAATACAAGTGGCAGAAGAACAAGAACATTGGATTGGAATAGAATCTATAGCCAATCTGTTGATTTTGTTGCATTTATTACAATTCCGTTATGAACCAAACCAGATGTTGTATGTAGCCTTAGTCGTCGTTGCGCACTTATGCTGCAAACTATGTTCTATTATTCAATATTTTCTCCCTTTTATGTTCTCCCACAGTCTTGATCTTTCTCTTGTTTAAGATATTAAATACGAAGAGAGAGTCCAAGATCATTTACCTTTATTCAGAAATTTTTTATGGCACCCCTTAAAAGTTTGTAGCATTGCATAATATAGGATACATTCTAACGACATTCTCCGCCTGAGAAACGAAATATCACGAAAAGCATAAATATTTAGTACGTTTTATACACTATACACATTTTATATTTAAAATGTTACTTGTTGGATTTGTGTTTGTATAAAAATGTAAAAGAAACGTCTAGTAGAGAACACTGCAGATAAATTCTATAATGACAGATCCAAGACGTTTTCAAGAAAAAATACCATAAAACTATAGTTTAAAATATTTGTACTGAAACTACTCACATTGGTACTGTCGTTTCTACGATTTTTTATTCATTTTGTTGCTTGTCAAACAATACCGTTATACTGCAAAGGTTAATTCAGTCAGTTGCCTGCTGACGAATTCTAGGAATATTTCAATTAAAATTCATAACATTATTGTTTATTTTCTATTAAATAGGCAGAGAAATATTAAATTAAAGCTGCATGCCTTGTAATATTTAGCCAATGCTAGAGATCGTTTATAGTGCCAGTCCTGTTTGTTCATCTTGCTAGCTCAGTATACACGAACCCGTTTTAACCCTTGAGTCGTCACGCCTCTATTTACAATACAAGCTTTTGCGGGGAAGGAAGTAATAATCCAAAGTAATTTGCTGTTTTAATTTGGTAAATATTGAATTTTTACGAATTTTTGTGTTCAGTATTGAAGAACTATGTATTTAGTTAGTACTTAGCAACGAACGGAATTTTTACCTGTTCTGAAACTCTGCGTAATAATTAAGCATTCCTGCTTAAACTGCTATTTTCTTAGAAAATAACACCAATTTACTAATGTAAAATGCAGTCATACATTTAAAATAAATTAATGTAAATGTATAGACGTGATTGGAAATACAGACATAAGAAATTAAAAAAATTACAAAAAACCTTTTTCTATGTATATGCTCATGTAACGCGAGTGGCTGCGCGGATGATAATAGTCATCCAGGACAAAGTAAACTGAATTTTTGGAAAAAGTAAGCAGCCACTTTCGTCCATTGGGTGAAGTAATGAAGTTTAGAATGTTCTAGGAAGGTACTGCCAGTCGCAGCAATGCATCTTACGCTTGAAAAAATTAGCGGAATTTTTAAAACCTGTGGAGGACAATAGTCCTCCGCGCGATTACTAGATAGTTAAAGACCTCAGTCGTTGTTATGAACGATCACTGTTTGGCAAAACAGAGAGGCTGAATATTAGTTAATAGAACATATATAAGAAATTCCAAGTCGTTTATACTAATACACTGATGCTAAAGCACATATAAAATCATAAAGAAATTCAAGATTAAACCTTAAAATGAATGGTCATACCTGATACACGCGGTGTTAATGAAGAGCCTCAAAACTACTACCGATACAGCTTGGTTCTACGTTCATTTGGCAGTCAAATCAACTAGTGTAGTTATGCGCGACTATCTGAAATAATATTAATATAGTGCTGAATTAGTTGTCCCTAAAGACTCCGTTAAAATGCTTGAATCTGGTACTGTCTAAAATCGACACTGTACGCGATTGCATGCATAACAACCTGGCATAATTCACACACGTAGCCGTATTATTTTAAGCGCAATTCTAATACAGCTGTAGAGAATGGTTATCGCTATTAGCTGCAATTTTTTTTGTATTATGTTACCCGGGAACCTAGAGGCCTACAAATTTTTGTGTCGCATATTAGGCTCACCCTCGAAACCTTGAACGGCGTGATGCATGGAATTTTACCACATCTGATTCGGGAAACCCTACAATGGAGGTCACAAATATACGTGGTTTAAATTTAAAAAAATTCCAAGCATCGCTACGCACATTTTGTTATGGTAGATTACAATGTTTAAGTCTAAGTAACAATACGTAGAAATTTTATAAAATGTTTGCGTTATAGGGGGTCTTTTTGTATATTTCCACACTAGAAAATCAAAATTAATTAACGAATGTGTCGGGGAAACGTATACAGTGAGAATAATGTAAAACTGTACATGGCTGAATTATGCAAAATTATACATAGGGAATTTACTTAATGTTACAATAGTGTTTGTAAACAAAATAACAACACATTGACTACAGAAACTAATTGAAACTGAATTATTTCATTGTAGTTTCAAAACCGACAATTATTACTAGCATGGGTAAATTGATTAATGCGAATAATGTAAGACTGTACATGGCTGAATTATGCAAAATTAGACACAGGGAATTTACTTAATGTTATCATACACAGTGACCATAGAAAAAAACGACAATTGTTACTAGCATGGGTAAATTGATTAATGCTAAAATAAAGTTGCCAATGTATAGTCTTACATTATTTACAAGGTATGTTCCCGTTTTTAATGAAAACTTCTAATAGAAATTTACAAGTACAACTTCATATTATTACTAGAACCCAAGAATATCAATTTTCAATAATTTGCTTGGCACTGCTAAGTTGATTATTCTTGGAAATTATTGGACATACTTTCTTGGTATCTGTAACATAGGTTATCCATTTCATTGAAATTTTGTCTGCTTAAACGTTCAATATATCTCTTTTCTTGCTTTCTACATACAAATTGCAGGAGGGGCAATCCGATGGGTTATGTTATAATTATTGTAATTACCCTAATTTTATTCTGCAAATTAAATATTTCTATTGTTTGACATCATACAATAACGTACATTCATCAGAAAATACTTTAAAATGAGTTTTAACAGAGCGTTAAAGTATTAATTACTTGTCTAATCTGTAACATATCTGTTCAAAGTGATAGTATTTTATCACTCTTTATTTTTAAGTTTTTCTTTTTCAACTTTTAACATAACTATTATAAATCAAAATATGTTATTAATGTTATTTTTCATTTTATTAGTAATTCATTAGCAATGAATGAAAAACATGTAGTTGTGTCATTAAAATGACTTGCATACATTTTTATGTCACAGAAATTCAGTATATTTTTAAGTATTTAGTTAAAATATTTAGAAAAGAAAATCTTATTTTGCACAAGCTGTAGCATACAATACAAAACTATGATGATCATGATCATTCATTATAAATTCTCATTGTCTTTTTTGCTATAAAAATAACAATTTTATTTCTTTCTACAGCTTAAATCAACATTCGTGTAATCTAGCCTAAAAGTAAGTTCAGCTTATTCTGTAAAAGTTTCCTTAAACCTATTTTGAACCTACTGTAACTTAATGTCTTGTTATATCCTAAATTTAGAAGTTTTCTTTTGCAATATACAGTGTGTCTCGCAGAGCATCAGACAGGAAATTTGCATTGATAAATTATGAAAGGATCAACTATTGCGTTGTAGATGAAAACTATTTAAAATTAATTTGACGTTACTCATTCCTGACCAATCACATTCCTCGATATCGGAACAGCAACAGTGTTAATCGCCCAATAAATTTTCTACTGTTAATTTGTCTATATCTGATAGTTGGTGAGACACACTGTTTTAATTGCTAATAGAGGATTTTTTCTTCATGTTTTTGTTCTTTATATCTTCTACCTGTCAATCTGTGTCAATGCTATCGATTTCAACTAAAATTAAACTGTAACACAAATATAGACATATTACTAAAGTAAGTGATACTAAAAAGGTTTTATTTCTGTATGAAAAGAGATCCAAATTATACCTTACAATTTCTATTATACAAATAACATAGAAGTAGTTACATTGAAATATGATGAGTTGGCGACCTCTCGCATACTATTCTTTTTCTGCTATATATTAAATTTAAGCTTCAGCACAGTTTACTTCAGATGCAGTGAATGGAATGTTTTGAAGTGATGGATGTTTACTGTAAAGAGAGAGTAAAGCTTTTCCAAAGTACTGTAGGAGCAATATTTTATATTTTTGACGTGAAGACAATGTTTAGCATTGAATAATAACAAGGGTGGGAAAGAAGTATATGATAGCATATGGAATATCTTCAGCAACAATATAAACTATTGATACAAACAAATTTTCAGTTAGGACTTCGACCACCTAAAAACATGTAAAAAATTAAATCTGCTAACGATGCAATACAACCGATGTTTTGGATTTTTTAAATGTATTATCTGTAGTAAGTGAAATGGCATATATTACAATGTGTAAATATCCAACCGAATCGCTTCCAATACCTATGGAAGCAATACTATTCGTCTTATGACTAGACAATTTTGATGATGTCAAATGTAATTTAAAATTATAACGATATTATAAGGATACTAGTACTACACAGTCCAGCAAATACAGTGGTATGGAAGATAATTTTAAAATAATGCGAATTATATAATAGTCATTTACAATACAAGTGCGTAAAGCTGGTCTTTAGTCACGAGTGGGTCAGATTTAAAATGCGAGTAAGCGAGCGTTTTAAATCCCACGACTGACTAAAGATGCTTTACCCATGTATCGTACAATATTTTATCTGCGATAGAATCTAGAAAACAGGTAAATACAACAAAAATTAAATGTGAATAAGGATTACTAACAACCGGTCCCAATTTTGAGTAGTAAATATGTTTGAAACACTTTGCTACTGACGACGTGACTAATGAAATCATTTTAAACACGTTGCTACTGACGACGAGCACTAATGAACACAGTCGTTTTACAAACTTAAAACCGCCAACTAATAGTCAATTTTACATACTGTAGTAGATAAAACTCGTTTATCGCATTTTATACTATAGTAATGTACTACATTTCTACATTCACAATCGTTGACTAAAGTGGTATTTTTCACCATAGCAACCACGTAACAACGGCGATTCATCTTACGTTTGGCAATACTGGAGCATATTGTTGGTCTCATATTCGAAATTAGCAGATTAGGTTTTGCGTCAGTCTCTGTTTAGACTGGCGTAGAACCAAATCTGCTAACTTCTAATTTGACATAAACTTACAGTGCCTGTTACTTACAGCAGTCGTCTGAAAATCAGAATTTTTAAAATCAAGGAACACTTTCAGAAGCAGAAACACATGCATATCACTTGGTGCTAAGTTCGTAGGGGGGCAAGAATTTGGATGAGTTTTGAGTTATGGCAGAAGTGTGCTGCTGAGCATTGTCACGAAGCATACGTCTTACACATTTGACTATAAACTCTGCTGGTTTTACATTCCTTGCAGTCGCCTAACGGATAACAGATTTCACAGGCTGCTGACAGCGGCTCGATTGTCTTGAACATGTTAAACACACAGAATGATGAGTCAACAAGATCTGATTATTTCAAAATGGTATTTCTGGTTTTCCAATGCATAAAAGAATTCGGCACACATGCGGAAAATTTGTTAGCGGAACTTACTTTATGGATACGCACAATTGGATGGCTAAAACGATCGCCATGGTGTAAATTCACGTTACTTTCGCTGCTGCGAGAAATACGATACCAAGTGACCATCTTAGGTAAACATTTTCATAATAACGTACATTTTTTTAGTAAAGTAAGTGTAAGAACTATTATTCGAGAAGCTTGCATGTTTGTTGTAAAAACAGGCAGCAGCTTCGCAGTTCTGAACTCTGTTATGTTACAGCAGCTCAACAAAACACCCTAGCAAAAAGTAAGTAAATATGCAAATTCTACGCTAATTAATATGAAATGGCCGACTCTGCGTTTCTCGGAAGTACGAGTAAACTTAAACATAAAAATGTTAATTTTTCTTAATCTCGCTCTCCTATTAGGAAATTCACGGCGACATCCCTAATCGACGCATTTATGTGTCGCTGCGCGTAGATGGTTTACATTTTTCAACTCAATGCCGAAAATGCATTTAAAAAACTGTTATAAGTTCAGCTCATTCTACTATAGGGTAGAAGCACTTCAAAAAGTGAAGTTAAATAAATCATTATGATATTAAAAAATTACCCAAGCGGAAAACCGTTTTAAAAATGGCACAGATTTGCAGTTCCAACCCCTGTCTCTGGTTGCTCTAAGCGGCCCAAGTGTGGGTTTTAATCTCTTCCGCAGAGTTATTACAGCCTATTCCAAAAATTTGTTACACGCTGACTGTTCCTACCTTCCTATTTCGGCAAACGTAAAGAAGGTGCTACGGCAGTAACTACCTTCTACGAGTCTAGATGGCCATTATGACTTTAACGAACTACCCTTGGATTAGCGGTGTCGTTTGGGCCCACTCTGTTGCAAAAAGGGCGCTACAAAATTTGAAAGAACCGAAAGCTCGCTGTCTGTGTAACTCTTTATTGAATCAGATATGGTGGAAAAGTACATCTGTATGTGGAGCGAGTTCTGGTTGAATGTCAGACAATAAGCATTGGCGTTAGCAGGGGTGGTTTCTCACCTCGGGTTTTATGGGGGTGCCTTTGCATACCGTAGTTCTGTTCGGAGCGATTCTGTAACCCTTCGCTTCACCCCTGCTCAGCAGGAAACCGAGCTCTCGCAAAACGCTGTCGAGCCCTGCTCAACACTTACTTCTTCAAACTGCCTCCCAATGTTTTCAAATGGCCCTTTAGATACTTTTCTGCTTCCGTATAGTTATCAAAACGTTATTGTATTCGATCGGGGGCTGTATTGAAAATTTATGGCGATTTTTATGCCGACTAGAGCCTTATATCTTCCATAAAATTCAGATAACAGAAGTTTAGATAAAATTTCAGCTTCTTTAACTTCAGTGCAGGCTAAAGATACGTAATTTTCGGAGAGAGTGTTGTTGGACTCCATATTTAGGCCGAATGGAGTAGGAAGAGAATTCCAGAAAACTTCCAGCTTCTTTTGTTTGTTTTTAGGCGTCGGTGATCATTCCTCCATGATGTAGCGTTTTTCGGCTGCCTACAGGTCGCGATCGATACTAATATTCTTCGCCCTTAAAACGATTGTCGAAAAGTTAGTCTAGCATAATCGTGGAAGCGACAGAAAGCTTGACGAATCGGTATTTCTTGTCAGTTTTGCAACTTAAGACCTTCTCGGCGCGAGCGTTAGTATCAAATTTAAAACTCATTTCATGCCACCTGACTTATAAAACTTACACATTGGCTACCATCTTGGCTAGCGAATATTTAAATAAAAATTGTTTAGTATAGGTAGAAAAAGTAGGATTGTGTATTTACAACCCTAAAAATTACAAAATTCAAAGCCCGCTTGTCTTTTCATTTAGCCCGTAAACTTGTTACTATTGCTTTTCACAGCGTTAGAAAATTTCAAGAAAAGCTTACTGTTTTTGTTAGATAACAGTAAGAGCACATTCAAAAACTTTTACTTCATAGAATATCTTCCTATAATAATAGGTATTCATGGAAAATCTATATATGACATCAGAATGCAAAGTCTAAAGACATTTTTGGGAGAGTTAGTAAGTAGCTCCAGTGATTACTATTTATGGCAGATACTCTTTTGCTCTTTTCTCAAGTGTAGCTTTGAAATATGTGAAATAGTCTCATTGTCAGAACCTTAGCAAATGTCAAAATTTCATAAATACCATACAATATTGTTAACCACATATTGCTGTCTCCAAAACAAGACGATTTAACTCAACTTCCTTATACCCAATGCTCTTAGTTAACTCAGTATTTTGATACAATGTTCTGTAAAAAATAGTATTGCCTACAGCAATAGAACGCCTGGGTCGGTATGCAACATTTTCGGTATACCTCAAATGTTGAGATTATATTGGTTAATATTGGATGACCACCAGCGAATAAGCATTGACCCCACGACACAAATCAGTCAGAGTGGGTAATTTTTTGTTGTCTAATATCGATTAGACCTAAATAGTAACTTTCTATATTTGCGTTACGATTTAATTTTAATTAAAACCAATTGACTAGTGGAAGACAATAAAAAAATCTGTAAAAGGCTTTGCCCAGAACTTCCCTCGTCGACATTGTGACAATAAATAATTTTAAACATCAAATTAAGTTAAGAGTAAAAACATCTTCACGTTTTTAATAAATTAAATTTAAAATAAAAAAAACGTTACCGGTGGTCGAATTCGAACGGCAGGCGGACTGCGTGTGCAGCCCACAACGTTTTGTAAGATTTGTAAGGGAACAGGCAATTTCTACCTGCGCCACGCATCGCAGCTATATTTAGTAACTCGCTAATTTCTGCCTCGTTTTTGTATCGTCAAACAGTTATTCTGTACCTATTGGCTCTCATTTTTGGTACGAATAAAGCCTGCACTATGTACAAATTATTATTTTGTTCTCTGAATGTCATTTTTTGGCAGTGGTCTGTTATGATATGTTTTTCGGACTTTTTCCACTGTCTAGGGAGTAAATCACACAACGTTTCGGGAGTTTTGATCTACTGCCGTCTTCAGGTGTTCCTGGTTAGTCCTGAGAAGGACTGATATTGTACGTTTTTCTACGTAAATTTGTGCCTCCCCCGAAACGTTGTGTGATTTACACCCTAGACAGTGGAAAAAGTCCGAAAAACATATTACAAATTATTACTTGTATCTATTACTAAGTTGAATAAAAAATAAACAAAATTTTATTATTTTAAGGTGCTCACCCTGTGTATATTTGTCTGAAATTTTACCGGTTTCATTCCAGGTATATATATAATGTGTATGCAAAATATCGTTTTTCTCCGACAAATATTTTTTGAGTTATACCGCCAACAGGCAGAGAGACAGACAGACGGAATTGCAAAAACCCGTTTTTCATCATCTAGGGACCCTGAAACGTGAAGATTTGAATAAATCTCAGAAGGTGATTTTTTCGTGATTGCAATACTTCTTTTGTCTTTTAGACGAGGGAAGTAAAAATGAAGAAACACATCTGTATTGGCAATTTACACAGGGTGATTAACAGCAAACCCTATCGTTCCAAAAATAGGCAACCAAAATGCGATGCCTATTTGATATCGTGGACAAAAAAGAACAGCCCATGTTGTTGTTGATTAATCTTCTGATATATTGTATAACCAGATTATATAGCAGCAAAATTATTTCGCTAGACTGATTAATCTGTACTTTTATATCTTTGCCCGACAAGGCAAATATAAAATTTTGCTAAGATGGCAGTCAACTGTTAACCATATCAAACAGGCATCTCGGATTTATAATACAGTAAATAGAAAATTTAAATAACCCAATATCATACCGTCTGCATTCTGGATTGCCTATTTTAGGGATGGTAGGCTCATGCCTCGCTTGAATCGCCCTGTATATTTAGCAAAGAGCTTATACATTTGCTATATAAAGAATATTTAGCTATAGCTTCAACATTAGTTTAAGAGAATTTTGATAGAATGACATACAATTGTTTAAGTCATACTACAAAGATTTTGAATGAAGTTGTAATAGATTGAATTAATATTTTTTTCATTTTGACACCATAATCTTGTTTATTGGCCGTCAATAGCGGGTATAATATGGCGTTTATGGCCCTAGGGCCTATAAAGTTGTTAAGCAGTGTAACAAACGCTAACAAAGTAGTATAGCTACACAAGCAACGTGCATTGAAACCATAGCACACCAAAAATTTACAGCGTGAGCGCAACGATGACGCAGTAGTATGTATCCAAAATACTGAATCCTTGATTTTTTGTCCATTGTGAGAACCATAATAAAATAAAATAATCACGATTATATCCCTCCAGAAATTTAAAGCTCGCCACTTCGAGTTGCGCTTTAAACATTTCCTCGTGCTATAATCTATTGACTTTGCACTTTGCTCGAGGCACTGGCTCTAATGCCAAATTTTCTGCTAGGCCATACCAGGACACACTAAGTTTTAAAAAATTTCAAATAAACTGTTCAACAATTGAAGTGGCCCGTCAAAAAATTAGTATAGAGCAGCAAAAAAATTTCAAATGGAAGAACAAAAATAGTAAATGTTAATATGTTTTAATATATTTTCATTACAATTAACAGTATTTGGAGCCTGTAACACAATTAATTATATGTTTTAATATATTTTCATTACAATTAACAGTATTTGGAGCCTGTAACACAATTAATTATAAGACAACGAAGTCAAAGAAAATATTTTTTAAACGCACTTTTTAAAATAGTATCGAGTGGCCCTCTTCTTACTCGATATACTTCCTTCCACATTAAAACAATGTAAATACATTATAAGTAAAATATATCTTTACAATTAAAGTAATAAATAAAGTTTTATAGCCTTATAATGCAGCAGTCTTATTTTATTTCTAACAGGAGCTTGTATCAACAAATACTACACTTGGCACTACATACGATATTGTTTTGTTTTAATATAAACATGGTACCATAATTTTTGTTGATGGGCCACTTTAATAGTTGAGCAGTTCATATTTGATGTTAATCAACTATTTTGACAAGACAATTCATGTCAGTTGCAAAAATGTCTTTGAAGTGTTGCTTACCAAGCTGTAAGTCAAATTAACTAAGCTTTATCAGCTGCTTTGTATATTAGTGTGTTCAAACTACCATCAACTAAAATAGTGGCATCAAAATGCTAACAAGTTTTGAATTGAGAGGACTGGTTGATTGTAAGGATTAGTGTTGTTCGTGATAAGCACTTTAAAAAGCCCATATAAAGGTTGATTACATGAAGCGACTTGTTTCGACTGCAATATTACTAGTTTCTGGGCAAGTTATTTTGAAGAAATCACTGTTTTAGATGAAGTCAACGTTAGTAGCGATTTACTTGCAATGGAGAATTAGATACCTACTAAAGATATTATAGGTAATAGTATCTACAAAGTAGGAATTGTTTCTAAATGAAATATTGCGGTGAAGTGACGTACACGACGTAAATAACAACGATCTTAAAGATTATTTTTTCAACTGGCATGTATAAGAATAACAGATTGTTTATTTAGTGCCTGAACCAGTAATTTTTTGTTAAAAGAACAATATAGTCCACCCTGCTCGTATGGAAAATAAATACCTACGATAATAGAATTATTTCAAATTTAAAATAACAAATTTATTTACAATGGATATAAAAGTATAATATTTATTACAAGGTATTGTTTATTATAGGCCAGTGGCCTATTTTTAACCACGAAGTGGTTCTATGAACCCTCTTTACTCCTAAGCTTAGTAGGTAGCTAGCCTTGTCCTTAGAAAGTGAGGAAGAATTTCCTTATTAGAGGTTAACGACTATCACAGGTTTTAGCGTCGTAGCCGCAAAGAGTACTATTTTTAAAATCCCGGTGTAGCCGTCTGGGATCGAACCCCGTTCGTCCGCCTAAAACTCAAACATGTTGCTTTTAACGGCTATTAAAATCAGTTAGCTGTTGGCTTTCATGGAACTATTAAAAATTTTAATTCTAAGGATGTGATTAGCTATAAGTTCCTAGAATATTTCCTTTTGATTCGATCTTTTTCGTAATATGCGGAGTTGGGCGATGACACATCGACTTTGATTGTCGACACTGACATGTCCACAAAGATGTACCAATGTAGAAAATGTCGATAATGTGAAATGGAAGGTGTCGTTCTAATTGTGAATTTGTGACAGTAGTGACGTAACTGTGACTGCTAAAATATGCAAAATGAGCGGTAGGAAGCTCAATTAAAAATACAGAAAATTATTGCTTGGAACAATAAAGGTGAATGAAAAGCACACGGTGCTTTGTGTGGAAGCGTAATAAAAAAATACGGCATTTCCTTTATTCTCTAATAACTGGGTATTTTTCTTCTTATTATACGTAGCATTTTTATGAGTAAAATAGCTGAGCTATAATACACTTCAGTTTACTCTTACATCAAAATTGACCAGATGAAAATTGTAAAAAGATTAAAGTGATATTACTACTTATAATTTTCAATAACAAACGCCTCAAACTGCGTTTTATAAACATTTTCAAGGATTTGATGTGTAATTATTCTAATGAATTTACCGATCGCTGACATTGTGACATTGTTGACATCTCCCAATATCTCAAAGCCGACATTATATTGTCTACGTGTCGACATGGACATGACATTATTGGCATGACATTGTTAACATGACATAGCGACATAACATTGTTAATATGAGACTGTCGACATGACATTGTTAACGCCGTCATTCTATACAGTGAGAATTTTTTCACGCCGAACATATAAAACCCACACACAATGCAAAAATATTTAATGTTTTCAAACTAAACATAAGTAAATGCAGATACCTTTAAGAAGCTCTACAAACCACTATTGTTACTTAGCAACCTAAAAGTTAGTTTTTTCCTATATTTGGTTTGAAAATCTCTCTTTCGTATGCCGTTCTTCATGTCTCCTTTTCTCTGTCATCTTCATATAGATTTTACATGGATAAAAAGAAAAACTGGGTAGGCTGGCTCAAGAGGTTTGTAAACGAATACCTCTTGAAAGGACAACACTTGGACCATCGAAACAAACACGAAGAAGTTGAGCCCATACCACCATAGTCATATTCAACTTATAAACGTACACATAATCTTAATTTAATTGATATGACCGCTGCTAATTACTAACTCTTTGAAAATTAAAAACAACTAATCCATGCTGACCATGATATAAGATAAAACCATTCTACTATACATGATTTACTCCGATGTTAGTGATTTTAATAAATTAGAGGTGCTAAACCTATTTCGTAAATAGCCTCAATTAGTATGCACAATGAATAACAACTTTTACCTACTTCAATTTTGCATACAATCCGTTTTAGAATAGGTTATGCATTTTCTAACGATTTAAATGCAAGAAAGGGTTCAGACCCAGATGGTGTAGCTTCAAGTATTCTTAAAACAATATATGATAAGAGTAAACAATCTGTAAAAGGCTTTACCCAAAACTTCCCTCGTCGACATTGGGACACTAAATAATTTAAAAAATCAATTAAGTTAGGGGTAAAAATATCTTCACGTTTCTAATAAATTAAATAAATTAAAAAAAAAAGTTACCGGTGGTCGAATTCGAACGGCAGGCGTACCGCGTATGCAGTCCCAACGTTTTGTGGGATATTGCAAGGGAACGGGCAATTTCTACCTGAGCTACGAAGCACCGACCCTTCGAATTCCTCCGTTGCAGCTGTATTAAGTAACATACTAATTTGTAGCTCTTTTTTGTATCGTACAACATTTATTCTGTATCTATTGGGGCCCATTTTTGGTAAGAATAAAGCCTGCGCAATGTACAAATTATTACTTACTGCTCACCTTGTATATATTTGTCTGAAATTTTCTCGGTTTCATGCTAGGTAGATATATAATGTGTATGGAAAATATAGTCTTCCTCCGACAAATAGTTTTTGAGTTACACTGGCAACAGACAGACAGTAAGACAGACGCAATAGAGAAAACCTGTATTTCGTCATCTAGGTACCCTGAAACGTGAAGATCTGGAGAAATCTCGAAAGGTGATCTTTTCGCGATTACAATACTTCCTTCGTCTCTTAGAAGAGGGAAGTAAAAAGGGATGAGTAAAAGTAGGCTGTGCAATGCAATTTTCGAAAACAAAAAATATGGCACATTATCTATATATATATATATATAAAGGAAAGTCACAACCCTGACTAATCAACGCAGAGCCGAAACCACTGGTACTAGAAACTTGAAATTTAGGTGGAAGGTTCAATTTATTACGTAAGGTAGTGCTAAGAAGGGATTTTTTGAAATTCGACTCCTAAGGGGGCGAAAAGGGGTAAAATGTGTTTTCACGAATTCCTCAATATCTTTTACACCCGATAAAATATCGATTTAGTGTTTGCTTGCAAAGATTACTAATGCTAATACCTAGAAACGTAATTTAGGATTTTGCCCTAATCAACCCCTAAAGGTGCAAATCTGGATTGGGGGTCAATTAATAAACCCTACGTATCTCCTATGTTTATTGAGTTAGAACATTATTTTTCGGCATATAGATGTACTTTTAAAAATATTTAGAAAGGGGTGTGAGGGAATTTGAAAATGTTAACCCTTAAGGGGTAAAAAAGGAAAAACAGGAAAAAGGTAGGAGTAATTTTTTTCGCTGTAAGTTCCATTTCAGAATAAAATGGGTTAAAAGGGATTTTTTTAAATTGAACCCCTACGGGGGTGAAAAGGGGTAAAATGTGTTTTCACGAGTTCCTCAATATCTCTAAGGCCCAATGAGATAGCGACTTGGTGTTTACTTCCAAAGATTGTGAATGCAATACCTAGAAACGTATTTCAGGATTTTGCCCTAATCAACCCCTAAAGGTGCAAATCTGGATACGGGGTGAATTAAAGAACCTTTCGTATTTCCTGTGGTTCCTGATGACCATGGTTTTTGGGCATAAGTGTGTTTTTTAAATCTTTAAAAAGTGGTTTAAAGTTTTTATTCTAAATTTCATTGTGGAAGGAGTAAAAAAAGGGTAAAAGTAAAAAGAAGTTAAAAAGAGGTTAAAGTTATTGATTTTTTTCGTGTGTTCAGTTTAGAATAAAATAGAAGGATTTCCGAAATTCCACCTCCAAGTGATGGAAACTGGTATGTTGCTACAATTTATGAATACAACATTTAATAAGTACCTACATTTATTATTCTTATACTAAACCTATAGTTTTACCAATCTATACAAGGAGAACGACAACTACATACACATTTCCAGGGGCTACGTGAAGCATAAAAGGGTTATGGAGAACTTTTTTCGGAAGAATATTGTTTGCTTTTTACCTACAATACTGTTTTGCAGCGTTTGTTAGTTTAGCGCACTGAGTTAACGAGGAGGGGAGCATTCTAGAATTCGTTTAAGATTTAGAAGAAAAAACATTTGTAGTCCTTACGAAGAACGGGCATCTTGCTAGTATAGTTCTATAGTAACGAAAATGAAAACCTACCCACCCAATGCCATGTCTATGACCTATGCTGTTTTTTGTTATTTGTGTAGATGATTATATCGTAGCTATTGTTATTATTTGGCTGTGTAGCTTTACAGCAAGACCTATTCAATTTATTTTCATAAGATGCAGCTGAATATAACTAGAAAATGTAAATGATTCATACTATATTTCTATTGGTATTATAGATCATACCGCTGATATTTTATCTCATTTCCGTTTGAAAACGTACATTGTATAGAAAACTGCTGCCATCATTTGACAGAAATTTATTTCATAACCTTTGGTTGAATGTAAAGAAATATCAATAACCCATATTATATTTTTTATTTGTATAGATAATATGAGTGAAAATATTCCATTCCAATTCGATTTACAAACGTAAAATATATAGAAAACTATTGTCATCATTGGATTGCCAAACATAACCATAAAGAAACTAGCTTTTTACATTTCTAAAATGCAATTGCACTTAAAAAGTTACAGAAAATACAACATTTTAACATATTTAATAAAGAAAGCGTTTAATATTAAGTAAAAAATAAGTAAAAATATCTTAGAAATTACATCAATTTGCAAAGTAAAAAAACAAAGCAGGCGGTCGGATTCCAACCCGCGCTCCCAGTCGGAATCCGGATGTTAGTCAGACGCTTGAACCGCTCGTCCAAGAACGCGTACCTATCGTGCGTTATAAAAAACGCGGTGACGACACGACCGATCTGCGCGATCGGTGCTGAAAACGTGACACATCAGAGATGAAGGTGCAACATATATTTATACTGATGGGGCCAAAATTATATATAACAACAATGAGATAACATGAGCAAGAAAATATCACGTATTGCTTGAATAAGAAAGAGATAAACATAGTAGCAAATATTCGAATAGGCTTGACGCTCATTTCAATTATGACATACCTATGTCAACTAAACATGCTTACTAAAATTGTTGCGTATAGTCATCTCTTTCTTACTCGAGCATTCTGTTAGGTTATTCATGTTATCTAATTGCCGTTATATGTAATTATGGCCCCATCCGTATATAGGGATGTAAATTACTACGTTTTAGTAATAGGCGAAATGACCGAAATGCCATATGATTAATAAAGTACGTTCTTTATGCTATTGTGTCTATGTGTATGTGGGCGTATTCTGCCATTTTCAGATAACTTGACTACATCGTGATAAATATTTGCTCATTTCAGGTTTAATCAAACGAATAGCAGGTAGTTAGATACATGTAAGGGATGATAGCGTCTATTTTTGACTACACTTATATTGTTAAGCTGGTATATAGCGTCTACATCACTACTTAATCAACAATGTTCAAAATAAAATAGTTGAAACGCTGTGTTTCACATAAATACCTTTTATTTGATAAACTAAACTACGCATTACCAATATTGCAAACAAATTTCGGCTTGCCTCTTTCTAGATGAAGAATTTTTCACTTTGTGTTACGCCTTGTAGATCCTGTAAACAAGGATTCTTGCAATATTTATTTGTTGTTGGCAGCTAATCTTCACCAATCGTCTTATAATACGCGATGCACAAAGATATTTAGGCAAACGTGACCATTTTGCTTATTACCGGAAAAATCTAACAACGGCCTATCACATTAAATGTAAATCCCCTGAAATACAATTTGGGTAAATAACAAATGTGCATAACAGCACAACGGTCTTTGCCCGTTTTATCCCAAAGTCAATATTCAAAGGCTAACTCAAAATTCAATCCGAGAGTGGGATAGGTATAATTTGATACAATTAAACAAATCTGAAAATAACATAAAGATATAATTTAGGCGCCAGGTTTGAAAAAGTCCAAACGAAACTTAAATAACAAAACCCTGTATCTAAAACCTGATTACTCAACTAGTATTGGATACGAAGCGTACAACCAAACTGTCGCCACTTTGCTGTGGTAAAATGAATTATTAACACCTGAAATGTTGCTCCTATAAACAACCACCAAATTTTGCATTGATAACATTTAAAATATTTGGTTTATTTAATCCAATGTAAATAACAAACAAATTAAATGGGGTATGAAGGCACAGTATAAACACTATAATATGGCAGTTACATATGCGATAAATAAATAGTTACACAATACAAATCTTAAAAACAACATGAATTGATGATTCACATTTGAAATTGCTAACAGAACACAGATAATTTAATAATTGATTATCTATTACTAATGAAATCGACTAAGCAACTATTCAAATGTTAACAAAACGAGTTATTCATGTAACTTTCATAGTTTTAGAAATGTCTTCCACCCCCGTTTCGTTGCCGGACCTTGTATGTATCAATCATATATTTATACTACATATTAAATATATGGAATCAATATTTATAATTTAGTACAACTTATATGTTTTCCAAATGTCTTTTTAAATATGAATTGTAAATGATAGTAATTCAATGTTAATTCACATTACTAACTCTAGTTTTGCAAAAAGCTCTTCGGTCACTAAACATAGCAAAAGACATATTTCAATCCGAACTTTGCTCCTGTCCATTAATTGTCGGGTTCCTTTGATTCTTCAAACGATTTAACTGCACGGCGTCGATATCCCTTCTCGATCATACCGAAGGGGAGAGGCGTATTTTCTGCAGTCTAGTTACAGTTTTAGAACATTCCAACCCACTTTAAAAACGTGCCCCACTTCGTACCTGTCGTAAAATGTTTACTGTAATTTATAAAATAAATTATTCAGCTAGGTGAGCTGGAGCAGGTACATAACAGCTTTTGCAGTATAATGAGCTTGTACAAAAGGTTTGCATAATAATGGGAGCCACGAACATCAACAGCAAGTTACAAGTGTAAACTCTATTACAACAACATGCAACTGCAATATCTTAAGCACCGGTGCCTCGAAATTTCTTAGTCAGTGTGGGCGGTATTTTCTAAACAACGAAACAGGATGCGTTTAATTAAAGCAATATGTGAATTAATGATGTTGCCACAAAATAATTTGATACCGGTAACGTCGCACTAGAGATAAGAAACACATTCAGGGGTTAAACAGCTCCCGTCGCTCTACCTTACATTCATCTTTACAGCTAGAGAAAAACACATACATTTGTCACAAGATGCATGCACAAGTCATAAAAAAACAAAGATAATTTTGACTATTCAATTCACCTGTCATCTGTCAAAAAGTGACCAATGAAAATCCACAATTTGACATTTCTTCACCAACGAAAAAAATATCAGCGGATATGTCGTCCTAGAAGGAATTCAAGTGAATATTTTAAACAAATGTGATTTTTATTAGAAAAGTCAATATTAGTGTTCTGTTACTATAGAAATTGCATAGTTTGTTGCTATATTTACTGAAAACTAATTTGGTAAAGTAGTTTGGTTCACTGAATAGACGGATATTCACTTATAATACCATTCTTACTCAAAGTTAAGTACAATATTTTTGCGTTGGTATCACTACTCATGTCCATTCGCCTTAGAATTAGGACTTACGCTAGAGCACTCGTCCTAATCGAACCTAAGCGCAAAGGACATTCGTGATACCACAGCAAAAATATTCTACTTAACTTTGACTACTCATGGTATTATAAGTAAATATCCGTCTATAGGTTAAAATAAACAAAATGAGTGTATAGGCACACCTTAAGTTGTAATTCCTTAAATTAAAGTGACAAGCATACGTGATAAGCAATGAACATATTAGAATATATTAGACACGACCAATCACCGTTGAAGGCGCGTTACAGCATGATAAAAGTAAAGACGCAAACGCCCAATACAAAACAACAGCAGATTACGGTTATGGCGTCACTTCACGCATTGTGAAAGAAAACGTTACACTCTAAATTCTAACGTAACAGTAAAACTAATTCAACAATACCTGGTTGTTAAGCGACGAGCTTGGTGTTGATGTCCAGAGGGAGAGCCGTCGTAGAGGGACGCTGAGGCAGGCGGTCAAATTGGCAACGTCGGCAGCCAGGTATTGCAAAACTGCGGGAAGTTTGCGATCAGAAAGGTGCCTGAGGGATTGACCACCCAACACAACGGGGCAGCGGACAAGTGCTTGCACAAGCAGGTACCACGGCCGCACGTAACGAAAATAAGTGTCCCGGAACAAAGACTAAGGTATCATCGAGCCAGTTTTTTTTAATCGGTAATAACGGTTAATGCGACGACACGATACAACAACAACCGAATGATACCATTTACGCTGCTCCACAACACGTTTGATCACATCCCCGTATGGTTTGGTACTTTCTGCATCACTCGCGCTACGACTGCATAACGTTCTCGAAAGCACCAACAGCGGTCTCCAACGGCCAGAGCCGGAACAATTCGGCTTGGCTATGTGAGTTCAAATGCCACGAGAAAACAAGTCGCGCTACCGGAATTGAGGGAAAAGACGCACGGCCGGGAAGCTGGTGCGCTCCGTAAAGTGTACAGCTGCACGAACATATGGTCAACTGTCTCGATAAATGGCACGGGTGTGGGGCAAGTGAATTTGAACTCTCTCTTCCACTGACACAACTGATTCATTCTAACGCCGCTTTCCGGTAGCACCTTTGCGCTAAACAACAACGGTCCGCAGTAGGATCAAAAATATACTATATGAGCGCACGGAGAAGCGGTTGCAAGTAGGCACAAGATTTGAAATGCGCTCTTCGCGACCGAGTGGTCTAAATTCAGGGAAGACATGTGAAGTGTATCGTGGACACGTGGGATTTTCACATGACCTTAACAACCGTTAATTCTTCCTATTGTATTTGATTCTGACTTTTTAACTAGTTAGTAGTATACAGATTTTGCAATGTATTCTATACTTTTTTTGTATTTCTTGCTTATTAGAGTGATTAATAAAGTGGTATACAAACCGGATATGGTTAAAAAACAAAGTGTGCTGAATGAGTACAAAATAATACAGAACACAAAAGGTGGATAACTCGTTGAATTGAATTTGTAGGGCAGGCACTGTAACTACCATGCCACTACAGAAAATTCCTTCATTTGTAGATTTTCAATCCATTTCACAAAAATAAATTAGTACAAAAACCGCAACTGGGGCTAGTAGGCGAAAGTGGCCGCATAATCAACCGTCGATATGGATCTCTTCAAAAGAAAAGAAATCAAGAGTTGATGCTGCAACTATCGTTCACCTTAAATGAAAATGGCGACTTTTTTGAGCGGATTATGCTTTTGCAATCAGCCAATAAATGGCTTAATACTAAACTGATGAAGTTGAACAACAAGTGTAACATTATTTACCTTTAACAACGTCAGTTTCTGTATGCAGCAGAACAACGTAGATACCATCAAGGAGCTGTACAAGATGCAGGACTTAAAGAAGATCGTTTCCAGAAAGCAAAGGACCGATAAGCAGGTCAGAAAACATGAGTTCAGCAGCAATCAGTTCCGATCATCTACAGGAGAACCACAGGAAGCAATACCAATAGCTGAGAATGACATTGGGCTCTTGAAAAGGAAAAGAACACGTTACTTCAGTAATTGAAAACTGTAGAAGTACTCGCCCAGGTGGAAAAATTGCAGAACAGAGAAGGAATGAGTGCAAGAAGTGAAAAAATAACTAAAAGAGTTGAACAAGAAAATTTCAAAGTAAGCTCGCCTATTAAAACTGAACGAAAAAAATCTGTAAAAGGCTTTACCCAGAACTTCCCTCGCCCGAATTGGATCAATTTGCAAATTTAAAAAAATCTGTAAAAAATTTTACCCAGAACTTCCCTCACGCGAATTAGATCAATTTGCAAATTTAAAACAATGTATCCCGCCGTACCTGCATAGCGATCGTAACCGTATCTCCGCAGCGGATGTATGTCTAATGTAACAGGTGGGCCACGGGAGCGGGAAGTTTTGAAAATGTTATTATTTCGTTACTATGCATAGGTTGCCGTGGATTTGTTTGACACATCATTTGTTAGTTTATGCCATTTAGTAATCATGGAACAGTGGTCCGGCGAACAACGTTCTTTTGTGATTAAATTATACTACAAAAATAATGATTGCGTGGTCGCAGCACAGCGGCAATTTCGAATCCATTTCAAGATCGCCAGATCTTACGGCATGTGACTATTTTTTGTGGGGCTATCTAAAAAGCAAGATTTTCGTTGATAGACCACGAGATATTCAGGAACTAAAAATAAAAATTCGGGAAGAAATTGCTATTCCATTGGATATGTTGCGTCGTTTATGCAGAATTTCAACATTCGGCTTCAAGAGTCTATAGAGAGAAGGGGAAGCAATTTAGAAAGCATAATTTTTAAGAAATGAAAATGGCCTACACTTGTCTTGTTATTGTTATAATTTGTTTTAATAAAATACAAATATTTCCTGAAATACGTCATTTTCAAAACTTCCCGCTCCCGTGGCCCACCTGTTATAATCGTGTTTGCACAGCAACCATTGTGCGAGCTGTGTGTGTGTATCATGTTGACCTTGTTACTCTATCTCTTAGGTCCGTGGTTCTGAGTAGAGCACAGTTAATTTGGTGCCCAACAGTGAATGGTCTCACCGAGCCCGGTTCAAATCGCAAGGCTGCGAAAAATTCCGGCCCTCGCGAGATTCGAACCGAGGACTTGCTTAATGCAAGGCAAGCGCCTACCCATCTGCGCTACTCGGCTTGTACCTGCAGCGAAATTCCAACTGCGCTATCAAGCCTTATAAAAATAAGTGCAGCGCGCGCCTCTCTTGAACACAACTGTCTTATTGTTGAAACGTTTTTACTCTTTTGTGATATTATCCTGTATCGGTCGACTCTTATTTTCGGCACATGTAAAGCCTGACGTATGTGAAAGTTATTACTTCCTTCTACTTCAAAACTAACCCAAAAATAAACAAAATTTAATTTTTGAAGGTGCTCACCCTGTATATATTTGTATGAAATTGTACCGGTTTCATGCGAGGTAGATATATAATATGTATGCAAAATATCGTCTTCCTCCAACAAATAGTTTTTGAGCTATACTACCAACAGACAGAGACAGACAGACAGACAGACAGACGGACAGACAGACGGAATTAAAAAAATCTCTTTTTCGTCATCTAGGGACTTTGAAACGTGAAGATCTGACGAAATCTCGGAAGATGATTTTTTTGTGATTACAATATACTTCCTTCGTCTTTCAGACGAGGGAAGTATATTGTAAACCAAAAGATGGTATATTGTAAACCAAAAGATGAAGTAACTAAACATAGGAATACAATAAACGAATCAGCCGAAAACGAGACTAAACAAAAACCGTAAACAAGAATCCTAGAAGTTCCTCTAGTGGAAGCTACAGAATGAAACAGAACTGCAGAGGCTCAAGGATCAGGTTCAAAGAGAATAAAACTAGTTGATTAACACGATGATCATATCTAATAGACAACAGAACGCGTTAAAAAAAAAGATGGAAGAGGCAGCTGTCTTTAGCGCGTGACTGAAGGACGCCTACTCTGTACAAAAGAAAAATAGCTCAGGACCAGAAGATCTCTGGTTGAATAGCTTCTTGGATTCGGCAAGTGCTGGATATTTTTCTAAATACAGAGAACGCCCAAGCTCACTATATTTGCTATTGGAAGATGTAACAACGTTGTATGAGCCACTTACTTTTTATGCACCCATTGCTTCTCACGGCGTTGGAGAATTGAACCAGTGTAGTAACTCGTGTCGTCTTTCGTTTTTTTCTCTGGTATTGTTCCCGTATTATATTTGTCACTTGTCGTATTTGATTACATACATGCTCAATTAATTTTGCCCCAATGTCAAACCCCGATAAGAAAAATAAAACTCTAGATGCAAAAGCATTAGCTATATCGACTGCTATTTTGTAATCGTTTGACTGTTAAAAGGTGACTAGAGGTGGAACTATAGATGGGATTTATTTTTAGTTCTATTTATCTAGTTTTATAACTGTTCTACTACAGCAATTAGTGTAATAACGTTATTAACATTGAGTTTATCATACCATTTATCAATTGTGTAAGTAAATTAATTGGTAAAATGTGGAAAAACTGTGTAACAAGTTCACGCAAATTCTGTCATGGCTTGAAATAAAAAATGTTGCTGATGTAATTAAATGTGCCCAATACTGGAATACAAGCCCCTCGGCAAGTTTAAACAGGAGCAAAGTATGGTTCAATGAGTGCAAAATAATAGTTAAATAACACAAGAGGGCGTGGAGCCTTTGTTGAATTGACTGCTGCAGGGTGTAAAAAATACAAACAAACGCATTACAAATGTAAATATACGATTTCGCGTTAGTGAACCTTCTAGAACGCAAAGAAACTACAAAAACTCTGAACTTTTACAGTACTTTATTCAATTAGTTAGGTAGTGTATAGTTTGTTCCTGATTACGAAAGGAAGTCATGACGTGCAACCCGATTTTATAAAAAAGGCAACCTTGTTATTCTCCTTAGCATAGAATTTCGGCTTAAAGTACTTAAAGTAACGGCTTCAGATCGGTAAAAGACAAGATTCCAAGTTTAAAAACCGCTGGCGTGTATCGCATTCCTTGTTCTTGCGGCTCGAGTTACATTGGACAGACTGGTCGTTCCGTTGATCTAAGACTCCAAGAACACAAAGGCGATTGCAAACACAAACGCATCACAAAATCAGCCGTAGCTGAGCATACTTTTACAAATGGGCACACTCTAGAATTTGAGCATGCCAGAGTACTTGCCAGAATACCTCATTACTTCCCGCGAGTGATACGTGAAGCCATAGAAATAGAAAAACATCCAAATAATATAAACAGGGAAGATGGCTTTAAGCTTACTAAAACGTGGACCCCTGTGATACACGATCTAAAGCATTACAACCACTCTGCGTCATACGGCCACGCCCCGCGGATTACGTTGCACTCGGATGACCAGCCAGCGTTACGCCACTCCGCGCGCCTGACACAGAGGACTATAAATAGCTCCACACCGACCTTCGGTTCTGAGTGCGACTTTCACTCTGATCATGCAAGCTGCAAGGTCTTGCGAAACGTTAGTGAATATGGATGCACAAACAGCAAAACGGCCAAATCTGCCTAAGTATCCTCGTTCTCAAGATACTCAAACAACACGAGCCACCAAAGAGCATGGCCATCGCGCGGGTTTTTGCTCGACTTCACCAGGTGCAAGGCACATTAAGCCAGAAAATGCTGGGTGTTCATATACAAATACTACGCGGTCTAAGCCGAAATTCTATGCTAAGGAGAATAATTCGAGTAACCGCGAAAGCCTCAAACAGTACAAGGCAACCTTGGTGAGCGAGTGTGGTTTTTGCATACAGATGTAATGCAAAACAGGAGTTTTGCAACCACAAAATATATACTTAGTAATCGTAGTAACGATACTATATTTAAAAATAATGAGAACAAAGTAGTAGAAAAATGTATTCTTTAGTCTAAATTTTGTACACACCAGGCACTTCAAACTTGTATAGGTCAGGGATTGATTAAAATGACATTACTTGAATTTAAAATGAGTAATTAAATAACAAAATTGAACCCAAGTTCTAGCCCGTTCCGAGTCTGCCGCTTGCACAACTGCGCTACGACCGTGCTCGAAGTGTACTAGTTTCTGCTGAGTTATAAAGACACCACACTATTTTGTCCTATTTGTGATATATACCCGGTATCCGTTAGGTTTCATTTTCCCCAAGGTAAAGCCTGAGCTATGTGCAAACTCTTACCTTTATCTACTTCCTCAGTTAAAGCAAAAATAACAAAACTTTATATTTTTTAAAATGCTCACCCTGCATATATTTTTTCGAAATGTTCTGGGTTTCATACCAGGTAAACATATTATCTATATGAAAAATATCGTCTTCCTCCAACCAAGCAGTTTTAGAGTTATATCGCGAGAAAGGTAAAAAGCTGTGAATAATTGTAGATCATTCTTTGCGTATATGTTCCAGACGAACATGATATCAGAGAAAAGATCCTTGCAGTAATTTTTCTGTATACAGGGTGTCAAATCGATAGTGCTAAACTTGAGGAGCTGATAGAGGACGTTAAAATATAAAAAGTTTGCATATAAACGTTTTCCTGTAAATCGCTTGCCGCCGATATAAGGGGTCGTTCTATATAAAATTCTTAGCGCAGACTATACAAAAAATAATAGGCATAATAACAAGTGTTCATTGGAATTTGTGGTATAATTAACTTTGGAAATGTTGAAACCATGTGGTGCATTACATTATATGGTTGGATGAATAGCATCATATTTAAATCATATTTGCTTCAAATGATGCACAATTTATTGGTATTGCAATTGAGTAGTACTACTATAACAACAAACAACTTAACGGCACCAATTTGCCATTGCCAGTAACACAGAAGCTTGTTATGAAAGTTTAGAATATGCGTATACTGTACGACCGACGTACACAAAACAACGATCACAGCTAACTAGACTACATAAGCGCGCGTGTGATAATTGTCAAGAGCTTATAAGTGGCACTCCAAATTTTACCTTACAGTAGCTGCTGTGTGTAAAAATGTTAGAAGGCTGTCATAGAACTGTCATAGAATAACTAGCATAATCAGTCACTGCATGGTATTTGATAAAGATCTCGCATAGTATTTTTTTGCCGTAATGTGTTTTAATTTAGTAGAAAATTAATTCCAAGTATTATCATTATAACTTGCAAGTCTAAGGTTATAATTTTTATTTATTTCTCACTTGTAAACATCAATTTATCAAGGCACTGTATTAATCAAGAATTTTATTTTAACAAGTTACTAACTTGCAAAATCCTTTACAAGTTAACTGGCAGCTGTTACAAGCGTGCTCGCCAGTCACCTTCTTAAGCTAGTAAAACCTATTACCTTGCGTGTATTGTTGAATATTTTATTTGTGCCTCACTTGTAGATAACTAGAAATTTACCATTTATTCAAATTGTCAAACTGACAAGCAACTAAATTCATCAATATGACACATACTAAGGAAGACAACTCTGGCTTTGCATGCTATCATTTATCTATGAGCACGCTTGTAAAACTGACAGTTAACTTGTAAAGATTTTACAAGTTAGTAACTTGTTAAAATAAACTTTCTTGATTAATACACTGACTTGATAAATTTATGTTTACAAGTGACGATCAATAAAATACTATTATCTTCATCGTGTTGTTATAGACTATTAACCAAATTAATTTGAGTATCGTTACGAGCTTTATTACCGTACTCATTGCGGTAATGGAATTTATTCATGAAGATAAAATATTGAAAAATACACGTTTTCGTATGGCACATAACGAGACTCGTTGATTGCCGCAAAACTCGGCTCACCGCCTCGTTTTGGCAATCAAACTCGTTTCGTTAAGATGCTCATAATCAAACTTGTATCGTTAATATCTATTACAGGTTTTTTAACTTTATAAAATTTAATGGATATAAGGAAATCCATACATTTTAATGGTATTGTTTATATTATTAATTATTGCTAGTGTTGTTTGTGTTATGATGTGAAGTATAAAATAGCCTAATACTTAATTTTTTTTCGGATGTCCGTTATTACTGTGAATGTTATTTAATTTAATGAAATTTTAATTAACTTTTGAAAGATGGACAATTTCTGTTATTCTGTATTTCATACCCACATTTTTAAGCATTATGTACCGATCAAGCATAATTTTATCTTTTGGTCTCCGTGTTACCTAGCAATCCGAAAATGGCTTCCTGTTTTATGGTAAATTGTATATGAGCGTTTGAAATTATTTAGTTAACATTTTTAAAAATCATCCTTGGGTATAGTAGTATCTAAAATCTATCTAAGGTATCATCCATAATGATAAGTGTTAAAATTGAGCTCAATGTTAAAGTTATAGGAGCTCCAAATATTTATTTATAATGTTGTTTATTTACAGTGAAAAATTATTAAAATTTAATTTGATACATACTAAAAATTTTTATTTCGAATATTAGGGCAGCTGTCTACTAAATGTTAAATTTGATCAATTATATCAGTAATTAAGTCAAAGGAATATTAGTGAACAACTGCACTATATCAAATGAAATGATAATATGATTATCAGGTAATTGATAGTTATTAGATCTATTAGCAAATTCAAAGGCATCTTTGATGTTATATTATTAAAAGCTTTAGTGAAAATATTTGAAATACATGTTGATAATTTATAAGTGGGCGAAATAATACTAGATATTATAGAGCGCAACGGTACATTCGATTTATATATTTTGGATAAACCATGCATTTTTGCTAGGATTGATATCCCAGTTATTAATGATAATCAGAAATTACAACGAGCATTGGATTAGTTGTTATGGTAATAATTACGTTTCCTTGACTTCTATTTTTCTCTCACGAATAACTAATGATGGACTTTCTGTATTTGAAACACTATTAGGTTGAGGAGAAGACTAAAAGAGATAAAACAGTTTTTAAATAAATCAATCTTCTCGTACATATTTTTTGTTAATGAAATTCTTGTCCATAAAAAGTTTTAATAAAAAATGTCCGTAAGGGTTGCTAACTTCAGCCCCTTAAAGTCGTAAGTAAAACTTAAGAAACATTTTATGATTTCACAATTTTCCCGAAGTTTATCCTACCTATTGGTAGAGCGGATCTGTCAATTTTCATTCTTTCCAGTTTTTAAGTAAAATTGTAAAAACACCATAACCCTCCTTTTTTGGAATATGTAACGCAGAGAAGAGGTATTTAAAAGAAAAAAGGTTTATATGCATTCTTTGTTTTGTTTTAGCGTTCTTTATAACAGTTATAACCTCTTCACTTTTGGTACTATGGTTTCGAAATATCTCATATAAAAGTAACAACCTTTATAATGAAATTTACAAACAGCTTAAACATCAAATAAATAGCAACAAAAAGTATTTCACTAATGTGCAAGCAACAGCCATCATGCGCCTGTTGGGTGTTTGGCTCTTGCGCACATATTGACTTTCTTCTGAAGCGCGGATTACCTAAACTTGAGACTACACGGCAACAATCCTTAATTAGTTGATTGACTAAAGTCTATCGTAAGACGATCAATAAGTAGTAATCACTGTCTGGCAAGGAGGAAAACCCCTGAAAGTGATAAGAATATCGAAAAATGGGAAATCGCTCTTAAAATTAGTTAAAACCTCACCTGGAATTATTAAAATCAGCCTTTATTTGCGTTAAAAAAACAGTGTAATCACACACAGAGTAACATAACCGTGGCCTGAGCTCGATACAAAATCGTTTTAAAGGGAGTTTCTAAAATTCTCGATTGCGCAAATCTCACCCATTGTAAAAATTTAAGGCGTCGGAAATTGGAAGTTATAATAACAATTTTCTAGTTTTCAGAATTGACAACTCAATATGAAAGAATGCATTAAGAAACTTCTTCTTCCTCTTATGAAAGAAGAAGGTGCCTAATCCATTTAAGGCGAAGGAAATTGGAAGTTATAATAAAAATTTACGAGTTTTCAAAATTGACAACTCAATACGAAAGAATGGATTAAGACCAAATGAAACAAATATAAAAATTCTTACAAATTAAGAAAAAATTAGTCAAGAGGCTGAAATAAAAATACTTTATCGACTAGCACCGTCGGTATTTCGAAAACAAAAAGAATGTTAAAAAAACAAAAAATCGCTTTAAGATTAAGAAGAGTAATGTGTAACCACTACTTGCTCACAGTTCTATTATATACTGTACAGACATATACTGCAAAAACCATGGTGGAAAAGAAGCACCTAAAAAATGTAGATGGGCTGCCACACCATGAGACAAGCAGTCGGACAACGGAATGAAGAGCTTCAACGGTATAAACCTTGGCTGGGCAGAAGTAGTAGAGGTCGACCACAAAGCAGATGAGTGGGTGACACAGAACAGAGACTACTAGAAACATTGGAATAAATAAGAGGACGAAAAATGAGAAGAATGGTTATCCATAGAATTAATAATTTCTTAGAAATTCCTACATTCAAATTGCATGTTCTGTTTTTTGAAAATGTTTAAAACGCAAAATACTTTATTACTATATTTCTGATTGTTCAAAAACCGTAGCTGGGCAATCTGTGTACGATTGAACATGATCATTCTGATCAAATTTAAACAATTTCATTATTATATTCATTGTTAACACAGAGTGTGGATTCATTCATTTTCCTATAGCCTCGTCTAACTGAAATTATTTCCATGTGTAAGGGGCCTTAGTTACTCTACTTATACTTCACATTAAAGGCAGTACGAGTAAAATATTTTAAATAAGCATTTTAAATTCACATAAAATAGTATTGTATAGACAAATTCAATGATTTTCGAGAAAGAGTTATGTTTGTTTTTAATCTAACAGTGAGTGA
The DNA here is from genome assembly GCA_940337035.1 of Agriotes lineatus. NCBI lineage: Eukaryota > Metazoa > Arthropoda > Insecta > Coleoptera > Elateridae > Agriotes > Agriotes lineatus. The sequence continues at coordinate 126,578,982 of OW679196.1, forward strand.
AATTCTTTAGGTAGACGTGTGCTATTCGACACATCATAGATCATTCCCCTGATATTACTGTCATTGCCAGTATTATTATCGTCGGAACATCTCGCCATAACGAAATTTACAATTCAAAAATGATTGATATGACCGATTATTTAACCCTAGGGTGGGCGAAAATTATCCACAGCTTCTTATTTGTTTCACTCCTTTATTGAAAATTATTAAGAAATTGAGCATTCTTTCGACATGAATTATTCGGTATTGTAATAGCCAATTATTGCACAGTTAAAACTTTTCTCTGACAAAAGTGTGATGATGACTAAATAACCCCAGATGGTTCAATTCGAGACAAGAAAATTTTATATAATGTGGTGTTGAGATCCGCCATAATTAAAGTCGGTAGACTGGACATAACGCAACTGCAGCTTAAATATGCTACATTAGTGAACAATGCGTTTTAAACTGCGATCCAGCTTCAGTTTCTCGCTTCGTTTGTTATTCCCACAGCACGGGCGTGATTGCAGGCAATGAGATTCCCAGGTTCAAGTGTAGGTACTACTCGTATATCGAAATTAGTTCTGCATGCATCTGTTTATTAACTAAATAGCAGTAATTACCAGGCAGCACATGCCAAACACATTTTGCAGGTATGAGGAAGATTGGAAGTAATTGGGCTTCTTATTTAAAATGTATACAATACTACAGAGATAATGAGAATAAATATTTTATTAACGTTTGGTGTGGTAGTTGCAATAATGCCATTATTGGCCCATTTGTTATAACGGTATAGAGGCTTAGTTAAATAACATTCCATTACATTTAAGCACAAAATGGTATTTACAACGGGACGGTTCAACTGCCCATAGTGCAACAGTGGGCGGTGAGGCAACATTTGAACCAGTTGTTTAATACTAGTGGATAGCAGCTCACGGCCTTATACCATAATCAGAGATTGCCTGACACGACTCTGCCCGACTTTTTGCTAGGGGACATCCGAATCATATTATTTACACATAAAAGTATAATGACATCCAGATGCTTCAAAATAAAATTGAGCAAACTCTAGGTGGCATCGATAGAAGAAAACTGAGTCGTCTTTCATGAAACATCAATTGATGAGCAGAAATATGCACCATATGCTATAGTTAATTGTGTGCAATAGCTATTTAAGTAACAAGGAATGTAAGGCCCTATTAACATTTGAGGTAGGCAAGTACAAGCCAAGACGAAGTCGCGGCTTGTTGCCTGCCGAAAATGTTAATAGGCGATACATTCCAAGTTATCTTATTATATTTTTCCCGCTGCTTATCGAAATTTTCCTAAATTTTTGAAAAAATTGTTTGGTTTGTCACCTGTCACCAGGATTAGTTTTCGTGAGTCGTGTTACCTGTGAGTGTCATATGTCACATAAACACTTGCAATTTATAAACAAAACGTCTAAATCTGCATCTTGCTTTGCTAATTTTATTATCCTAGGAACTTAATAATAATATTAAGTTCCGTTGTCAAGAAAAAGCAGCAAACAAATATAATCACCGACTTACTCGTTTTGTTACTAAGGCTGTATCACTAACTTACATGATCAGCAGCGGGAAAAATCACTTTGTTTGTGCTACTTACTTGTTTATTGCTTCAAGACAATCGAGACTTCGTTATCTATATATATATAAAACTGAAAGTCCTGACTCACTCATTCATTCATTCACTCGCTCAAACACTCATCAACGCCCAGCCCAAACCCTTCGACCTAGAAAGCTGGTTCCCTTTATAATGTATACAAGGAATAAGCAAGGATATTTAGAAATTCAACCCCTAAAGGGGTTAAATGGGGTTGCAATTTTGTATGGAAAAATAATAGTAAATAGACATTTTGACTTGAAACTTCGTAGAAGTACTCCTAAAAACAAATAAGCAAACACGTATTTCGTGATTTTTAGAAAATCAACCCTTTAGGGGGTGAAATGGGGTAAATAAACCTAAAAATCGATATGGGTGTCGTTATTGAGGTTTTTTGGGACGTTGATTGCGAAAATGGCATTTGAAATTTGGCAGGAAGCTTACTCATAGGGAGTAGGCATCCGCTAAGAAAGGATTTTTGAAAATTCAACCCCTAAAGGAGTAAAAAAGGGGTTGGAATTTTTTAAGATCAAATTTTGAACTAAGTCATTCAAAGTTTTTGGAAATTTGTCCCCTGAAGGTGAAACTAGGAGATGACGGGACGAGACGGAAAGGGACGGGACTAGACGGGAAGGAATGGGAATGGATAGAAAGGGAGAGGAGGGAACGGGGCAGGACGGGACGGGAAGGAAAGGGATGGGATGGGAAGGCAGGGGAGGGGAGAGAACGGAGCGGGACGGGACGGGACGAGAAGGAAAGGGATGGGATGGGATGGGATGGGATGGGGGGGGGGCGGGGTGGGACGGGACGGCACGGGAAGAGATGGTACGGGACGGGACGGGACGGGGCCGAAAAAAGGGACGGGGACGGGAAAAAGGGACGGGGACGGGAAAAGGGGCGGGGACGGGGACGGGGACGGAGACGGGATGGGATGGGATGACAGAAAATAATTATTATTTAATACACAAATAACGGACCTCCCGCGTACGGAGTCGCGGGTAACAGCTAGTCATAGATAAAAATAAAAAGTGAAATATCTTGGTTATTTTCAATTGTAGACATACATAATGTGCTATACTTTTTAGAGAGAACATTAGTTTTTATACAAAAACTTACAAATACAGGGTGCTCAATTTAAACATGGAAAGTTGACACTATTTTCTGTTAAACCGGAAAGGCAATAAATAACAAAATTTGAGATTTGTAATACTAGTAAAGTATTCTGGCACTTCTTCTATTTAGCCTAATTTGTAACTTTAAGAATAAACAGGTGACCAATAGTGGACAGGTTAAAATTAGCACCTTGTATACAAATGTGTTAAAATAGTTTACCAAATGCTTGGATTCATACTGCTGAATTAAGCAGGCTTCAATAAAATAGCATCTTTTATTTACTCATATAATGTGTATGTTAGCTGTCAGCTAGAAGTTATATTGAATGGTTTCCCTACTATAATGACTATAAAAACGAAATAGAAAAAGTGGAAAAAAATATCTATATTACAAAGAGCATAAATTATACCCGACTACCAGACCGTACCTTCTATTAGTGATTTTCACTTTCAAACATTAGAATCCAGAAGATGTGTATGCGATGCTATGTTTGTATAAAATCGTATATTTTCTAAGAGATTCAACACAACTATTCTAGCTAAATTTAATATACCTCCTTATGCGAATAGGTCGGTTCCAAATTTTCTATTCCGGTTATACGAACAAATTATTTGATCAATTTTTCTGTATATTGGATGACGCATTTGATAAATTCTTGTAGATACGTATATATATTTTTATGTCTATAAATTAATTTAAAACGCAGATTGTGGAGATTTTTGATGAAACACAGCTATAGGAGTATGCAAGACTACATTGGTATCTTTATATAGATAAGTTGTAAGTTAGGTTAATTTAATGAAATATTTGCTTATTTTATAATTATTTCTTGGCATTATCTACACTTTTTATAAACCTGTTGTTTGGTGCTTTTTATTGGGTTTCGGCCTGTTATCGCCATTATATAAATAAATAAATAAATGTCATATTATTACCGTAATATTTCAAACAGCCAAAATGCCGACATATTTTAAATTATACACAAATTCTACAGTACATAAAAGTACTACAAATTATTGACCAAACAGTCTAATTATCCATATAACCAGGATTTTTGAAAAATAATAAAATATTTAATTCAAATCAGTTTGGCTTCCTTGAAAGTAAATCAAACAACAATGCTATAGAGAAACTGGTTAGCTTCAAATTGATTCGTAGTCGAATTCACTTAAACAAAACAAACTTCTTGGCTGCTTGGATACAATTGCCGGCCGGCTAGTTCAAGAGGGACCCGGACACTTCGCCCACAGACCACTTCGCCCACTTGTCTTTTAGTACCATATCGCCCAACCGGAAGTCCACTTCGCCCAATTTTTTATATATACCACATCGCCCAACACGACCACTTCGCCCACATTTTCACGAGGGACACAACGCCCAACAGGACCACTTCGCCCACATCTTAGCGAGGGACACAACGCCCACATCGACCACTTCGCCCAAAGTTTATATAGTCCCACAACGCCCACAACAGGACCACAACGCCAAAAATCCGTTCGTTAGAACTCGGTTAATGCACACGCACAGTTTTGAATAATAATGGCAAAGCTCTGTGGCCACAACGCAACGCCCAAAGTAGATTCGTGCGAATTAAGCTAGGTTAGGTTAGATTAGGTTAGGTTAGGTCAGGTTAGGGCGAAGTGATCCTGTTGGGAGTTGTGTCTCTCGTGAAAAGTTGGGCAATATGGTATAAAAAGACGGGTGGGCAAAGTGGTCGGCAGGCGAAATGTTCAGCCACGTATGTGTGCATTAACCGAGTTCTAACGAACGGATTTTGGGCGTTGTGGTCCTGTTGTGGGCGTTGTGGGCCTATATAAACTTTGGGCGAAGTAGTCGATGTGGGCGTTGTGTCCCTCGCTAAGATGTGGGCGAAGTGGTCCTGTTGGGCGATGTGGTACATATCAAAAATTGGGCGAAGTGGACTTCCAGTTGGGCGATATGGTACTAAAAGACGAGTGGGCGAAGTGGTCTGTGGGCGAAGTGGTATGGACCCGTTCAAGAAGACGGTGTGCAGTTCTCTATGTTCGAATAAATGATTAAAAGTCAAAAGGCCGTCAACGAATCTTTACCCATTAACGACAAGTATAGCCCAGCATTCAACTGAGAATTCGTAAACTCAAGTAGCACATAATTTCCTGAAACAATAGCTCAAATCACTCATAGTTAGCAGTAACAAATAATAACATTCAAACGCTAATATTACAGTGTATGACAACAGATTAAAATGGAATACAACCCAGCACGGGGTAGGGGTGACAATCAAATATAAACTCATAAATGTTTTACGGCCATAACTGCTAAATTTAAGGTGCACCTCTACTAGCAAGAACAATAGCTTATAACACAGTTTAAACAACGTTACAAAAATAAACTATAACAGTTTTAAAACAAATGCGGTGGCGAGTAACTTCAGTTTCGTGGTTAGAAAATCATCGTTCAGGTACGCAGCTCATGAAGCGAACTGTAGATAGCGGCCGGAATCCGAAATTCTAACTGAATTCGGTAGCAATCGGGTGAAGCCTTCAGCACCAATTCACTGTTCGCAGCATTGTATAACTTAAAATAAAAAAAGAAAACAAAATCTATTCTTAGTTTCTTCTGGTTGAGCCTCTTCTACACGCTAAAGGAGATTATGTGATGGCCCAGATAAGCAAAAGCGGTATGCCGCCCAAACATCAGAAGATCTGAATTGCAGGTGTTAAATTCAAATCAGGTCAAGGACGACGTGCTCAATTGCGATGACTGCAATTTTCGGAAAGCTTCGAACTTACGATTTTCAGGGTCACCGATGTGGTTGCCGAGATATAACTTGGACCACGTTAAAACGAGGCAATTCGTGCCATCTGTATTTATATATGTTATACCTTTTTCTTATATACATTGCCAGCAGCAATCCTAACCGTATCCTGTATGTCCTAGCATGTTAAGTTAGCACGCCGTATAAGCAATCGAATTGTGTTAAGTGGACACGCGTCATAGTGCCTTAGAGCGAGTGTAACGTGATAAAAAATGCAATACAGCTAATTCGAAATGCCAAGTGATAACGAAATCGCCGCATTGCATTTACGAAGAACGGCCACGACGCCTTGGACCTGCGGGAAGTAAGTCGCACGAAGCCCTCAAAAAGTGCGTTGTGACCTGCAAGTCAGGGTCGCAAGTGAATGTTTGGCCTGCAGTAATTGCCGCGGACCCCCGAAGCCTCCTGAGCGTAGAATTAAGCAGCGACAGTGTCCAACCACTTGTGCTGTCCCTCAAAAGATCTGCGGCCAGAGAAGAGCTGTTCGTGTCCTGCCACAAGAATACTGAATTAACAAAAAACCAGGTTAGTTCACCCTAGAAACTTTGCTACAAAACAAGTGGCGATTGCAACATTTTGAGTAATTGCTGCTCCAATGCATGGTGGCGTATCAAAGACGACGGGGATTTACCTGTAAGCAGCTGACGCAAGGTTATTGCGTCATCGGTCACCGAAATCCGCTGTGTAAATTAAACGGGCCAGATTCCACGACGTGCGAGAGCGTTATAAGAATCGACAGGTTCGCGAAGTTTAATGCCATTTCGCGTCAGTGACACTGAACTTGGCGTTAATAATTTAACTCTAGCGGCTTATTTAAACTGTTTTGTAGGCCCCTATGCAGATTACATGTCTTTTTATGTAAACTGTCCGGTTGCAGGTGACCACGAGCTGACCTCAACAATATTAGCTACTCTTAGCTGCACTGATGATGTTAATAGAGTCTCATAGCTCACCGACTGAATAAGCTAACAAATCAGGGCATTGTAACGTAATAATTCAGTAGTGTGTAGGGCTAGGCAAAAGGCCGTGTTATAACGTATAGCTAATGATTGGTGAATCTCTTTTGATCTTCCAATTGAGCGTGAGAAATATGTCTCAATACAACTGCCAAGGCTACATCGTCCGCACATTCGGCGAGGGTCAAGAACCGAAAACCATAACTTGCATATCCGAAACAACCACTGCACAATTTTAAAACACGTAAAACCAAAGTCACCGTAATTGCTCCATAAAAGAAACAGAGGCGCTGAGAACAAAACCACAATTCGAGAGTCGTTGTCCGGCCGGAATCGAGGAAGGCGGAGAGCGCGCGATATTGCGAATTAATAGAGGTGCAGTCGAAACGTAACAAACTAGTTACAGATGTATCAAATAATTTAAATAATTGGGAAAGATGTATAGCTGTTTTCGTAGACCTAGCAAGTATTTGATGCTGTTCCTCACAAAAAAATGGTTGAAGTATAACTCGATATAGAATTAGAGGAACGGTGGAATAGAAAAAATAAATGATACAATTAGTAACAAACAACAAATAATAATCAGAGTAAGGCAAGCTACTCTAATGGGTTAGATACTGTTTATATCTTATTTGAACTCTCTATTAAAGTTATAAAACGCAGGAACAATAATTATTAAGAACTAGCTTGATTACCACAAACTAAGTCTTAATACTTAAAAGAAGCTGACAATATTAAGTACCTACTAGTGGACCCGTTGCAAAATATTTTGCAAGTTACAAAACTTCTTTGTAACGTGTGGCAGGAGCTATTAGGTAATATTTACAAGTTTCAAAACTACTCACACCTGATATTGCTACATATACTTGACCATGGTTAAATGCTGGTTGTGGCATATACGATATATTCCCACTTTATTCGTAGATTGTCCTTGTTATTTATTAATTGTCTTCGCAAATTATAGGCGCACAGAGAAACTTCTTTTCCGAAGGCAAAAAGGTAGTGCAATATTAGAATGTGTTAATCTATACGCGGTAATAATACTCTTCAATCTGTGGATTGTCCATTTAATACCTAAACAGCAGAACAGCACATCTGCCCCATTTAACCCTTTCGGGAGTTAATTTCGAAAAATCCTAAAAATGACTTCCGATTAGTGAAACGATCTAATATGCCGAATTTCAACTTACTGTCTGCAGTAGTTTCCCCGTGTGTCATTTATCCCCTTTCGTTGATGAATTCTCCAAAACTCTAAAAATGATTTCATCTGATTTATAAAATTAAATAATATGCCGAATTTCAACTTCCTACCTGTAACTATGCAGTGACGATCTTTAGAAAAACACATCTACCCAATTTAACCCCTTTGAGAGGACACATTTCCAAAAACCCTGAAAATGACTTGACTCGATGTTTAAAACGAACTACGGTGACGAATCAATTTCCTTCTTGCAGCGGTTACAGTAATATGACGGTCTTTAGAAAAACACATCTACCCCAAAGCCTGAAATTGTTTTCACCTAATTTGTAAAACGATCTAATATGCCGAATTTTAATTTTCCGCCTGTAGTAGTTCCTTTGTGAGAAAAACACTTCTGGCATATTTAACCACTTTGAGATGTATTTCGAAAAATCCTAAAAATGATTTCCGATTAGTAGAACAATATAAAATGCAGAATTTCAACTTACTGCCTGTAGTAGTTACCATGTGGCGATATTTCGACAAACAGATTTGTTTCATTTAACCCCTTTCGGGGATGAATTCTCCAAAAACCTAAAAATGATTTGATCTGATTTGTAAAATGAACTAATATTCCGAATCTACTCAAGTGAATGTGCCGATGGTTGTCTTCACTCTCATAAACATGGAAAGACTTAGAAGAGCGAAATAAATCATTTCCATCAGAGACGATATTAACTGTTGTGTAAGACTTATGAGACATACATCCTCACACTATTAGAGTATTAGTTAGCTCTTAATGAATGTCGGTGCAGCAAACCAGCCTATAGAAATAAGCACATTCAGATATTCAAAGCACAAAAAATACCTTACTGAATCTGGGCGATGTGTAGGTACATTGAATTAATAATGAACCGATGTACAGTCAAGATTCACTCACACACGCTACTATTCGAAAGGGAAGATTAAAATTTTCTTAAAAATTCACTGTCACTGCACATGTACTTTGACGTTTCTCTCATAATTCAGTAGGCCGTATTTTATACGAGCAGGTACAGTGGTCTATTGCAAAAATCAAACTTCGTTTTAAATATATAGATAGATATAGATACATAATTGAAATGATCTGAACATATCAAATATTAATCAAAAAGGATACGCTAACTCATACACTCACACACGTGCTGCAAAATATCTTTATCCATAATCAGTCATGCAGGTATTACTTATAATTTAAAAATTACTAGTCAAGTCAATTCTAACATACGGAATTATTGCATGCAGTGGGCTATATTTAAAAACATTGTAACATATAGCAATATTACACAAAAACTTACTTTATTCATTCTCTACTGCATACACCTAAAAATCTAGTGATTTGCATAGCAGATAAAATATATCGAAACACGACCGTGTTAAACACAGTCATAATACAAGAAAAAAACATAGTAAATTTTTGGTAATCCCGTAGCGAGTTTAGTATTCCACACCTTCTCACCACTTTACGTGTTATAAAATTTTTCTGTTTCAAATTTCATATTTTGCCATAATTACTGATTGTTGCTACTAAATTTACATCTAGATATTTTTTTTATCAACTAATAACCTCTTTTCTATAATTTATGTGATACTGAATATTACATCATGTGCATTCCAATCTGATAATCGAACATTTTGGGATGTTTAGATTCCAGCCAGATTTTTTTGCGGAAAACGAGATGGGTCAAATGAGATAATCGACGGCAGCTCCATAGGACGTATAAAATTCGCCGCTAATTCGCTAAAACCTAATTTCTCCGCAATGCCATTGATATCGATATCGGGCCGTAATTTACATCAGTTTTACCTCAAATCTAATTTCGGAACAAAGTTTCGGTTTAATAAATTCCGCGCAGCCCCTTTTTAAGAAAATCCGCGGATAAGGAATTCATTGTAATGTAAAATTCCAGCATTCATCCGCGTACCTATTCGAAATTTTATATTGACAATGTAGGCCATTCTGGAACATGCATAATGTGGCTGGCGCATCACGCACCACCGATTTTACATAATCTATCGCACCGAGCTTGGAGCATGTATGAGAAGCTGACATGACGATGTCAACATAGTTGTTGCATGTTCACGTCGCGGTGGCTGCAAAAACTCCACACTTGTGAGGAACGCGCTCCTTTGCATAATACTAGAATTGAAGCATTGAAGGGAAGCCTTTTCAAATTTAGCGGGAATTGCATCGACGTACGTGTTTTTCTCGTTTAATCTAAATTTAATAACGAATTGTTCCGCCTTTTTGTTGCATGCGCTGCAATTCATTGTTGAGTCGCGGCAGGACGGAGTACGTGAGGAGAAACGGAATTTTTATCCGCTCCGGCTCTAACATTCAATTATTTTAATTGGAGTGTGTAGAACGGAAAATAATGAATTTTAATTTGCTGCCAGATTGAGATCTCGAGGAGCTGCCAAGATTTATGCCTCTCCCTTTCGTTGCACTTATCTGCATGACGCAACTTTTCCCCAATCTGCAATTTCCTAGTTTACTTTGCGCGTTATTTACGGAGCAAAATATTTTCTCGAGTTGGTATATTTACTTTAGTCATGCTCGGAGAGCAGATAAGTTCATTCTGCGATGCCGAAAGCGCACGGTCTTTCCAAGTACTTCATTTTTGAACAGCTTGCTCTAATCTTCAACAAGGGTACATTTTGTTAGATTTTATGTTCTGTTGAATCAAGATTATACAATGAACTGCTTTCTGCCAATTTCACTCCATGCATTTCACTCTTACTGAAGAGTTTGCTCAACAGCAGGTTATGCTGTTTCGATTTAAATGAAAGAAAGGGGTCGAACTTAAGACTATCATTCTCCAGGATCGCAAAAGGACGACTTCCTTTGCATTTTTACTTTTGTTGCTTGTACAACACTCCTTTGAAGAAACTGACTACTGTCTTTGAGATTTTAATTAAATATTATGAAAGCTAAGATTACTTTGTTAAACTAATAGAATGGCGATCACAAACGTTATAGCTTCAAACCAATTGTTACAATTTTTTTTTTCTTTAAGTACATATCTACAAAGAACCAGGGCTCGTTTAGGGCTAAATTAAAATAGATATTAAGCTCTCTTCTTTGTAAAACCGTTAATTTGAAATAAATACTGCCAATTTATTAAAAGCAATTAAAAAGCCCTTTTCATGAAATTGTTACACAACCCCACTAATATTACTAGAAAAGCGTTACTAACACATTAATTATTATATTATGAATAAATGTTGACAAAGATACATCCAATAAGTCAACATCATTATTCAACGTGTTTACAAATTTAGATTTACTGGACTGTACCCTACGTTGCTCTATGATATTTCTCTTGTAGCACTAAATTATTTCCAATATTAATTTCAGAAACATACAGGCTTAAGTGTGTTATATAGTAATAGTTATGAAATTAGAAATAACATGACTGGCACTTATTATTGTAATTATTCACAATATTACTGTTTGGCGCCTCCACCAATTGTCTCGACATCAATCCGAAACCTTACATTTAAAAAAGTGCTCGTTGTAATGCGTATTGAAGTAGTTCAATGCAAATTTACATATAGGGATGAACTTTGATGATATTAGCTCATAAAAGGTAATGAAATATTTAGAGAATATTTCAAGAAATGTCCAAAAAGCACATATACAGGTTTTCCTAGCACAATTTATATCTAACCTTCTATTCTTCCTTTACATTCAACTACATCTCAAAATTGTATAACTTCCCAATGTCGTGTTTAAGTGCCCAACTTTCCATACCATAAAATAAAAGGAAAATCATTAATTACATTGTAGGATAATTTTGTTTAAACCAGGGTATCGCAAAATGTAATATACAATCAATTAAATACAAAAATAAACTTTAATTACCGCACAAGCTAATGTGAATTTACTAAAATGATGGAAGAGAATTGCAGACAATTTAGTTGTGGTTAACATAGGAAGTAAAGAGAAAAGAAATTTTGGTGGCATATACCCACTCCTCTAGTTTTAACTTTGGAATACAATATTCAGTAATTATTTACACAAAAAGTATCTTCTTCTTCCTCTTACTATAGGCCAGTGGCCTGTTTTAATCACAAAGTGGTTCTATGAGCCCTTTTTGACCTTAGTCCGGGTAGGTAGCTAGCCTTGCCCTTCAAAAGTGAGGAAGAGTTCCCTTGTTTAGGGGTTAGCGACTACCACAGGTGTTAAAGTGGTAGCAAGGGAGCGTACGATTTTTAAAATCCTTCTAGACTCCGCCGGGATACGAACCCTGGCCGGCCGCCTGAAAGGCGAGAATTTGCTCGCGGGGCCATCCGCTCACCACAATAAGTATATAAACTAACTATACATTAAACTATATAGACTACACAATAAGTATATAAACTAAAAGTTGCTGCACCGAGTGGAATGTTTTCAACCCGACCATAATGGGTGGAGGGGGGAGTGGTGCAAGAGCACATGAAAAAGATGATGCTCAGTTTCGTTTGATGTAAAATGGTTTTTCAATAAAAGTGAGTTGTTCTAAGCAAACAGTGATCCTGCTATGGCAAACTCTAGTGGCCGCAGCTCTTGCTGAAGCAACAAAAGTTCGATTACAAATGTAAGCACTATAACCTATAATCGGATAGGATACCGAGATCGAAGCTGAATTTGGTGTTATGCAGGCTACTCCAAGCATATTTTGTCTGAATCAGCTCCAGTGTTTTTAATATGTTGTCCTCATTGTGTATTACACTAATTGAATAAAATCTTATTCAGCAGATTACCCTTTACAGTAGGAAACACTGCCACTCCTTTTATTTATATTCTTCTCTTTCTAGCTTTCTAGTTTGTCTAAGCAGTTTTTGAGAACGCAAATCTTAGTAGACCAGTTCAGTCGGATATTTTACCCGAGGTTGAACTGTTGACTCTCAAAATAATACTGTATTCGACAAACTACAAAAAATTAACCTTATATTTTATATTGGCAACATGTTAATAAAACAATTGTGATTAATTCCATATTTACATAAAAAAGCGTAAATAGTAGAAAAGTATCAGAAATTCAGATGTTATTTACTATCAAAAATATCGGTAAGGATAAGGAAAACATGTATCGGCGTAGCTCTGCTATATACTTTCACGTTTCTTCGTACTATTGAATATGTATTTAGAGATTCGACATTGTGCGAACCCTTTAGGGCTCTATAAAATCCGTAATTCATATTACAACCCTTTAAATATATGGACATGATCGTATGATCTTTAGAGCCGCTGTGCTGATCGATAAATAGATAAAAAATGGCAAGGAAGTTCGTCGTTACCAAAGCTGGCATTCATTATGATTATTGTCATTATTATTGAAAATATCACTGTGGAGTGCCTCCAACATCCAATCGAAAGAATATTACAAACCAGCTTTAATTTAATACGCATTTCAGTAATTTAATAAAAATTTACATGTAAAAATCAACTTTATGATATTAACATAAATTAATTAATAAAAATAACCAATATTTATAATAAAGTACCAAAAACACATAAATGTCTGTCCTTCCTACAATTTTTATATTACTTTCTATTCTTCTTTTTCTACTGCAATCAGCCTCACTATCACTACATATAGATAATTTTGTTAGTTGTTGTAATTATAGAATTATAGACAATTTAGTGTTAATATAGAAGGTAAAGACGTAAGAAATTTAAATTACATATATTCAACCCTTTAGGTTTTACTATGAAATTCCAAATTCAAATTTTTTTTTAGAAATTTACAAATATATGGAATTTACTCCTAAAATCATTCTACATGTTTTCATATTTTTTAATAATACCTCTTAGCTGGTTAGTGAACTCACACGTTAATAAATTAAAGAGCTGGGTAAATTAGCAAACTAATTTATATTAAAACGTATCTAGGTACGAAGATATTGCATGAACAACCGCAGTCTATGCCCATGCGACTGCCGCTAAAGTGAGACAGGTGTATTGGTCGAAAATACTTTTAAGTCTTACCAGTACATTATTGTTGCTAAGTAACTGGGATACAAGGCATATTATGGGGAGCATAATTCCCTGGGAGACATTATGAGTTACCATGGTACGTGAATGGTCAGAAATGACAAGCGTAAAATTTCTGGCCAATCACATACCTAGATGAGTCGATGCGTTCACAGCAATACAAGCTTTCTAAGACACTAGTAAGACAAAATTTTGCATTCCCCACGAGCATTGCTTGATGCGGGCAATTTTCAAACCCTCGGGCCAGAGCCCTCTGACTTCTACACTTGTCACCCTCGAGCGGGCATAAAAATCTTCATAATGCCCTTGGTACATAGATAACTGTTTATACGAAGCTTCCCCATGTTTTAGTTTTTTGGAATATAGTTCTTATTTCCGCTTTCCAGACAATGAATCAGTCCGGGATGTTGAATCCTTAACAGTAAATTTTAAAATGTAAGATAAGTCTCAATCTCCGCATACGCTTTTTAATACTACATATGGAGAACTAATTAATTAATCTTGACTGCACGAATCAATAGTTTATTAGTTGGCTCTACTTTCTGAACATTTGAGTTTTATTTTAGTTGTTAAAGATGGTGTCCATTAATGCGTTGCATTTATACGTATATTTTTCAACATACTGTATAGCTACTGAGAGTTTCTGTATTAAACACAAATTCTAAAGATATTTTAACCACCCGCGCCAGTTTTATTTGCACTTTGTCACTGTGCAATTGTCATTGCTAAAGGATTTCCGATTTTAAATTGAGGTTGTTAGAATAAATGCAATTTTATAGCCCAGTTAAAGTTTAGTGGTTATAAAATCACCGCCGCCGTTGATATTATACCTTATAAATAGTACAATAAATAACTCCATACTGCACACTTAAGCGGGATTTTTTAACACTAAAGCAAGATATACACAATCTTGAGAAACTGTTCTTTTAATATCATTGTAATGATGCAAACAGTTACTGAGACAACTCTATATTTAATGTGTAATATTAGCAAACGGAACGTTGTTTCTATTTATTGAATTGTTTAAACCGGAGTTATGTTTCCACATAAGCAGTTTGAACTCCACTGGAACTAAAAAAATGTTTAGTCCATTTGCGAATATATTTTCGAAAACGAGATTCAGATTAACCTCATTATACACATCTCATTGGAAAGGTTTAATCTATAATTATATAGATCAATTTGAATGTTCTAAAACTACTTTTTATCAAAATACACTTGGCTATTTCTAACGAATAAATATTAACTAAAAATTGAAAAGATAAATATAAGGAAGCTCGAATATAGTGAGTTATCAGTGACGCACTCATTGCGTATTTCCCAAAATTTCAGTTGTCCCAGGATTGATGAATGTAAGTCAGAACTTTTATAGAGTTGGGGAACTCTACGTAATTTCCATTTAAAGTGAAATACTTTCAGTTTGATTGATAAATTGAACAGGAAACAAAGCAGTTTTAATAAAAGAACAGGACAGCTTGCAGAACGTGAGACGCTATTCAGGATTTAATAATATCAAGAGCGCCTGTTATCATTAAAACACTGTTTGGTAATCAATATTTTATAGTCGCAATGTTTTATTTCTTTATTGTTTATTTATTGTAAAACAGAGCATGCAAAAACTGTATTACCTTAGTCAACCGCTAATTGAAATCCGTGTTTATAAATATTCTACAACACGAACAGCTAACTAAAACATAGACTATAATTTACATAATATTAAACTTCTAAAATTACTGCTTTTGAAAACAGATAACGCTAAAGTTGTGATGCTCCAGTTCTATCATACACAATAACGCCTTTGCATTTTTAAATAATATGTAAATGCTTTGAAACATAAATACAATTACAAAAAACTCAAGCATATGCGTACCTTGGTAAACTAAAATTACTTGGAAATTTTTTAAAACAAGTTAGAGCTAGTTGCGAAAATGTAATTTTCTTTATATTAGCGATTTAACTTGCAGTTGAATAACAACAAAGAGCTGAAGCAAAACAAACTTGTAAATTATAATTAAACCGTGTACATACTGTAATGGTCGTATAAATAGTGATGAAACAAATATGAATTGTTGATGGACCAATAGCGTAATTTGGAATTTATTAGAAATTAATAAATTCGAATATTGCATTTGCATTTTGAATAATTAATATGCGGTTATATAGCAGTGCTTTGGAAAATTCCGCTTACATATAACTATTGGAAATACACATGTAAAGCAGGTTATGTGCAAGATGAGTATTAGTAGCACATATATTAGCAAAGTTACTTGAAATAAAAACAATTTTATAATTTGACATTAACGAGTTTCTTTTGAGAAGCCCGTGTAAATGATATACCAATTTCTAGAGGATACAAATAAATCGATCAGCACAATTATTGCTTTCAACGGAGGTTTTTAAGCTGCGGCTTCTTTTCTTTTGCAGATAGGTTGGTATATAATGTAATAAAACCTATTTCTTTGCAGTTAAAAATTGGATTTAGTTGTAAGATTTACATGCTTATCATAAAAATACAGCGTCCGGCAACGATGCGGGGATGGAATATATTTCTAAGTTGTATGGGTCTACCATCAACTGCTTTGGAGATATTAACGATTTTATGAAAAAAGATGCTGAACTTTAGGCGGCTGCTGCAAGGTACGGAAAACAATTGAAGGAAGAAAAACGTTACCATAAAATTACCTTTTTCGTGAATTACCTTTAAAGTCTCAAATAGTGGGTGCGTGTATTAATGCTATACAAGCTGCTCAACATTTGCAAAGTTAATAATTTACAACCTGTATATTTTTGTATTTTTGAAAAAACTTTTTCAATGAGCTTTCTTTTGCTATGTAACTTCATACCCTTAAATTCAACTGTTCTTCTGCTATGCGTATTTTAGCATAAAAAAGCAATGCAAGCCCTTTAAGATACTTTATTTCAAGCGATGATAAACAAACGCCATTATACTATAAATTTAAACACTTGCAACTCTTCGACAATAACAAAGTCCTAGGTTTATTCAAGTTTCAGGGTCCCTAGATGACGAAAAACAGGTTTTCTCAACTCCATCTGTCTGTCGGTCTGCCTGTCTGTGTACTTGTTGGCAATATAGCTCAAAAACTATTTGTTGGAGAAAGACGATATTTTGCATGCAGGTTATATATCTACCTCTCATGAAACCGAGACGATTTCGGTCAAATATCTACAGGGTGAGCACATTTAAAGAATAAAACTTTGTCTATTTTTGTTTTAACTGAGGAGTTGATGAAAGTATTAATGTGTACATAGCTTAGGGGTTTCCCTTGACAAAAATGGGACCAAAAGGATACGGGGTAATTGTTGTAAAAAACAAAGATGGGAAAAAGAAGAGCTGTCTAATATAATGCAGTCGCTGCTCTCCGATATTAGGCACAGTTCCGTGGCAGAGTGCGATCGACGGGTGCGATGCGCTTGGCATGCTTATTTACCTCTAAAATGCCTTCCGAATCTCTTCTGGAATACCTTTTTTATTTGCAAATTTACCAAGTGTTTCCTTTTATTGTTTCATTATTATTAGGAACTTTAAGATATTTTTACCCCTAATTGCCTCTGATTTTTCAAAATATTTAGAGTCATAACTTGCACACACTTGCGACAGACATTCTTGCTTTCATCCTGCGAAGGTCATGCTCTTTTACGCGTTAAAAATTGGTATTTCTTCACCCGTAAAAAAATGTTTGTTCACTGTGAAGAAGTGATTTCTATTTTCGCCATATTAAAAAACTCCAAACTTTGCGTGTCAATAGCGATGCGTGAAAGTCACCATATTAAACCAAATTAAGGTTTTTGCAGCGCATGAGAATGTGACTTTTATCCGAGACCGTTATATCGAGACATAAAAATCATTCGTATCTTTAACCGACAAAAGGCGTTATTCATGTAAAAATAATATTTATTCCCAGGTTAAAAAATTATACTTTTCATACAAAAAATAGTTTCTAAAACTTTTTTTCCATGTTAAAAAATAGCAAACTTTGCTGTTTGTTAAAAAGTTTATTTAGTACCTCTTGTAGTCCATTTAGACCTACGCTGGGAAAAAGTATTGATAATTTTCAAATTGCTGTATTATGCAAAATTTATTTTTTTCTATAGCACATGTTAAAGTGTGCTTTTATCAACTCAAAACAAAAGGTCAAGTTTTACTTTAACAGCAAGGGTAGATAAAGTAGCACTTTAACATCAAGGATAGATAAAGTAATTTAATTTTCTAACTTTTGTTTAAATTAAATATGACAGCGGCACATTATCGTAGCAACCCAATCTAGCTACTGACATTTTGAAATGTGATTGACTGTCCTTATTTTCTTTTGAAATTGTTAAAGTTCTTGCTATAGAAAAAAATATTGTATTATACACGACGATAAAGTTATATCTATCCACTCTTGACGATTCACTCGTGGATAAAATTTAACTTTATCGTCTTGTATAATAAATTACTATTTTCCATCTATGATTAAAGTTTCCCCACAAAATTTCGAACTACGTTTTTATTGCCTTTAAATCATCTGCGATGATGAAACAGTTGTTGTCTGTAACTATTCTCGAATCATCTGCTCTACCTTCTTCTGACCGCAGATATATACCTAGTATCGTCAGATAGCCTCTTGATGTCAATAACCGTAATTGAATTATTCATTCGTCTATAAATTCGTAACTGTGAATATCTGCACCTTAAAACTTTTACGAATTTATTAGTCGCATATATGTACATTTCTTAAATCTAAAAATCTTATCGTTACTGAGAGTTGCACTCTTTGAAATTACAAAAAAAATACCCTGTAAAGATTTGGTCAACAAAATTTCCTAAACATATAATCATAAGTTTGTTTCGCCTAATCTAAATTTTGAATATCTTATTTTTACTTTTTTTTTCTAATTTTAATTACTCTTGTATAATTAGTAATGTCATACCAACTATCTTTTTATTATTTGTGGGGGCTATCCTTTCCAGCTCTTTAGGCATTAAGTATTTAATTCTCTAAAAGTGCATATTCCCTGTTATAGTATATATGTATAGTTACTCTTTTATGTATTCACTATCTCTTAAATAAAAAATTAGTGGTACTATAAATTCAGTTCTTAAAGGCCCTATTTGTCTAAAGTGGTGTAATTCCGCGAATCCTTTACGTTTTAATGTTTATACTTAGGGCAAAGGTTAAACTTGTCTTATAAAACGTATTTTTCTTTCCAGGTAAGTGCAATTTGTACGGTTCAGCTAAAGAAGATTGACGCCATGATAGACGGTAATTAGTGTACTTCCGTGAAACGAAGTAGAAAGATAAACAAGAAGATGGACTGCAATTCGTTCATGAATATTAATTGGAGGAGTCCTTTCGGTCTCGTAAGTTACAATTTACTTAAATGACTTTGTTAAAAAGCAACTTGTAATAAATCGGTCTAAATTATTAAGCAGCCTAGTTGCAACTTGTTGCAGTGAAGTATTTAATAATTTATAAAAATTATTTGTATCCTAGAAAATATGAATTCGCTAGAATAATACAAACAACAGCCACCGCTAAACTTTTTGTTTACTTTAAAACTGTATGAAAATACCTAAACAGCTAAATTGGAAAATTCTATGCAGAGCCGATAAGAACTCGCATTTACAAGTGCTGTTTGTATTGTATGTCATTTCTAAAACGGAAATTACACGTGCGCCGACTTCAAACAACTTTGCTTTACTTTTAACAGGCTGACAAAAGTGACATTTGCATTGAAATAAAATTCATAAATTTCCGTTGAAATACGTATAAAAGCCGATACGAAGATTATGGCCCAAGTTTGTTTCAGGAAATTGCTGGTGGATTTTTTATTTTTGCCATCTTGCAGCGATATGTTTTAAAGGCTGGATAACTCTCCGATTTTATTAAACGAAAAATGTCAGGACCAGCTCCTTTCTTTCAAGAAAAGGTTGTGTCTGATTAATATGTCCGAGCAAGACAACACCTTCACTCCGTGGAATTTTTTTAATTTCAGGCATTGTTTAGATCCCAAAAATGAACTCATTTATTATCCCCAGCCTGCTTATTACTTTTTCTAAGTATCTCTTAAATACACATTCGAACAAAGCTAACTCTTCAGTTCGGGCTGCGTATCTCCACGAGTTATTGCCTTCTCGGCATGACGAAAATTAATTTTTACCCCCAAAGGGAAAGTTTATTACTTATAAATATTTCTTCAAGGAGCTCGGGATATATTTAAACATTCGTCGTGTGCCATAATATTTCCAGGATCAGATTCGGTAACGGCGGTTTTATTTACATTTTCCCGAAAACTGATCATTCAGAGGACGTCAGTGGTGTTTCGTAAGGATATTATTACGTCATAAACTCCAGTAACTGTTTATAGAATCTCACCCTAAAATTTTTATGCCGTTATTGAGGACTTCTTCCTTAACGTGGTGTATAAAATTTAAATAAATGTGAATCGAACACGAGTTTCTCAGACACAAAACATACTTTTAAATATATTCTTGTTTCTGTACATATAATGCACATGTTTTTATTGCTATAAAAATCGTGTGCTGAGCTGAAGGACTGTAATTAAAAGTGTTTCGTCTTTTCGATAAAAAACGTATTTTGCTTGTGGAATTGCAAATTAGATCCACTACGTTGAAAAATTATATTGTAGAAGCTCTCTAAAATAAAAGCCAAGTAAAGATACCAGTTTTAATGGTTATCTATAACGTTGATTAAACGCCTGTACAAATCTAGATTTTCTTACGTCTACAAAACCGCATTGATGGGTAAGCCACCAATTACCTACAAATCCGACCGAGAAGATACCGACTCTAATTAGAACATGCTTGTTCCTGCCACTTCAAATTTTGCAGAACTAGACGCTGCTTGGATGTTATTTCGAACATGACAATTTATAAAATGTTTAATATCTACTTTGCACAGTTAATCTAATACTTGCAACCAGTTTTAATAAAGTAATAGAATAATTTAGATATTTATTAATTAAAGTTTGGTCACGTATATTTTACCGTTTTTTAAATAATTGCACTTTAAATATGCAATAACTGTTGACATAAGTGACCAAGTGACGTAACCCCAACAACTTAAAAGTATATGCAGTTGATGTGTAAAAGCAGAAAAACAGTTGTGTTCATGTTTTAAAATGTTAGGCAAACGTGACTTTTAGAATGTTTAAGCTCAATAGAATGGCATGGTCAAAGTGTAGAGACACTGGCTATCAATTAATTGTAAGACAGACTTGTTTGTATTATCGAGAAATCATGAAAGAAGTGATGATA
Source organism: Agriotes lineatus (assembly GCA_940337035.1). Taxonomy (NCBI): domain Eukaryota; kingdom Metazoa; phylum Arthropoda; class Insecta; order Coleoptera; family Elateridae; genus Agriotes; species Agriotes lineatus. Next base: position 126,599,928 of record OW679196.1, read on the forward strand.
CTTTTTATTAATTATAGATGTTCATAATTTCGAGTGCTTTAGTTTGAAGCTTCGCAAAGCAAATGTTAACACTCGTTTCAATTTTTTATGTTCAAATGTGTTGACGCGCATAAGAAATACAGCAAATAATTATTTTTATTAGGAGAATAAGGTTCTAATTTAACGATTTTTAAATAATTCTAATATTCTTGAAGCAGCTTAATAAAGTATTCAACAATAAAATAAATTTGGCAACCACCTTGCCCATAAATATGCTGCATGTGTATTTAGATTATTTATGGGCGGGGCGATCACATAAGTAGTAAAATTTATAGGCAGTATTCATGCAGCGTCCCAAACATTATATATTTTCGTTTACATTTTAACGAAAATTACTGTGGGCTGCATATCACTACGATATCGTTAATAGCAATACATTAAATACATGTAACTGCTCCAAATATGGTTATAGGTTAATCATACATTTGACACCGCTACTACAACGTGTCTGATTTACCATAACATTAAAACTTGCCACATTCGTAGTGTATGATTGAGATTGGATGTTTTTGAGAGTATCTCAAAGTATGCTGGTCAACTTAGCAGGTATCTTAGACACCGACTGCTGTGGTCATATGGTCAAACTCCCACTTAGAATTTTGCCGAGACTAAGGAGTTGCAACCCTAGCAAGGCATCTTTTACATGCTACACATCGTACACATAGGACCCACCGCTTTATATGACTTCTGAATGATGACATTCTGTAGAAGTTTTAATCTGTGTTTTAAAATTCTTTAAAACCTCACAGGGATCAGAATCGAACTCTCGACTATTAGATCAGTAGCCAGAATAGTTAACCACTGAACTACCAAGCCAGACAGCTTGATTTTTAGGAATATTTTTAATTTCAACTCCATCTAGTGTGGGTTGCCAAGAGCTTGCGAAATACAGCGACGATTATATTATTTCCACCATCTTTCTTGTTTAATTTTAAGATAACTTCGTAGCGGAATACCAAAATAAGGTCGATTTGCCGTATAACTCAATATAGGACAAAAAAGAAAGCGTCAGATAGCCTCAATAACATCAGTTGCTGTTGTGATGCTGATTTTTCCCAGAAAAAACCTCCACGTTAAGCTGGTGCGTGGAGCACCACTTGGAACTATTTGTTTATGAGGTTTTAGATCCAAGCGGATGGGTCCAGCGTAATAATGTGGAAAAACAGAACTATGTTTCAGTTGTCTCTTTTCTACCCACAAATTACCAACATTAGATGACACGTATACGGATATTCTAGGGCTCATTATAACTAGGAAATTAAGTTGTGGTTGAGAGAAAATAGCTGTCTCACAGTCACAAATTTGTTCTGATACTAATTATATTGCAGAATAAATTGCAACACAGAAAAACTGTAGCATATTAAAAAGTCTTCAAGTTCTTCAAAAACCAAACGTCACTGTTTCTCCTCCTGAAGCTGATTCAGCAGGCCTTCAATCAGAAAAGTTTGTTAGACCATTTCAAGGTATGTGCTCCTATTCCACTTGAAAAACAATGTCTCTACAAGAGGACGAAAAACATCGAAGTGCCAGCTAATAACGTCATCTGCTTACAAACACGAGCTGGAATATTTTGTTGGAAATTCCTGGAAATTCGGCGACAGGACAGAAAACTATAGCTATGGGAGATTCGAAATAAAAATAAAACATCGGGAAACGCAAGGGAAAAGTAGAAAACTCTTTGTCAAACGAAGATGAGGAAATGTGCCAGCAGACGATGGCAAGGATATGGAGGTGATTTGTTAAGTAGCTCTTGGTAAGAACGATGAAGACACCAAAGGGAAGCTCTATGTTCAGTGTTTGGTGTCGCATACTATTTGAGCTCCTGAAAGACGCTCTGTCGCTGAAAATGTCACTTATGTTCGCAACTTTTATATAATAGTTCAAAAACTGATTATAATTTTCTCAGATGCAACCAATAAGACTAATAAAATTTTTGAAGAAATCCTTTTAACGATCAATGGCGAGATGTATTGATAATGTGCTGTCATTGTTATAATTGTTCTGTCCATTATTCGGAAAAGGCAAAAATAATGCCCATATCGAACCAGTTCCTCTACAACTTTATAGTACTGTCCCTTCTTCATATTTAAAAAAAATCTTTGGATCTTGCGTAGATAGACATGGGCTTATGGAAACATTCAAACTTAATAATACTGCAGAAAACTAATTCTCTCAGAAAATTTTAATTTTGTGGAACGTCAGCTTTCGTGCTGATATACCCCATTTAGCTCTATTGTAGATGCACTCTCATTTTTCTGTATACTCTAAGTAGTCTAAGTAATAGCATGATTCAGCTGCCTATTCATAAAAGCAGCGCACTTAGATCGCCATCTATAAGATGTTTGTATGCATACATATATTGCAGAAATATGATAATACGAAATTAATGAATGTCCAGAACCTACTATTGGGAGTATTTTATAGTACCCATATGTTTGATCACAACATTGTAGTTCTTGCATTATTTGGTTAGTTTATAGTACAGTCATTTGGTTCTAAAAAAAGAGGTTACCTGGAAAGTTTACCGGGAGTTTTGAAAATGGGTAATTTTATAGATTTCGATGTGCTCTTTCCGAATTTCAACATTGCCACCTCGTATCTTTGCCGCTCGCGTCGCCATATTGACAAAATGGCCCCGAAAAGCAGTTTTTTGACAATATCTCCTTTCCGACTCATTTCACGATAAAAACATTTATATACAAAATGAAAGTAGAGAAAAATTCCTACAATTTATGTAATAACCTTTTTTTCATAAAATCAATAGTTTTGGCGTATGAGCGCTGCAAACCATTGTACATCTTAACACTGTCCAGAAAATGATGCCTTATTTTCATGCCAGTGGCCACTTCTTATATGCAAAATATTGCCATTTATATTTACAAGATATGCTTGATTTGAAAGAAAGAACGACAGCTGAAGAATACGAACTTTTCACAACTAAAGGATACTTTAAAATTAGACGCTCCGACGAATTTTGGTGTGGTACGTGGTCAGATATGACAACTGAGCAATCGTTGATGAGGACGATGAAATGTTTTGGCGGCCTTACTCATGGCCGAGGAGTCAAGAAAAGCGTGCTTTCCAAGTTGACTTTAGGAATGGTATTCCTGCACAATATTTGCGACGAAGTTGAAAAGTTTTGTAATTTAGCTTTTTCCAGTTCCGAGCAACTGGTCGAAATGAGAAGTTCACGGATTAATCGTGTCAATGACGACGTAAAAAAACTGATGGGACCTTTTTCAGAATTAAAGGAAATCATGTCAATTAACACTGGAGTTATGGGAGATGAGAGATAAACTGTCACATGTCTCAAGAAATTGGTAGTGCTGGCATTTCTAAAATCATTGGCAGCGATTTCTATACCATAAAATTCAAACGGAATGACCGAATAAAATCACTTGGTGTTATGAATACAGGCATCCGGATAGAAGACGACATTGTCCCGATTAACCCTTTATTAATTTTCCAAAGAATGTGCATTGCAAAAGAATCTGAAAGGAACTTGAAAATTTCCTTATGTACAGTTGCGGCCAACTCAAAGTGCACGGCAGATTTTTAGCTTGTAATACGATATTCTAATCATAGACGTCGAGTTTTGACGTTTACGTTTGGCATCAACTGTCATAGAACTGAAAACTCGGAAAATTCCCAGACATTTGTCAGAAGCAGAGAAAATGTGAGCTATTACAAAACTGGAAGAGAACTGGTCGCTAAGTCGAGTCGCAACAGATTTGCATGTGAGCAAGAGCTGCACTTTCAAAATTAAAATTCGTTGGCAGCAGAGACTTCTGCAAGAAAAGTTTTTTTAACACCAGAGAACAAAAAATGAAGAGTACAATTTGCAACTGACTATTTGAATGAGATCGACGACTTTTAGAACACGACTGTTTTCTCAGGTGAAAAGGAGGTATTTCAATCATTTACCAATTGACGATTAAGGGTGTGTAGACCACAAAATTCAAGATTTGAGGAGCAATATTATGTTCAACCCTTAAGGAGTAGTAGACGATTCTCTGTAAACGTATGGCGATGGATCAATGCTCACGGATCTGGGGCATGCTATAGAATTAATGGTCGACTGAATGCTGAAAATTATCGCAACATTTTGCAAAATGTGATGCTGCCATCTGTAAGAGTGGTCTTTCCTAATCAATTTACTTTTCAACAGGCAAGATATAACCTAATTAATTAATTTTGTCTATGTTAATGTAATTGATAACATTGTTTTTACAGGATAACTGTCCTGTGCAGACAGCAGGGGTTGTTCATTGATGGTTTGATGAGAATAATATCAATTTATTACTATGGCCTGCAAGAAGTCCGGGGTTGAATCCCATCGAAAATGTTTGCGGCTATTTAACTACAAAAATTTATACCAGGGATTTTGCACCAAACAAAACCGATAAATTATGGGAAAGAATAAGAAATGCTTGGAAGGAACTGAGAGAAGGATACAATATGGAAACATTGGTCAACTCTATGCGAAACAAACTGCAAAGCGTAGTAGCAATTGAATACTGATACATATTTATTAAATACATATTATTATATAGTTTGCTTACTTCTGAAACTTTGCTAAAATACAAACATTAAAAAAGTAATACCTATTCTTATAACCACAAGCAACGCCACTGGAGAAACCCCCATTTAATAAGCCAAAAAATCGCAAAAATAACCATAGTAACAAAAAACCGTGCACTTTGAGGTGTCCGTAACTGTACGAACTTGCTCCATTTCCATTATCCCTTTTCAATGACGAAGGCATGCACAAATGTATTAAATCTTCTATGTACAAGGCATTTGAGCAACATTCTGTAGTAGTGATGGGAAGTTTCGATACTTTTGCGGACTCGTTCATTCCAATCCCATTCCGCAAGTGGATCGAGTCCATCGGACTCGATCCTCGGATCGACATCGAAATTGAATGTGCATTTCAGACACCCGGGGTCCTCGGTCATTCCGGACCCGGAACGAACAACGCGAGTATCTTTGTTTTGGTGAGTGGTCACGCAGTCGGTAATTCAGTATGTTTATATGTCTCAGACATCAATTGGGCACATACAAAGCCGCCAAAAGCCATAAATCACTGATAACTGATAAAAAAGCATGCAAGTTCGGCCGTATCATGTGTCGCCTGTCGACGTCGAGCCTTTAAAACGAACACCATCATCATTTGCTGTTCCCCATCAACACATTGTATTGTATTCTGTATTGAAATGGATTGAATAACGGAATGCCAAAGGAATGAATGAATGTCCGCGAGAATTGACGCCTCGCGACCTTTTCGTTCCTCGGAACGAATCCGGACCGAAACTTGGACTCGATCCAAATCGATCCTGCCCCGGATTCGATCCTTTGTATCGAATCCGACCGGATCGACACTTCGCTATTCTGTAGATATAAATTTTGAAAATACGATCTATATCATCGACGGAGCATACTTATTACACCGAGTCATTTGGCATCGCGGTGAATCGTTTTCATCGATTTACAATAAATACGTTACCTACGTTCGATCGAAATATACATCCAATGCCATTATGGTATTTGACGAATATCCAGAAGATGTAGCAAACCGTAGTACCAAAATTGCGGAGCGATCCCGACGATCACGAAAAACTGCTTCAGTAGACATACTTTTTGACGAGACAATGATCCCAACTGTGTCACAAAATAAATTCCTGGGCAATGATGCAAACAAGAACCGCCTCATTGGAGTGTTGAAGACAAAATTTGAAGCTGAGAACTTCATGGTCAAACAAGCCAATCAATCCCGCAATAAGCGTTTCATCGGCATTTGATTTCGTAATAGTTGTCGGCGAAGATGTAGATCTTCTTATTCTTTTGACGGCTCTATCTACGCATTCAAACATATATATTCTCGAACCAGAAAAAGGAAAAATTTTGCAACAAATATACTCAACAAAAAGTATCATAGATAAAACACAGATCATATTTTATTCTTGCATGCCTTCAGTGGCTGTGATACAACATCAGCATTATTTCATCAAGGAAAAATGAAATTTATTAATGTACTCTGAAAAAATACAGATTTAAACGAGGTTATCCAGGTATTCAAAAACCCAAATGCTGATCCAGAGATCATTGCTAAAGCTTGAGAACGTTTCCTTCTTGAATTATACAGTTACAGTAAAGTGAAAAAGTAAAAAAAAAGTATGTCTTTAAGCAACTATAGATATGCATGCTTCACAACATCAGCATATAAAAGTAAATTTGATATTTGATATTGCCAAATCATCTATGACAAAACTAACAAAAATTTGGAAAGACTACCACATTACGAAGGCAACAAAATCCAAGCTAGTTAGAACACTTATGTTTCCCATTGCCATATACGGAGCGGAGGCTTGGACCTTGAGGGCCGCAGACATTCAAAAGCTGGATGCCTTCGAGGTGTGGGTGTGGAGAAGACTCCTGAGGTTCCCTTGGACAGCACATATAACCAATGTTTCCATACTGGAAGAACTGGGAATTCAGGAAAGGCTGTCAGGTGTAGTAAAGCGACGAATCTTGAAATACTTTGGACACGTCACCAGAAGGAAGGACGACAACCTAGAAAAACTGGTTGTTCAGGGGAAGCTAGAAGGAAAACGACCTCGAGGACGCTCCCCAAGACGATGGATAGACCAAGTCAAGCAATTCGCCGGCACACCGTTTCAAGAAAACATCAGGCACGCCTCAGACAGGGACAAATGGAGGAACATTGCCCAAACCACGGCGTAATAGCAACCATGAGATCACGACACCTCAGCCATGAAGTATACGACTAGAGAGAGAGATATTGCGTCGCTACCACCAACAGAAGCAGCAGCACGACAACATTGGTTCCGAATATATCACCAGGTTCAGCAGTGGAATGGGAATGAACAAAATGCAGAGCAATGGGGATGGAAAAGAAACAAGAACGGGCTGGGTTAAAGTGCTCCGTTATATGCACAAATTGTAGTGGTACCTGTGATAACTCGCAAGTTCCATTACAAGATAACGATGAAGAGGAAGAAATGGAGACTATTTTCGAGCAAACGTATGATAAATCGAGGACGAAGAGGATTGTAATGAAACTGATAATCCCATCGCGGATGATGTGGAAGAAATTTCGGTCTGTGACGTTTCGATCGGTACTAAAGACAATGAACTCGCAACGAGGTGGCAAAGTTGAAATTCGGAAAGAGCACATCGAAATCCATAAAACTACCCATTTCAAAACTCCCGGAAAACTTCCCAGGTAAAACTACCAAATGACTGTACTATTAAGGTAAGCCTATAAAGCTAACTGCTCAGGTTCGTAACTAATTAGTGTCTGAAATAATGAAACTTCAACTTTTTCTTCTTCTTCACTTTTTACAGGCCAGTGGGATGTTGTTTTAACCACAAAGTGATTCTAGGAACCCTTTTTGCCCTTAGGCTGGGTAGGTGGCTAGCCTTGCCCGTCGAAAATGAGGAAAAGTTCCCTTGTTTTAGGGGTTAACGACTACCATAGGTGTTAGCATGTTAGCCGGGGAGCGTACGATTGTAAAATCCTTCTAGTCCCCCAGGATTTGAATCCGTTTAACTTCAACGCTTTACATATACTAATAAATTACTAATGCCTAACAACTAATTTGCAATTGCCAAAACTAACTTGAATTTAGCTGATAAAAGCATTAAATTTTTTTCTGTTGTTCAATTGAAATATATTGAAAGCTTTGGCTTAAATGAATTTACAGATACAGCCTGAGAAGTAAGATATTGTGAATATGTATAGAACCGCTAAAATACCAAGAAGAAACAAAGCTTAGTAGAGTTATAGAGCCAAATTTTTATTAAGTGCAGTCTAGAAATGAACGAAAATGCAATACTACCGATTTTTTAAAGTAAAGCTATATATAAAAGCAATTAAAATACGAGGGATGTATAATATTTATTGTCCCTAGTATAGAAGATAACAATATTTTTCAACATATTGTCTTGAACATGAAGAGACTTACACATAACAACGTCATTCTTGAAAAACTCTGCAGAAGCATTTCTGTACAACTACCATAACAGCATTATCGCTCCCAATTTTTTATTCTCACAGACTCTCTTTTAGATTTGGAAATAAATAACAGTTTTTATAAGCGAAATAGAGTGGGCGTCCCATATATTCAAACCCAACATCAAGGATTACGTTCATAGAAATAAGACTATTATGAACTAGAGCGTTATCATGTTGACAGAGATTTCTGCGTGACACACTTATTCTTCATTTTAATATAAACACGAAGTTTTGTAAGCAATGATTATCACTGTTGTCGACCCACGATCAGTGTTTTGTTGAGAATACGCAGCATCTTTTGCATATTCAGATGTTGTTCTACCACATTTTAACTCCAATGTCAATTGTTTTTAGTACTATACAGGGTGTCAATTTGAAAACTGTGTCATATCTCTTGAAGTAAAGAAAGATATTTAATATACATAGAAACCGTTTCTACAACATCTAAGGGGAATCATCATGACTCAAAGGTGACCTTCCTCATTGAACCACCACTGTTGGTCCTCGCAAATTCTTATTTCTATAGCACATCTAGTATATTTGGGGATAGTGTAATCCATATAGGAAAATTCTTCCACAGCTTGAAGAGTTGTCCCGTTTAATGTTATACGTCTTGGTGATGTATTTGTCATTACACATGTTATATTTTTTTGTTTTTATTCCATATTTTATGTTTAATCTCCTCCATCTCCTTTAGCTATTTACTAAGCTCTTCCTGGTTGCTGCCACTAGAAATATATCATCCGCATACTTTATCATATCTATGGTTTTCCCATGTATTCCCACTCCTGAAGTTTTATTTTTTAGCATCGGCATTATTTCCGCAGTAGTAAAGTGTGTAGGAATTTTCCCAATTTCGTATATATCAGTTGTTGGCCTAGTGCCTAGTGTCAGCATTTTTATGCATTCAGCGCTTGCAATAATTCTGCACTCTTTTTGTCAATTCCCCGAGTTCTACTTACGCTTAGCCCATTTAATGCTTCGTCACATTCTTCTCTCAGGATGTATTATCCCTTCTCCTCTTGGTTTGTTAGTTACTCATTCTCTATTGGTTACATATCTGCTCCGCTTCCATTATATAGGCATTCTTTCCAGGCATCTGGAGTTTGATCACTTTATATTAACATTTATTCACCATGTTTTAATGTCTTTGTTTTAGCTCTTCTCTTCTGCAATTCCCTTTTCATTCCACATCATGCTTTGTAACATCTATTTCGTTTGTATCACATCTTGACTTCTTTGTTTACTGTATTCCTTACGGTTTTATATTTTTCCTGGGCCTCAGTTATTTTAATGTTTCCTTTCTGCAAGCAGATCTACTGGTTCTTTCGCGATTCTGGGTTTTTCGATTGGTATGCCTTGAACTTTGTTTTTCTACTTCAGCAATTGCTTCTTTATTACCACACCACTTCTGCTCAATATTGTATTTCTCTGTACTTCTCTGTTAAATTATGAAATACTCAATCTGTCAATTTTTCTTTCCCTTCCTCCGACTTTAACTGTTCGACATCTTATTTGTTTGTTTCTTGTAGGAGAGCTTGTCCTTCATTAGTACCAGAGTATGGTTTGTGCTAGTGTTTGCACTTGAGTAAGTTTTGCATTCTTTCACTGACTCCAATCTGTCACGTCTACCTACAGTTTTTAAGAAAATTGTATAATGATGAACTACAATTTATTGAACAAGATAGGGCTATATAGCTCATACAGTACACAAAACGATCGATTATATAGAAGAATTCTTCTTCCACACAACCTAAGAGTCTTAGATTTTTTTGCCCCACAAAATACTATGTTTTAACGATGCTTAACAACTACTTCGAAGAGCTGAATCATGAACTAAGGGCAAAGTGTAGAAAACTAAATTGTTTAATACATATCTTAGGATATCTTCCATGGACAGCCGTACAGAAGAGTATGACTTCATTAAGCACAGCAATGCACATATACACATTCAAGATTTATTGTAAATAATAATTTCTGCATTGTTAGTTTAATAGTTGCTTTATTTACATTTCGCTTTGTAACATCAATACAAAACTTTCTAGTGTCGTTTGTAACCTTCCCGAGACAATCAACTGTTAATAAGGTGTACAGAAGCCAAAAATTATTTGTATTCACTCACGCCACGTACGTTTCACTTCACGATTCCTTTAAACCCTCACGTTCACTCACGCTCACGTTCACGTTCACTCACTTTCACGGTGTGACCCTCCATTCACGAAGTGACCCTCAACTTTTATTTCAATATTAAAATTCAGATAAATGAAAATTGACCACAATATCTTACAACAAGGAATAAATACCGATTTCTCGAAAAACATTTTTTGCAACCGTATTCAAAGACATTACTTTTAATACCAAACGCTTCATTGGAAATAACGTTTCCCTTGCTGATATGAGTACAAGAAGGTATATGTTGCTAGGAAACACTTTTAATTCCTTTAAAAGTACCTTTACGCCTGAGGAACTAAGAGTAAGTTTTACTTGGTCGCTTATAGATGCAGGCACGCGATTGACTGTCGACACAACATTCACATCACAACACAGGTGCGAAGCTCCGTCGTTGCAGGCTGCCACACAGAAGTACAATGACGTCCCGCTCCAGCTTTAGATCTTCCGCATGGATGGACAGCGGGGGAGCGGGGTACCCTGCAGTCTTTTCTTCGTTACTAAATATTGAACGTAATATTATCGTGAAACGTGAATCACGTCTTCCAAATTGTTACTCACGTTCCTGGCCCGATTTTCAAATATTACTTACGTTCACGACTGGACCCGCCGTGACACAGCGTGACCCAACTATGTTTACGTCACGCGCCCATCTATACTTAAGATGTTTCCTATATAATTCGAATTAAAAAGAAATTTAACACCACTTTTTCGTGTCATTATCAACTATCTTTTCTGTATAGGTACACTATGAAATTATATCAGCCGCAGTCTTTTTGACCTTTTAGAGACAACCTGTGTAATTACATACGCTAGGTCTCATAAGTGATAATATTAAAATGTAGTGTTCTAGATAGCTCCAACCTTCACTGTCTTTTCTTTAAGGATTGATGGAGAATCAATACCTTGCTCCACTATTGTGTATTTTGTACTTAAACCACTTATTTTGGTAAAATATATCAGCAAATATAATACAGAAAATAAACGTCTACTCCGTGTACTCATATTCTATATTTAGAGCATGAGGTCTATCCCCGCACTTCCTTTCCATTGCAAACGAAATCATAGGCGCCATCTGGTGGAACGTGCGCGTCTAATATTTCAGTGGCAATTTTTAAAGTTGTTTGTTTCTGCGTTCGCAGTAGGTAAAAAGTTGGGCCGAAATTATACGGTTTTCTTTTTATGTCCCTTTATCCCGCGCGTTTTGTTTTAGGCGATCCCGCTTCCCGCAGTTCTCATAGCCAGAACACGTTAAACAACTCTCTTTTGGCAGATATCGTGCCAGCCGCTTTTTATCGCGTCCTGAAAAGTTTTACAGCAGAACAGGTACGCATGCACAATGGGATCAGATCCGTATTAGCGCACCCGGAGTTTTGGACTTTATCGCGGAACTTGTGTAACATTTAAGATGCAATCACTCACTCGCGGAGAGGTGACGCAGACGACACCTAAAAACCACCCCTTCAGATTTTCCCGTATTAAATAGGTCAGAGTTAAACTCCGAGATAGCCAAGTGTGACAAATGCGACGAGTCGGAGTAGCGTGTATTTGCCAGGAGCGGGGGCGAATCGGGAAACGGAGCGGGAATTGGGGATTGGGGACCCGGGGGAAAGTAAACTAAGGCGCGGCTCCACCGACCGGCTGCTAAGATACCGATGAACAGCTTGTCAAGGGCCACGCAATTTCGAGATAATTTTGTTTTCATTATTATATTCAAATATTGATTATTGCGTGAGTATCGAGGTGGGGTCCCAGAAACCTCTACCCGCCGCCCAGCGGAGCCTCGAAATTAGGTGGAGGAGCAACAAATCTTGTTAACGGGACATCTTTCAAGGACTCGACTTTATTCATTTGTGACGTTAATGCGTGATCGAATTTAATTACATTTCTGCTTTGTCGGTAATTATCCGGAATTTATGGAAAGGTCGTACGTAATCGATTAATAGTCATCGAACTGCAATGTAAAATTGAGTTATTGCGGAGGGTAACCTAATGGCGTCGAACTGAATAGTGAAAACAACGGCTTCGTACATTCTCCCAAATTTACACATTCTATTGAGATGAATAATCTCCTATATAGAAAAGATCATTAACCTTTATAGCACCAAATAAATGGTTTAAGGATTTGTCAGCTAGATTCGTTGCTGCGTACGTAACCAAACCCTGTAAAATAGGTAGGTAAACGGTCTCTAACATTGAATTCCCTTAGGGAATTCTTGAGACATACACCGATCCAGTTGGTGTTTAACCAACTTCAGTTTATCTCCTTCTTGCGAAATAGTAAAAGATTGCAGCAAGGGGTTGCGGAAGAAGCAGTTGGATATGCGATCGGTAGTAACACGAACTCCGTGGTAAAAAGGTGAATACACTAAATTAATTGACCGACAAAATAGGGCAAGAAGAAAAATTGTGCAAAGGCCAACTAGGTGCAAAAGAAAAAATATGAAGGACTTAGAAGGGAAAAAAAAATAAATAAGAGACGAACTCTCCGATCATCGTTTAAGAGGTCTGGTCTGGTGATTTTTGGATTCCGGTCTTTTGTCATTCTTTTTTTTAAGGCACACACCCTGAAAATCATGCATTGCTGTAGAATTTTTAGGCTGGAGAGTACTTGTTTACAGGATTATTTTGGAAAATTGGAGGTTTGATTGGTTTGCAATATTACTAAGGAAATGAATTACAAATATCTCTCGATATTTACGAAGATATATTGCTTGTTTGTTATTGTAATGTTCCAATAATTCAGTAAAATTAAGAAGAAACGCAAGTACCTAAAGGTGTTGTACGTAGCTCATCCGGAAATACTCACTGCAGAACTTGTAGGCTTTCAGGACTCGCCTTCGGCAACGGCCTGAAATTTGCTTATGCGTCATGTAAAGATCTCTTTCAAAACTTGTCAAGTAAATTACTATTACCGTATTGTCTACACTTTTCTCAGAATATGTCCCTTAGATAGCCAGCTACTCTTGCCCCCTTAAATGTTTGTTTTTGTATTTCTTTTGTTAAGCCACGATTGCTGGAGATATCAATTCCTAGCTACTTGACAAACATCAACTGCTCTATATCCATTCCTAATTTACACTGTACTGGGTCCCTGACTATTGTCACACAGTTGGCCTATTTTTTGACACTTCCGTGTTAAAGCTTTTCACAGATTTTACCAATCGCTACAGTTATCTTTGGAGGTCGTTCTTGTTACCAGCTATCAGCACCCTATGGTCACATAATATGTATAATTTTCTGTTCCATCCTGATAAATAGCAATGTCTCTTGTATTTCCGATCTTTATACGGTAGAATATCTTGTAGTTATATTTGTGTTGCAAGTATGGTTAATACGTTAGCTTTTGGTAGGTCCATGAACGTCATAATGCCGGTTTACAGTAATGAAAAGGTGGTGGTAACATTTTCAAATCCACTAACACAGAACAGGAATAATGACGAATCTCCGAGAACATTCAGATTCGCAACACAATCATGCGTTGCAAAATCAACTATGGAAGAAGTAAAGGTTAGTATTAGAAACCTAAACAATAATGAATCCCCAGGAATAGACAATACCTTACGTAAATCAGTGAAATAAAATGAACTAATCATATGTAAACGGAAAGAAGAAAGAACGACCAGGAAGAGTCCTGTTGTTGGAATCGTAAAGAAGAGTCTATTGTAATACCCAGATTTTTGACCACTTCCACGAGATTAATCAACTTTCCCTTACATATGCGCATGAGTGGCGAATTCATTTGATAATTAGTTCTTGGGTAACTGTATGAAAAAGAAACAGCGTGTCTAGTGCCTAAATGTCGAACATGAAGGTTTACTGAGTTCGATAAATGTGGAGCATCCAAAATACTATGAATGATTTGATATAAGACAATTATATCTGATTTGTTTTTCTTTTTTCAAACGTATATCTTTAAAATTAGCTTCCCATTTCGAATTTGTCCTTTTATAAAAGCCGTACCGCAAAAATGTATACTGAATTCTTTCAAGTGCAACAATTTGGTAAGTGTATAAGGGGTTTCAGATTATTGCTAAATATTCTAGTTTAGATCTCACTAGACAGTTGACTAATGCTATGAGAGTATTTGTTTGTGAATTGCTTTCATGTACGTAATAGGAAACCCAGTGTCCTATAGGATTGGTTAATTAATAATTCTGTGTTTACTAAAATTTAATTTATTGTCAAATATGATACCTAAATCTTTTATTTCAATTTGACGAACTGATACGAGGGGTGTCTGACGGAAAATGAGCCTGCTCCATTTGTAGCAAGATTTTATAAAAGTTTATAACCTTGTTGCATACATCAACTCTTGCCATGGAAGTATGACAAAGTTTGACAAAATCGCGTCACAACTGTAGTTGTCAGCCTAAAGAGAAGGAAACATGGCGCGCGCTGTAAGTGAAATGCCTAAATTTCAGTACCGTTCGGTAATCAAGTATCTCACGAAGAAAGGACTTCCTGCAAAGGACATTAATGAGCAGTTGAACCGTGTCTACGGCAAGTCTTCTCCTTCGTATGCGACAGTTAAACGGTGGGTTCCGCTGTTTCAACAAGGAAGAGAGTCTATCGAAGACGACGACCACCCTGGGCCCTCAGTTTCGGTAGTGACCGAGAAAAATGTGGAAAAAGTGATGGAAATGGTGCTAGCAGACCGGCGAATTCGTATTCGGCAGATAGCTAACGAACTAAAGATTAGTAAAGAAAGAGTTGGAACGATCCTTCATATGCCTTTAAACATGAGCAAAGTGTGTGCACGCTGGGTACCCAAAATGTTGACGCCATTTGATCGACAGCGGCGAGTGGAAAGTTCGCGGGCGTTTCTCCAACTGTGTGAAGAGAATGAAGACGCAATTTGGAGGAGAATTGTCACCTGTGATGAGACATGGATTCATCAGTATGATCCGGAATTCAAACAGGAATCTATGCAGTGGGTAAAAAAGGGACAAGCAGCACCCAGGAAGTTCAAAGTCTCTCGCACCACTTGTAAGCTCATGGCATCCATTTTTTGGGATAACGAAGGAGTTCTGATGCTAGATTACTTGCCAAGAGGGACAACGATGACAGGCGCGTATTATGCGAATCTTATTGTTCAACTGCGGGAAATCATCAAGAAGAAAAGGCGAGGAAAATTAAGGCGTGGCATTTTGTTACTTCAGGACAACGCACCTGTACACACGGCCCAAATTGGTAAAGCGTACTTTAAGGGAGTCAGGAATGGAAGAAATTGTCCACCCGCCCTACAGTCCAGACATGGCCCCCAGTGATTACTATTTGTTTTCAAATTTGAAGAAAGACCTCCGTGGGCTAAGATTTAGGGATGAAGACGAGATGATGATGGCTGTAGAAGCGGAATATTTTTTGACCGGTTTAGAGATGTTGTATACGCGATGTCAAAAGTGCATTGAGGTTGGAGGAGACTATATTGAAAAATAATAAAAAATTTCCGAAATCAGTTTACATTAACTACCCCAGGCTCAATCTCCGTCAGACACCCCTCGTTTGTCGTAGTTCACTGTGTTAAATGATATACTATAGTCCAGCAAGACAAGTAAAGTGGTTTCAGTTATGTCATTAGCTGTAAGAATATCGTCAATTATATTAAGTAGGGTAGTAGCATAACTATAACCAGGCCTAAAACCAGATTGGGTTTCTGGAAGATTGTTATGGCATGTGAGAAGGTTTCTAATTTGAATATCAGTGACCTTTTCAATTACCAAGGTCCTGGGTGGTATAGCTTGAACAAGCGTCCACGTACGATCAGTAGAGTTAAGCAACGCTTCTTATGGTCGGAACTTGGATGGGACTTCCACGGCTGCCTCCCTCGGCGCCTCGTGGTACGGTTGCCACGGAAATAGTTGGTCCCGGATGTCATAATAACATCATGACAGTCGTTAGTGGGGTTGGAAGTCCCCATAAAATGTACTGCGACGCCTATAATTGGCCTAGCGGTTGTTGGCTAAGTACCAAAATTTAAAAAATACTAATCGGCGAAATTTTTTTAAATTGCTTGGGTTTGCTAATTTTAGGTCCTGGAACCACTATTGCTTTTTCCCACGGGTCAGGGAAAGCTTCTTTGTTTAAGCAAAGCAAAGCAATATATGCGGACAAAATAGTTTTATTGCATTGATATCAATAGACAATCCCAGCAGCCTTTGACTTGGTACAGCTAATAATTTTTATATCCATTCTCCCTCAATGTCTCTGAAACAAAATGAAACACTTGCGTCGATTAATCTATTGTAATTATAAAATTCTAAGATAGACATAGAATCCATATCAGAGACAAGTTTCAGAATTGAATTTATAAAAAAGTCATTTATACTACTTGTCCATGTTGTACTCAAAAAGTTTTTCCCACAAAATTTTGCTATCTGTGACATTTAAGTGAAAGTCTAAAAACTCCTTTTTTTCGTTTCTGATAGCTTGTTTTATGAAGTTACTCGACTGCGTATAATAGTTCCAATGCAAATGCTTTCGGTCCGAAATTTTCGTTATTATTAATTTAATATGTTTGTTTAGCCAAAGTGCGTAATTTTTTGTGTGTCTGGAAGTTCCAAAATGAGCATGTTGATCTAACACGAATTTGTGCAGTAAGATAACCCACAATTCCCCCCCTCGTCTAAAAGACGAAAGAAGTACTGTAATCACGAAAAAATCACCTAAATGACGAAAAATAGGTTTTCACAATTCCGTCTGTCTGTCTGCTGGCGTTATAACTCAAACACTATTTGTTAGTGAAAGACGACACTTAGCATGCAGATTACATGTCTACCTGACATGATATCGAGAAAATGTCGGTGAAATATACAGTGTGGTCCATTAAGTGTGCAACAAATGGGAAATTTTTTTATTAGTTGTACAATCGAAATTTAATTATTGCCAAAAGTTAGTGCATGTTCGATAACCATATTAGATGCCCTTAGAATGGCTTCAAGTCAAACAATATACAGGGCAGGACAAAAAATATGAAATTCGTTCAAGAATAAAGTTACCTTATTTCAAAAAATATAGCAAAATTTTGTTGAGAAAAGTTGTTTAGAATTAAAAGTTATGCTCAAATACAAAGTCACGGCCTCCTATTCGAATTTTGATTCTTTTTTTGTAAAATTTTGTATTATCCCCGTATGATACATATTTTTATTATTCTGATTTTATTAAGAGTTTTTCATATGTAAATTATTATTAGTAAAGCATTTACCTTGTTAAAAAGAATACTTGCGAAATTCTAAAGTTCTGTTAAATATCGTTGCAACAAACATGAATTGGACGCTTACCTAAAAAAATATAAATCCAAGTAAATTTTACAAATACGCTTCAAGTTGCTAAAAGTTATTTAAAAGGGATGTGGTTGTGGCTACTTCAAATACATATAAAATCAAAATAATAAAAATATGTATCATACGGGGGTAATACAAAATTTGCATTCTAAACAACTTTTCTCAATAAAATTTTGCTATATTTTTTGAAATAAGGTAACTTTGTTCTTGAACGAATTTCATATTTTTTGTCCTGCCCTGTATATTGTTTGACTTGAAGCCATTCTAAGGGCATCTGATATGGTTATCAAACATGCACTAACTTTTGGCAATAATTAAATTTCGATTGTACAACTAATTAAAAAAATTCCCATTTGTTGCACACTTAATGGACCACACTGTATACAGGGTGAGCACCTAAAAAGAATAGAATGGTGCATATTTTTGCTTTAACTCAAAAACCATTAGTTACTTACATGAAATTAATATTTTGCACATAGCTCAGGTTTAAACCTTTAACAAAAATGGGACTCAACAAATACCAGGCAAATGGTGGACAAAAAATAAAAGAGGGCAATGAATAAATGCGCTCTGTTTAATGCAGCTGCATGGCAGAGATTCGGACGGCCCTGCGTGGCCGCATGCGACAAGCGATTGGCCGTTGAAATCGCATTCGCATGCGCTGAAGTTCGAATCCCACCGCCGTTATTGTTTATTTTATTTTAAAATTGATGTAATTTGCATTACGAACTGTTTCCGTTTATTATTTCACTATTATTAGGTACGTTATGCTATTTTTACCCTTAGTTTCCTTTTATTTTTAAAACTGTTTAGTGTCATAACGTTCAATTAATTGCGAGGGAAGTTCTAAGTAAAGTCGTCTACAAATATTTTTATAATTCGCCTAGTATTGACAATGATTTCAAAAACATCAAAATGTTTATAATTTGCTCCAAGCAATTTAGAATAAAAGTTAAAGTTGAACTCAGAAACTATAGGGGCTTAATCGGCAGTAAGGAAATATAGGGTGTTTTGTTTTAAAAAATTAACACTTTTTTCAGCCAGACTTCTTTGGAACACCCTGCATACGTCAAAATAATTTTAAAATGTGCCCTCTTCAACCTCATTAGGATCGCCTTTTATTTGAAAAAAAAAGAAAAGGCGTAATCGGTGACGCACTAAATGACAGAGAGTATACATTGATCTAGTTTCAATGCTAAGGTAGTTTCCGACTTTCAAGGACGTTCAGATAATTTGCAATCGTAACCGCACTGATGTTTTTTTTATTTTATTTTATTTAGTACTCAGCCAACAGCCGTTAGGCCAATTATAGGCGTCACTGTACATTTTATGGGGACTTCCAACCTCACTAACGACTGTCATGATGTTATTATGACATCCGGGACCAACTATTTCCATGGAATCCGTACCACGAGGCGCCGAGAGATGCAGCCGTTGGTTCGTTTTCGTTGGTTTTACTTTTTTCTGATATTTTTACGCTAAACTTACATAGTGCATCTTGAGCATTAACCGTGCGTTTTTTCTGGGTGGCTAAATGACATGCAGCATGTATTTTCTAACTCTAGCATACAGAGGTTTAATTTTGCGACATATTTCCTTTATGTAGCTCTTCATTTAATAACTCTGATTTATTGTCTTTTTCCCACATCTATGATTGAGTTGTCTTCAAAAATAGTATTCATAAGTCATAACTATCCGTTTTCATTTACCAACAAATCATTCACGATTTCGTTATCCGTAAATACAACAATATTGTCTTCACATTAGAGAACTTAATGCAGTAGTTATTCAGTTACCTTCTTTACTATAGACTCGTTTACATTGTCGCTAATGTTTGTGTATTGAAGGTCTTGGCGCATGTTCTCTAATGTCACCAAGATTGATCACTGATCAGTGTTGTTTGCCGTGAAAGGCTTTTTGATAGTCTACGAATGCGATGTGCATAGAAACTGCATTTAAATGCATTATGTGAACGTATGTATAGACACGGAATCGATATAGTTTACACATTAGCCTTTTCAGCTTAAAGTATTGAAAATTCAGTAATAACTTGTGCCATACATTTAGTTTTACAAGTAAGTAGTATAATAGTAATTTGTATACTAGGGCACTGAAATATAGCTTTTTATCACGAATGTGGATTTAGTTGCCAAGGCCCGTAGAGCTAAGGCAAATAAACCGCATGAGGAATAAAAAGAAACTTCGGTGCCGAGGGGTACATTATCTTATTTAAATCGAGAAATTACAATATTTTAACCAACTTTTGTAGGTTATGTTGACGTCGGTTGACTTTTACCTATCGCTCCTCCGCCTACAAAGAATCTTTTTTGTGCCTTGTTCAGATGTCGTTATAGAAAGTACCGATAGCTGCATACATCAGAATGGTTTTCAAAACTCTCCTTCACCAAGCCAAACGCACCCGGCAGCCTCATAAAAATGTCCCAACGTCCAGAAAAATCCCCGTACGAACTCAACCAAACACCAGGAACCGCAAAGACTTCCCAGCCAACACGACAAGGCACCTACCACCTTTCTCCAACATAACTACCAAAAACTGATTATTTTTTTATAGCAGCAAACGCCTTCCACGTCTTCTCTCCAACACTTTCAAGCCACCGACGACCTAGTATCACGAACCTCGACTAGATGCAAGTTACAAGATGTCACTTCAATAACAAGCTCGGCGAATTAGAACTCTAGTGGATGAACAATCTCTTATCCACACCATAAGACGCTCACTCTGCTATGCAATTCATATGATGTAATTGATTGACAAGAAACTTAGTTTGGCATTCAATTCCAGAAATTGCTTTTGTAAATTATAACTGTATTACATACGGCATTCTCACCACATCCATTTTTTTCCTCCTTACCATCTTCGCATCTTTAAATCTTTTACAATTTTATTTTAATTATGTTTTCGCAAAATTGTTAGTTTAATTCACAACCCTTTACATTTCAAACAAATTATAACTTTTATAAAGGGTTTATTTGAGAAATTTAGCCACTTACAAAGTTATTACATGTTTTGTGCCAAATTATTTTAGCATATATTTTAAAGTTCAACACTATATAATCTGTATCATATTTATCTAACACCCACTATGTTGAATGATATTTCTCGAATAGGTATTTGTCATTTATCCTCCACTTTATTTCAGGTAATAATTAAATTATGTTAAAATCTTTCTGTTTCTTATATAGCATCATTCAATTGAATTTGAATTCTATTTCATTTCTTTACCAAATACATTTTGATAATTTCGGCATCCTTCTAATACTTAAATTCATCTTTGTAATTTAGTACTGTATTCTTTTAGCCTTTTTAATCTGATATCAAACCCTTATACTAAAAACCATTATAGTAGATATGTCTTTAGTTAGTTTAAACTATGTTAGTTCAAACTTAATGAATGGCCATGCTTTCCTTTAGAAGATGTAAATAATTAAAGAAGAAGTGGATACATGAAGTTTTTAAATATAACAGCTGAATCAATAACAAAGCAAGCCACAAAACAATGACGGCAATGACAGTAAGGCGATGTCATATAATTCTAACAATGTAAAGATGAAGAAATTAGTCAAAGTAGCCATCAAACGCAATAAAATATTTCAAAGGTAAATTTTATATGAAATAGCTGTAACACAGAAGCCAATTCAAAAGAGGAATGCCCAATAATAAGGCGGCTAAAGCTCATATTTGTTCAGTACTACAGTTTTAAACTTTGCCGTTTAACGGAAATTGGCACTAAACATTGTTTAGCATGTCGGAGGATTAAAATTTTATCCTCTCTAATATCCAGTATTAATTACTGCCAATGAAATCGCACTTGTAAATTGAAAATTTACGATCAAATTTTACGACGGGTTTGCCGAAGCGGCGCTCAATTGCCCTATTTATTAACTGGGCGATTGGTGTATCTTTATCTTTTAACCTTACACCTATAATCCTATGATACCAACAATAACAGGGTTTGCTGCGCGCTCAAATTTGATCCGCGCGCTGCTCGCGTGAAAAACACGACAGGGATAGTTTAGAATCTGGTTTCGCCCCATTTTGTTATCTGACGCAATGTTGAATCCCCGATGAATAAACGTCTACAATTCACGGCGCTATCCTGCGCGACACGACATGGGTTGTTATTTAGATGTTTATAGAGCCTTGGAACGAACATTAAGCGAGTGTGGGCTTCGTCAGTGTACGGATTAAAAGTAGATTATGCACATGAAAATCTACAGCAATCGCAATACATTACGAGATGTTCACTCGTCACGGTAATAGTAGCTTTTTTCACGGATTATATCAAGCTTTTTCGCTTCTTTCCGCCTATGCGGCCTAATGCGACGGGATAAATCAATACAATAAATGTTTGTGCTTGCTGTTTGCATGGGGTCAGAGATTTCAAATGTCTTTGTGAACAGCTGCCTCAGCTTAATTCTGCGAAAGTTTCTTTGAAGACACTACTTGTTTGCTCGTAATGGAAGGAAAAAATATTTATCCCGGAAAGAGCGTGCGGAGACACAGGTAGATGAACTTCCACACGTCACTTTTCTCATAATTTCGGCATTTATTTAGAAACTAACACATCATACAATATACAATCAACATTTACAAAATTCATACATAATGGCCGCCAGGCAAAAAACAACAGTTGATTAACTATGTCAATGAATCAACTACCACGTTACAGAAGATCAGATAAGTAATTCACATCATGAATTAGATAAGTCCTGAAATATATTATGATGCTGCAGGCATCAGTAAAGATTGATTTGGCATGGAACGAAGAGGGATGTTATATAAGCAGAAGCTTCAGCTCAAATATTTTTGCTTCGCTATATTAAATTATTCCAGCGAAAAACATATATAATAATATTGCTTTTCTAACAGAGCCATGGCCGTGGATGTATATATAGTGCAATGTACGCTTCCACATTGAACATTAATCAATTTAAGCGAAAACTGCCTCGTTTTCTTTATATGATTCTAATTTTAGTTAGCAGGACACTGTGAGGCAATTCACCTATAGTAACTTTATTTAAGAGGTTAATTTATTTGTATCGGGTTAATCTCTGAAATAATTTTTTCTCTAAATAAACCCATATCAGACTATTATTTTTCTTTACCTCAGTTAATACAATGTCTTGATAAAATTATTTGCCTCGTGACTTGTTCTGCTGCTACGTGAAGGTGTGATTTAATTGAATAAACTTATTTATTTACAATAAACTAAACCTTAGTTGAAGTAAGAATATTTATTTTTAACTTTGTTTGTGTATGAAGTAGGATTGTATCTCCATTCATACTGCTGCAGGTATGTAGACACCACTAGACAACCTTATGTAGTTGCAAAAACTGCTTTCAGCTGCAGCGCAACGGTTGAAGTACGTCCTCAGCTCGTGACTGTGAGTGATACTTTTATTTAACCAGGAGAATCTTATGTGCATCTTATCATCGTTGTTGTCCCGAATCTGTGATATTAGCCTCAGTTTAATCAGTTTAAAGACGAAAAAGCATTTACTTAATGCTTACATTTATTTGTTAATAAATAAGAAGTGGTTACTTCAACAGCTATTTAAATACATCTTACCTTTGCAAGAGAACTAAAGCAACTACAAAGAACACAAAATAAACGTTTTCCCTACCGTAAGGAGCAATTGGAATGCATTTTAACCAATGATGATATTATAAAGAATACTTGATTCGCAAAAATAGATCATGTTACGTGTAAAACGCTTACTTAGCGTTAGAATTTATTTTATTGCGTAAACGCTTCTTTATTTGGGGCGTCGTAGTGGTGTAAACTTAGCTTAATTGGCCGCTCGCATATCGCGCCGATAGTGGTTATCTGCTATACCGGTAAACACTCGCTGGGCTTTCTACCAGCTTTCTGCACTTAAATTTATATCTCGTAGTGCAGACGTCTCTTGTTTCGGTTTTCGAAACACCATGCGGCTTGTTGCACTCGAGTAACGTCCCCTGCGTGGCCCCAACCTGGCAACTTGTATGTAACTTTCGTGCACGAAAATTATCCTGTTAGATTTTTGTACTTGGAGAGATTATTTGTGGAAGCATTGCTTTGCTGCGAATTCTGAGCATGGCGCATGCATTTCCGACCTATAAAGTCCAGGGTAAGGGCTTAATCCAATTTGATTTTAGTAGCGGTTTGTATTTAGCTGATTGCATACGGCGTTTCAAACATTCTAAGAAAGGTTCTAAAATTTGCTGATACAGACTGCCCGGGGTGGTGTGTATTCCTTCCGTCCTGGGAGCCCCATTTGACCGTGATCCACATCACCTGAGCGACCCACTTTATAGCCGTATTTCGCGAGCGACGTGGTGATTTCTGAACGCACCCTCAATTTTTATCCAGGATAGCTGTGAGAGCCCGTTTGGAGGCCATTTAGCTTCACGCTGAAAAAGCTTGGCGCCGCAGATAAGTAGGTAGGACTTAGTGAACTGCGTTGCCAAAGACTCATATTGTACAACCGTTATTTATAAATCAAAAAGAATTTGCTAAACCGCTTTTCAGAAATTTGGAGATTCAGTTTTCAATGGAAGTTCTCCCTGTGGTGAATTTGCAAACTAATTTTGTAAATGATCGCTTCTTCATTATACACAGACGGCACTCAATTTAGTCAATTTTTATTTATATTTGCGCCCCAATGAAGTACATTCGAATTTTGCTAGGAAAACTTAATCTGCAGGTTTCTTTAACTGGCAACATTTCGTTAAAGCTTATTTGAGCCCATGGAAACTATAATGTGATAGAGTAGAAATCTATTCCATAATGAAATTCTAAAAATATAACTCACCTCACGCCTATCCCTAGTCTATTTAACCGTTAAAATAGTGCTAAGAGTGCGAAATAGCAGACTAGTACAGGTTTGACTTCGACTACTTACATGCGAATATTTTGATGAAAAATGGGATTCAACGTCCACGAAAAGGAAGCAGAATTGCAAAAAGTTCAACCAACTTTCATTACATGAATATAGGAGATAATTCTTAACATTTTTGTGAAAAGTATTTTTTTCAGACATACCAAATATACAGAGGGTAAGTATTCTAAAACCGATATAGGCGAAAATATATAATACAACAGCTCAGACCTCAAAATAAAACAAATGAAGAAAAATAGATGGTGTTCGTGAGCATATAAAGAGCTCTGCTTACCAATCTTACTGCAGAAGTTGTACAAAAAAATGTGATGGTGAGAAAGTAGATAGTTAGCCATTCTGAACAAAGTTTGGTAATACTGCTTTTACGAATATTGAACGACTCGGTTATCATTATAAACAAAATATGTATGTAAGTTTATCTGCGACTGCTTGGATAAACACCTACTATCAAATTCATTTGAGTTAGTTGATTAACGCCATTATCTAACTCAGTTAGGTAATGAAATCACATCCATTTGCGTTACGTAGTGAAACTCATTACGTATCTCAAACTTCATTACGCAACTGAAATTTCATTACTTCTGCTGTTGTTTTTTTAGATACCTCTAATATGAGGCAGTCGAGATAAAACGTTGTACAATACATGCGTCATAATGCATCATTAATATACGTGTGCTTACACACACGTATATTAATGATGCTCTTATCCCACTTGTATAGTAAGTAACTATTACCGTTATCAGGATATTAAGTCATTGTGTACATATACAAAAGCAGGATAGTAACTAAGTCGTAACTATATATGTACGGTAATATTCCTTTACCGTACATATCAACCGTTACCATATTGTAACCGATAAACTATTGAGCAAACCAAGGATGTTATGAATCATAACAGCCTTAGATATCTTAAAATCATCACTCTACGAGCTACCCACATTTCAAACCCACATCTGCACCAGTTATAATACTCATAACATAGCGGCGAAAAACAAAGGCTTTTCTGCCTAATCCATTCACTCCTTTTTTGAATGAGGTTGGCCATGGATTTTTGTTGTTATGTTGCACATGAACATAGCTGTAATTTTTATTTTGTTGTGTAACCTGTACAACCTCCAACAAATTTTCTGTCACTTGACAGAATAGAAGATTGTTGCTAGATGGACTGCTTATTTTGATAGTACAACATGTGGAGAAATACTTAAAGTGTAAGGTTTTGGAAGCCTTTCAATTGCTTAACTAAGAATATCTTCAATTACATAATTACTGGATCTGGATGCATTTATAAAAATTACTAAATTTTTATTTTCCGTTCCGCTTAAATAAGGCAACTTTACATTTGAATGTGTTTTGTCATGCTTTCTAACCTAAATGCATTTGGACACCAAAATCTCAAATGTAAACCCCGTTTAAACACAACAAACATAATTTTACACAGCTAAATTGGAGAAAGATATGAACAGATAATATGTACGGGAAGAGACTATCGCGCTTCGTGGCACACAGGATATAGGATTGTACAATGATACAACTCAGTAAAGCACGCCATTGCTTATGCGGCGGTTAAACCAAAATTATAAACAATGGTTATTGTGGCTTAAACTATTATCGGACGCAGACCATTTGTGAACAATACATAGACCATAAGTTCATGTTGTCAGGGATTCATATCTACTAAGCAATCATGATTTTGATCAGATAGAATAATATTCCAAGAATAGGGTCGAATATATACTTGCAGAATAGTATGCAACTAGCAGTCCAGTGAGACAAATGTCTCATTTAACGCGCCTTCAAACCTCGATCGGTTAGGCAACCACCCAGACCTGGAAGGTGTCAAAGTGGTTGCCTAACCGATCGAGGATTTAAGGCGCAGAGGGTCGCAGCTACGTTTGGCGGCCGAACCAGTTTTTATTTAATACGCGTTCTATTTGAAAAACGGTCTTTTTGTGATTTCTCGAAAACCGGAAGTGTCACGTGACTGAAATTCGGTTCCTGACCTGACATGACCATTCCAAACATATAACTTTAATAACTTTTTTCTCTATCTCTTACGGTTTGGCTGCTGAAACAGCGTCCCGGACGGACCAGCGTCCCGGACAAAACAGCGTCCCAGACAGACACGTCTATTAGATAAAGGATAATAAATAAATATATATTTAAAATACAATTCCTTGTTTACCAAATGTGGAGATTTGATTTTTATGTTAGTACATTACTGAAGCAGGGTACTACACCTAGAAACAAAAACGAGAATAATTCACATGCATCCTGGTTAAACACTCTGGCGAAGTACATACTTTGGAAACATCTCAAACTTTTACAAGGACATTTGCACTGCAGGCTCTTTTCTAAATATTCAATTGACAAATGACAGACGCAGAAGCAGACATTTTAGAAATATTGTAATTTTGCCATTGTACTACCCTGTCTTGCAAAACTAACGAGAAAATAAATACGGTGTATGCCTCTTGTTCATCACGAATATTTCAAAACGTTTTGAAAACCATTCTGATGTATGCAGCTATCGGTATTTTCTATAACGACATCTGAACAAGGCACAAAAAAGATTCTTTGTAGGCGGCGGAGCGATAGGTAAAAGTCAACCGACGTCAACATAACCTACAAAAGTTGGTTAAAATATTGTAATTTCTCGATTTAAATAAGATAATGTACCCCTCGGCACCGAAGTTTCTTTTTATTCCTCATGCGGTTTATTTGCCTTAGCTCTACGGGCCTTGGCAACTAAATCCACATTCGTGATAAAAAGCTATATTTCAGTGCCCTAGTATACAAATTACTATTATACTACTTACTTGTAAAACTAAATTTATGGACAGGTGAGAGGCTACAGGTATTTATGTAAAAACTGAAAGAAAAATATAGAAAGAGTGAAGTGAGGTAATTTTAAAGATTATACCACTCCCTCTAACATCAACCAATGAAAAACGGCAAAATGCATAGTTACGCATGTACTAACTTTTGATAATGTACATAGCAACTGACAAGCACATACCTTCCTGATTAATGGGTGATAATCACATGCCTTCACAAACATCACGTTACCTGCTGTCAGTACAATTGTCATAACAACCACATTAACTGTACTTTTAATATTTAAAACACTATTCAAACGTTGTTTATTGACTAGTGATATAATCTAGCCGAATGGAACTCGTGTCTTCTCGATTATCAAATCATTTCTGTTTCCACTCGGACTCGCGTAATTGCCAAACAATATATCTCGAGTAAACAGAAATGATTATCTGATAATCAAGAAGCCACTAGTTGCATTATACCGGGTGGCCATAAATATCTGAGATCTCGGTAGCCATGGAATTAGCTACTTATAAATATTGGTTAGTATTATATTTCAATTACGATAAGTATTGGTACCTATATAATGTAATAAAATGCAATCAGAGGAGGGGAATGTGCCCCAGATTCTGCAGTTTAGCCTACGACTCGATTATAAAAATCTCCTGTTCTAACTCCATTACTTATTGCAATCTGTAATAATTTTTGACAGATAGGAATTTTAGTTGTGTTGACATTAATGACATTTAGTTTAGTTGGATTCATCACTTTAATAAAGCGGTGTTGATTCCAAAGGTAATGTGATATCAGATATTTATGGCCACCCGGTATATGAAAGGCGTACTTACTACTTGATATTTGTTGAATGACAAGTAATGTAACGAGGAGGTATTTGTAATTGCTTTTGCACTTGCATAATTTGAAGTGACGTTGACAGACGTACAAGTTGTCACGAAATAAAAGAATGAATTT
Organism: Agriotes lineatus; assembly: GCA_940337035.1. Taxonomy (NCBI): domain Eukaryota; kingdom Metazoa; phylum Arthropoda; class Insecta; order Coleoptera; family Elateridae; genus Agriotes; species Agriotes lineatus. The sequence goes on from OW679196.1 coordinate 126,628,149, forward strand.
CCAGGAATAAACGCAGCGTAGATTATGAACGAATCCGACCTGTGTTTTCAGTCAAGAGTAAATATTTTCTACCAGAGCTAGATATTTAATAATATTGATAATCCATAATTTATAAAAGGGCAAATGAGATACTTAAATTCATTTTTTTGTATTCGCTCCCCAAACTGGTTACTTTGGAAACTGTCTAGGATCCTCAAAATGGTCATTTAGAGGCCTTGTACTTAAAGTCGTCATGGCAACATTTTAGCGGACTCAAACATTAGTTGCCATGACGACTTTAAGTACAAGGCCTCTAAATGGCAATTTTGAGGATCCTAGACAGTTTCCAAAGTAACCAGTTTGGGGAGCGAAAAATACATTTTTGCGCGGCCTCCTAATATAATGCCGCGTTAATGGTAATTGAAACTTCATATTATAATGTTTGGAGAGCTAATACAAAAAAACGTTGTATGCAACACGTCGTCAAATGGCTTTAGAGGACTCATCTTCATATTACGGACTCGGCTGCGCTTCGCTCCGCCTCGTCCGGAAACATTACGACTCGTCCCCTAAAGCCTTGCTTTGAGGACTAGTTACATAAAGTACTATTAAAAGAGAATTGATTGAAAATATACTAAAGTACAGTAAAAGTCAGACGTCATAACTAAAGTATAATAAGTATTGTTATAACATAAAACCATTTACATACATAAAGACCATTATAACATCGTCAATTATAACAATACGTAGATAACTAGATAGTTCATAAAGAATTGTTGATGTTATTGCCTTGACAATAAATTTGTTTACGTATATGTACCTACCTTTCAACTAAACATATAAATGCTTCTGAAATGGCTAGTATGCTTTAAATTTCCCATAATGCAATCCACACCTTTACTTAAACTTGGCAAGACTGCAAGTATATGTGTAATTCGAGGTTATCAGGTTAGATTTTGCGTCAGTTTTGACACAAACTGACGCAAAACATAACCTGATAACCTCGAATTTGAAATATACTTACAGTATTGCCAATTTCAAGTAAAATTTTAGATTGCATTATGGGAAATTCAAAGCATACTAGATGTAATTCATTTTAATACACCCGGTACAATTTTTCAACATTAATTTTCCTGGTGTACTCTTTTTGAATTAAATATAATTCTATTACTTTGCCTCGTATATTTTTGCAATCTACCAATTTAGTTTTTGTTAGTTAAGAAGAAAATAGTTGAAAAGATGCAATACTTATTATATTAAAAAACCACTTCTATTCTAATTTGTTTTAACGATCTTGTCTAGGTTTACATAATATCATCTAAAGGTATACCAAGGCACTTTATAGATCTAAGCTGTTCTATTTTTTGGCATCCTATTTGTACGTGTACATTATCGTTGCTATTGTAATTATGTCCACTACTAATCTACGTACATACTTTCACTTTTAGCTATATATAATTTGAACTTATTAAGATTATTTGTATTATTATTAGTTTTGCTAACACAATTATATAATTTTCCTCGACAACATAAATCAAAATATAGTATATAAACAGCTTAATTTGGCGTCTGCCCCCATTCAAATAATACACACAAATAAAATGAAGAGAAGAGGTCGTAATAACGATGCTTGATTAATTCTCCAATTGTTAAACGCAATTTATAATTCCATACCGCTGACATACATAAAGGAAGAATTAGAAGCTAAGAAATATAAATTACGAAACATCATTAATGTTAAGAATAAAGTCAGCAAGTCACCCCTTCCAATGTTTTTTGTTGATTTAGACCCCCAGCAAAATAACAAGGAAATTTTTAAATTGGAATTCCTACAACATTGTAAGATCAGAGTTGAACCACCTAGAACCAAAACAGACATCATTCAATGTACACGATGCCAATGCTATGGCCATTCCAAAAAGTATTGCTCAAAGCCATTCAGATGCGTTAAATGCGGCGGATCCCACGACACCAAATCATGCACAAAAAACAGAACAACACCAGCAACATGTGCACTTTGTACCGGCAATCACCCAGCAAATTATAAAGGCTGCACAGCTTATCGCGACTTAATCAATCTTCGAAACAAAAATAATCCAAGGGCACAGTCAGACATATCCCATTGACGCAACATCGCAACCCTCAAAATCAGCAAGCTAACAGTAATTTAACCCAGAACTCAATAAGTTATGCTCAGGTAGCGTCTGGCCTACCAGTCCCTCCAACAAATAATTCAAACAATATCGACATAACTGACAAACTGTCAAATTTCTTAAACGAATTCAAAAACCTGTTTTCTCAACTCCTTAATCAGAATAGCATGATACTGTCCATGCTTACAACCGTCATCAATAAAATAACAAAATAATGGCTACATCACTAAGAATTGCGGCATGGAATGCAAACGGGATACTTAACCATGTTCTAGAAATAATTGCATTCTTACAAATAAACAAAATTGACATACTTCTAATATCCGAAAGTCATGCAACTGAAAGAACGACAATCAAAATACCTTACTACAACCTTTACTACGCAAACCATCCGGACGGCACTGCTCATGCAGGATCAGCCATAATCATTAAGTCAAGCTTAAGCATTACATCTTACAACCGTATGTAACTACCAAAATACAAAGTGCTATACTTAAACTTGAAGCTCTGCCATTACCTATCACAATCGCTGCAATTTATAGTCCGCCTAGACATACCATCTCTTGTGATGAATATAAAGATTTCGTACTTCAACTTGGATCAAAATTCCTGGTAGCTGGCGACTGGAACGCTAAGAATACTTCCTGGGGAGCTAGACTAACTACAACCAAAGGTCGAAACCTCTTAAAAATCATTCAAGACAACAATCTAAATTATCTAACAACCGGCAAACCAACTTATTGGCCCAGCGATGTGAATAAAATACCCGATTTACTAGATTTTGCTATAATTAAAGGTATACCTGAACTAAATGCAGCAATTGAACCTTGTTCAGATCTAAGCTCGGATCACAGCCCGATCATAATTACCCTAAGTACTGGAATAATCTGGAAAAATCCTTCACTTCGACTTTGCACAAAAAACACAGACTGGGAATTATTCAAATATCATATCACTCAAAACATCAGGCTTGATTTTCGTCTACAAGAACCTCAGGAAGTTGAAGAAGCGGTACAGTATATAATAGGCCTTATTCAGGAATCTTCTTGGATAGCCACACCAGTCAGAAACAAGGTAGTTTCGGACACATATAACCTTCCTCTTCATATTAAGGAACTTGTTAAAGAAAAACGCATTGCCCGACGTCGATGGCAAAATTCTAGAAACCCGCTAGATAAAACCTATCTTAATCGGTTAACCCACAACCTACGCTCAGCCATCAGAGAAGCTCGAAACGAATCCTTCCAAACTTATATAACTAACCTGTCTGCAGATGATCATTCGCTATGGAAAGCCACAAAAAACTCAAAAGGCCGATTGTTGCTGTATCCCCAATCAGGAAGCTTGATCGTAGCTGGGCACGTTCAGACGCTGAAAAAGCAAATTTATTCGCAGAACATCTTGCTGACATATTTACCACACATTCTAATAATAACAACTATGTAATGAAGTGCAAGACTATCTTAATGCCCCATGCCAATTATCCCCTCCAATAAGAGCTTTTACTCCTACAGAAGTCCGGAAAAAAATACGTTACCTAAACTCACACAAAGCACCCGGTACGATCTAATCGTTGGCGAAGTATTAAAAAACCTTCCTCGTAAAGCTGTGGTTCTGTTAACGACAATATTTAATAGCATGTTGCGATTATGCTACTTCCCTTACAGTGGAAATTTGCTCAAATAGTCATGGTGGCAAAACCCGGTAAACCTCCTACAGAAGCCAGTTTCTATAGACCAATCAGCCTGTTGCCTCTTTTATCTAAAGTCTTTGAAAGACTTCTCCTGGACAGAATTTTTGAAATCACCCCTGCAGATACTCTATTTCCAGACCACCAATTCGGATTTAGACAAAACCATTCCACTATCCAACAATGCCACAGATTGGTAAATAAAATCAAGGTAAGCTTTGAACAAAAAGAGGTATGTGCTACTGTACTCCTTGATGTGCAACAAGCATTTGATAAGGTTTGGCACAATGGGCTCTTATATAAGATTAAAAAACAACTGATTGACCAATTCTATTTACTCCTCAAGTCCTACCTTGAAGATCGGTATTTCCTGGTCAAATATGGTGATGCCGTCTCCTCTTATCAATTGATACGAGCAGGGGTCCCTCAAGGCAGCGTCCTTGGACCGTTTTTTATATCTACTATTCACAGCTGATGTACCGCTGTCAAATGAAACGCTTATAGCAACCTTTGCGGACGATACTGCCATTATGTGTTCGGACTTGAATCCTGTTATTGCATCTCAAAAACTTCAAGATCATCTTAACCTCCTCCAAACCTGGTTCAACCGGTGGAAAATTAGTGTTAACGCAAACAAATCGGCGCAAATTTCATTTACAACAAGAAGAACGATCAGCCCCCAACTCACAATTAATAACAATCCCATACCTATACAAGATGAAATAAAATACCTTGGACTCCACCTCGATGCAAAACTTACGTGGAAAGCTCATATTAAAGCTAAGAAACGTCAACTTGATTTAAAGCTTAAGAATATGAACTGGCTCCTTAACAGAAAGTCGCAGTTATCACCTGAAACTAAATTGCTCCTATATAAAATCATACTTAAGCCGATTTGGACTTACGGGATTGAGCTGTGGGGTTGTACCAAACCCTCTAATACCAAGATCCTCCAAACATTTCAGTCCAAAACTCTTCGGACGATTATCAATGCTCCATGGTACATCTCCAATTTAACCATACATACAGACCTTAAGATCCCTTTTGTTAAAGATGTAATCAGATCAGCTGCAATCAAATACAAAGATCGTAATGCCGCTCATGGCAACCAACTTATAGAAGACTTATTCACCCAACCACTAGAGAATAGACGACTTAAGCGGCTCTGGCCTGAAGACCTTACTTTGTAAATTCCAGAGAACCGTTGATGGACGGTCCCTGACTCAAGACACCTCATATTATGTTATACCATTTACTAATTACTCTGTATATAGTGTAGATTGTAAATTAGCAATAAAGGTTAAAAAAAAAAAAAATTATAATTTTCATCATTGAACATTGAACCTGATTGATCGAAAATAATTAACAAAAAAAACCGAAAACAGTTGACTGAAACACAATGGATTGAAACAGCATTTGATCAAAATAAAATTGACCAAAAATGTATACATCGAATTCAACGAATAAATAATCGTTGTAAATACGGCAACCAACTTGCCTTCTTCTTGTAGAGAAAATTAACATACGGTCTTCAATCGAATGTTAAACAATTCCATCCTTGGTCTTGGTACAGTCTCCTAGAAAAACGATCCCTTGGCGACAACGTAGAGATAACGGAAAGTTCCGGGTGAAAATTGTTTTCAAACTACATTCAAATTTCCCAAATAACTGGATGTACTGTACACCAGTGGCGGCTCATGGCAATTGTATTTGGTAAGCTCTTAGTTTCTAACAATAAATAAACAAACATTCTGTAAACGGCTTTACTCAGAACTTCCCTCACAAGTGGAAGTAGTGACATTAAATATTTTGAAAAATCAAAGGCAAGTAGGGGTAAAAATATCTTGACGTTCCTAATAATACTGATACAATAAAAGGAAACGCTTGGTAATCAACTTGCAAATAAAAAAGTATTGCAGACAGGATTCGGTTTCAGTGCCTACGAAAAGAATCCAAAGGTAAATAATCATGCCGCCCGCAGCGCACCCGTCAATCGTATCTTGCACCGGAGCTGTGCCTAATATCGCCGAGGAGCGACTGCATTACACTGAACAGCTTCTTCTTGCCCATCTTTGTTTTTTACAATATTCTTCTCGGATGCGCCTTTCTTCATTTGAGCTCGGTGAAGTCAGCGTACGTGCAAAAATTGCGAAACTCAACACGCGCAAGTTATCACAGAAATCAAGTTAGACTGAGCCTACTTGAGGTCTGAGCTTAAGCAATCGTGGTTCCCTATCCCCATTGCGTCGATGTGATCCTACAACTACTACAACAATTAATCTATTTTTTTGTGAATTTAGTTTGTGATATTTAATTTATTTCAGTTGCTTGGCTATTCGAGTTTTTTATACATTCTTATTACGTTTGGAATTTGCTGCTTGTATTCTGTTTTCTTGTCGTTATCTTTTAGTCTCACTGCAACAACTGGCCAATTTTCTTCAAGATGGTTGCTAATCTACAACTGGTATTTTTTATATTGCTGTATGTAAATTATTTTGTACGTAGTTAAGATCTTGCCTTGTTACTATAAAACTCACAATTGCTCTGCTGAGAGAACATAGTTTCGACCTTTATGTATGATGGTATCGTGCATTGTCGTGTACGAAAACATATATTCCGAATAAGTGCAACTGTAGAAGCATAACTACGCAAGAAACCATAAAAATAACTTATACTAAAGAATTACAATGTTAATAAATTAGAGAACACCATGTTCTCTGCGTAGTATTCAACAAAAACGTTTTAACACAAAGTTATAGATATCACAAAGCACTTAATATCTTATTTTTATAAGCTAAAGTATTAGAAATAATTTTTTTATATATCTTATGTACAGTGGAGGTAATAACTTAATATTTGCTTTATACATATTGTACCATTTATTCTACAACAACAAAAGTACATCTAATTTATAAATTCTAAAAGCTGAAGTTTCAATACAGACCTCTACAAATTAAATTTTACATCTCCCTGGCGCACTTTTTTCTTTCATCCTTCGCATCACTGAATGCTTCAATATCGGACAAAGCATAGTACGCCGATTTAACAAATTCGCCGTTCAAAATACTGTTTTAATTCAGTTTGAATATTTAAACTGCCTTTGCTATTACGTGTTCCGTGTTCACTTTTATCGCTTCAGCAAGCACAGTTTCACGTAGCAGACCGATTTGTGCCTATGTGGTTTCATCGAATTGCAGGCGAGTAAACTGAAATAATATTTTTCTTGCCCTACAAGCCACACGTCCATAACTTTGCTTCCCGAATGTATTTTCCTAGCTGTTACTCGAGATATTAAAGTCTGATAGAAATAGGTCAAACTGTTTAATTTAAAATTAGTATGTGATTGGGTTTGCATTATTTAGTGTAGAAGGTGTCGGTTCGAAATGTTTGCGTAGAGTTTATTAATAAAAACAGTGAAACTGTTTCACAGTTTAAATTCAACATTAAAGGACATCATAGTTATGGTGACTGAAATTATTACCACAAAAGGGAAATTTTGGAAATGTAAACAACAGGTGAAGTTCTAGGTTAAAATTATAATTATTAATAGGGAATAAAATCACTCCCTCTTGAGCCTATAACTGTAAAATTGTTTAAATTAAAATATTTCGTTGATATCTCCTACGGATATGCGTCTACTTCTAGGTGAGTCCTAATGCCTAAAACCACTTCACAGAAAAGCATATAGTAGGGATATTTCCAACAGGGCTTATGACCATCGGTATGGGCAACAGCACAATGGTGAAATTTGAGGCACCCTGAGGATCACAAATGAAGATTTCTGTTCAATCAATAGCTCCTCCCGATTTTTTACTGAGTGGTTGATAAAATATTTCTTTTGATTTTCATCAGGTTAACTGACGTTCTGTAAAATTTGTCAGAAAACAATATGTGAATATCAATACGGTTTCTATCTTCGTAGAGAGGTTGTTCACATGTATATGGAAGGAAATAAAGTAGTCATTTGGCATTTGAAAACTATTTGTATAGAGTAGCTTATACCTATTGCATAACTTACTAATAAAATACAAATCTAAATATAAAGAGTATTGGAAAATACGCCGTTTGAAGCATTGTGACACTTTATCAATTTCAAAATTTGAATAAGTTTACATTTGCAGTTAAAATTTTATTTTTAGGTGTTATTTTAAAACAATTTTATAATAACTTCTACTGGAAAAAACAACCTTCTGATGAATTTTTTATTAATAAAATTTAAATTGTTAATTTAGATACATATAAATACAGTACAAATCAAAAGAGGCTGACATTCACTGACAATTTTTTCTTTCATCAAACAGGTAGCGGGAAAAATTTTGAGATAATTAATATAATTGTAGACTCTTATTCCAATGGGTCGCACGTTACATTATCTTGAATTTCACCATACCAATGCAAAACCTCGTGTCTTAAACAGCAAAATTCATCATGTAACGTTTCGCTCGTAATTGAACGCTACCAAATTTAATTTAAAATTAAAAGCGCTTAATATTCGCATTTTCGCAACAATGGACGTTACAACAATTGAAATTTCCAATGCGCTCAAACTTGCAGGATCATCGTGAGCTCCTCGATCGACTCGGCTGGAACGGAGAATCGTTTTCAGCGCATCCCTTCTCCTATACGCGACGAGTTCCGAGTAGTCGACCACGGCATATAAATGGAAATCACGCCACTGACTCCGGGAGATTATTATCCCGACGGCGAAAACTCGGCTTCTCTAGGCCGATCCCCCGGCTTCAGCTGAGGAAGGCTCGAGGCCGTCCTCAGTTGAAGCGAAATTAACCAGGGCCTTCAGCTAATTCCCGCAGCAGAATCACACCAGAAACCGACCTGAAGAATTCTAGTTAATACCTCGACTCCCCCAGGTACCTGACTGCATTCTAATAAACGTATTTCTGGAATAATTGGACTGCGTTTATTCGAATTCCCTAGTAAACCGGAATCTGCAAGTTCGTTCAGTACAGCTCTGGATTAATCGGACTGGACTGCCCGTACTGTTTGATATTTCGTGAGGTTTGCTCCGACCGTTTTCCTGCGAATTAATCTTAGATTTGGGCTATCGAAATAATTTTGATTCGCAGCGTGGACGAATCTAGCAGTCACACGAAACTCATAATTTACAATTGACACTCGGCTGGAATATCGGAAATTGTCAATTGAGGTTATTTCACGGAAACCAAGCTAGCCTACAAATATAGCATCTACGAATGTTAAAATGGCAATAAATCAAATCCTACAAATTATTAAAGCACCTGTCAGAGTACAGTCAAATTTGTACGTACATCCGAGTACATTAGAGTAAACTTCGTTCGAGTTATAGATTTGCAAATTACAAAACCAATCTCATATTTTATGTGGAAATAGTCAAGCATTGCAAAAAACGACGTACTCACCCTGTTAAATTACATTTTTGTCCGACTAGTAAAATAACCTTGCCTCGCGCTGGAAACTAGATAACGGCCGACTGGAATTTAATCCAGGCACGAGGTCAAGTACAGCTGGGTTATCATCATATCAGGCACATGCACCGATCCTTGCATAAAGGAATCACTCTATAGTTTCAGTCAAGTCACTTTATGATCGAATCAAATTAGAATCTCCCGTTTATTTACATCTGCACTAGTTTCATTTTCAAGTTTTTGGTTTTACAGTTCTGCCAACATAGACGAGAGAACAGTGTCCCGTCCTGTAACCATACGTGGGGAAAATCGCTGCCATACATCGATGCCAGACAGGCAGCCCACCCATCCAGGGACCAGCGGCAGAATTGAAACAAAATATATAACTTGTTTGTAATTTAGCAAAGGATTTAGTTTCATTTTATGTCATGTACATAATAAAGAATAAATGTATTTTCTGTTAAGTCTTGTTACTTTAAATCAGTCTAAGTGTAAGCAATCAGGACCCTGACCCAAGTAAAAGCTAGCATTCAAAAAGGGCACAATTAATAATGCTACAGGCTTACCTTTCCAAATTAAATATAAACCCGAAATCATTGTAAAGCCCCAACTAGGATTACAATCATGTGACAGAAGTGCTATAGTTGCACAATTGTCCTGTTTTGTAGGTGAATCTCTTGCTTCAGTCGTTTAAGAACTTATTAAAAAAATATAAGTAACAATTTTAACTGTTATTTTAGCGATATATTATTTACTAGACTTGGGATAGAAATGGATTGCAGATAAAGTAAAATATGTTTGACTACTAGTTATATTAGTTTCCTGTTTTTTGTTTATGGTAAGTTTTATATTGAATAAATATCTAAAGTAGGGACAAGAAATCAGACGACGTGCGCCACCAAACAAATTTTAGTGACGTCATAAATACCACCATTAGATTTACAAAACCGATATTTATTTTCTTCTTTACAGCTCATTTGAAATCATGCGTTTGGTTTAAGCTTAATCAATTATCAATGGAAAATTAACAATTTAAGCTAAACTGAAATTTGCTTGGTGGCGCACGTCGTCTGATTTCTTGTCCCTACTTTATGTAACTATCTCCTAATACGTCTCGCACTGTTAAATAAAAACAAGAAAGATGAACAATTCTTTCCGAGCATAAAACCTGTTTTATTTCAATCCCATACAGTAAAGTCAACAACGATATTACTAAGCCGCCCAATCTGTAACAAGATTTTTAAAGATTTGGCTAAAGTACTTTCTCATGTAGTTTTAGTACTAAGAGGTTGTGTTTAGAAAATAAAGAGGCTTTAAAAAATGGAAGGTAAAGTGACCATATAATATAAGCAACCCATTTAACACTGTTCGAAACCAAGTTTAAAAAAGTAAGTTAAAATGATAGTAGTAGTAGCGTGCCACGTATTAAAGAATTAACATATTAGGAAGATTCCTTTTGAGGCCAATAATAAAACTCCAATATTATGTACACCACAGTCAACACTTAAACGCACTGGAAAGAAAATTATGTGTCGTAAATTAGAAACTCAGCTAACGCCCCCCCCCCCCTTTGCTAACGTTAGCGTTACGGGGTCAACCAAATAAAAATATTAACTCCCTTCTTAGTGCACCAAATATGTGTAAGTAATTTTTATTCTGTTGCTAATTCTGCGATTCCACACAAAAAGCAAAATAAGGAAAGAGATTCACTTTACGTGCAGATTACTGAACAAGCTCATGCTAATACTAAAGGGCCTGAGAAGCATATTAATCATGAAGAATTACAATAAAATTAAATATTAACATTATTAAAACGGGCATTCAATACATGTTACGTAAGTATTGATGTTGATTGGTATATTTTACCACGAACGATTTAATATAATTTAGTAACATTAAATAGACTCTGTGGTACGCCACTGCTAATGCATTTTGCAGAAAAATATAATCTGTTAACGTTGGTTTAGCAAAAAGGGCAACAAATAATATTTGGCTTAGTGCCAAAGTAAATAACAAACGTTAATTTAACATACGTATACAAGTAGACAATTGGAGAAACAGCCAAAATAACGTTAGGCAACTGCCGATTGATTGAGAGTGCGCCTGAATTCTCAAACCCTTTTATACAATGCTCTCCATTGTCTGTTTTATAGGAATTTAGAAATCTTAACTTCCCCATACAATAAACAGTCACGAAAACTCAACATTCGTCGAGGGAATACCGCTAGCTGTTTGCAAGGCTCTAAGTCCTATATTGGCATCCTTGAAAGTATTTCTATTTTCGTTAAGCTATTGAAAGGCTACAATTAGAATAAATTCTATAAAATATAATAGTTCTTCTTCGTATTGTTATTCCTCTTACGTTAGGCCAGTTGTGTGTTTAGTTCCATTAAGTCGTGGTGGTATGACCTCTCTTTGCTCGTAAGCCGTTTAGGTGGCTAGCCTTGGCCGTCGAGAGAAGAGTTTCCTTATTAGGGATGAACGAGTACCTCACGCGTTAGCGTGGTAGCCATAATAGTTGTTCTATAGAAAACCATGGAAATGTTTGCGGACGTCTTTTATATTATAATATATCATATGTTATGTAGATATGTGAAAATATTACAAAAATTATATAACCATTTATTAAAACGATTTTGAAATCTTTTCTCCAATGGCAGACGTTCTAAAGAACACGAGTCTATTTTGAAGAGACTATTCAAGTGTTCCAAGATTTTGTTCATAAGCCAATTATTGATATGCTATGGAATTAAATAAATCCTTTCGAAAGATAATCTAAATGCCACCAAAATGGTCTATACACAGTTTGAAATCGCAGATCGATCAAAGTCTCATCGCTTTATTTGACACGTGCAATGAGCATGTGAGTGTCTTATGCTTACTAGATGTTGCAGATGTAAACAGTATTATAGAAATCAATCAGTACCTACAGGTTCATGTAGTACATATATGCAGATTCACAGTTGTATTTGTAGTTTTCTACATTAGAAAGCTTTATGAAAAGCTCCTGGATATCTCACAAATCGCTGTATCTTCTTCATTACTTAGATGAAGCAATATATGCAACGTAGATTTATCAGTTTCTTCTGGGCCATCATGCAGGGAATTGTTGGTTTTAGGCGTCGCTTAACTTATTCCATCTATTGCGTTGTTGTGCCACTTCTTGATATCGTTTGTCTATCCAGTATGAGAACGATCTCTGCTTTTAAAGGATTCAGCTCTTCACTCAAGTAGTCTCTTAGTTTATCTTCAACCAGATATTCTAACCATATAACCAGCTCAGTTCGATTCATGCAGAGTCCGGATCCGCGCACGTTTGTGTCGACCACAAGGTTTAAGACTAATTATAAATAAAAACCATCTAAATACAAACTGGCTATGACTTTAGACATAAAAATGAACAATCCAGGCAAGGGATACAAGAGGCCCGTTTCACTATGGCCATTTAATTTTACCAAATTTTGCTCTTTTGAAATGTTTTTCGTTTCATAGTATAAAAGGAATGCCGTAATATTTGCGAAATATGTATATTTGAAATAGAAGTATGGATATTTCGGCAGTACAATCCTTGTTCATGTATTAAAACATGTTCCATATTCTTCCTAAATAATTTAGTTTCGGAAGATTGCTATTTAAAAAATACTTTGGGCAAATCAAACTTCTATTACATAGCACCAGCGCTAATGGATGCATTTGAAACAAGTCCTATATAGCTAAAGTGAAGCATTTCCTGTCAATTTCCCTGTCGTCTAATTATATAGAAGTAGGGATCACATTTTTAACGCCGCGATTTTAATCAAACTTATAATCATTTTTGTTGATATTATCATGACAAAACAGATTGTTTGACATCTAAATGCCCCATTACCGAAGCAATTTTCTTAGGCTTCCTCTTCCTCCGGATTTTCTGCAAAAAATACTAATATTCGAGCGATCTATTTACATTAAGCTGATGGAAATATAACCTGATAATGATTGGCGGGGCGGCAAATGACGAACGATCGAGTTATTTGCTCCTCCGGGCAGTTCGCCCGCGTTGACAAGATAAAAATATCGAAGTATGTTTCATTATGTTTCCTTAAAAACATTCCGGAAGGGCGGCGACGATCTACCGGAAGCGATCGGCGAGTGGGCAGGGCATAAACATTCGCAGGGAAGGATTTAAATTGGTCCCAATTAATTTTTGTCTCCACTAATCGATTTAATTGCCATTCCTGGCGGTTCGAATACTACGTAATGACGTCATAAAATCAATCACTCAATACTCCAATCAGCTCGGACCAACATAACTCAATTAAGTCCTTAATTGCTCGCAGCCTCCACCCTTCCATTTATTATAGAGGTTGCTTTACAAACAATAATGTCCAAATTATATATTCATGTACAAGCTTTCAGGTCGGCTTAAAATTTGATATCAGCTTTTACTAAAATGCCGGTTTAAAATGTAATTTCGTTTTCTGAGAATGGAAAGCGTCGACGTATGGATCGCGGCAGATAGAAGTGAAGAGCGATCAAACGTCAAAAACGTTTCACCCAGCCTGGAAGACTCCAACTCGTTTAAAATTTTATTAATTTCTTTATTCTACAAATTAATGTAATCTACACTTCAGCTAATAGCAGATAAAGTTGTTAATAACTTTTCAGTTTTCCCAGATTAGGTGATCGTTAATAAAATTCATAATCAGTTGATACGATTATTAACAGCTGACTTCTAGCCTCAGTAATTGAATAAATAAAATTTATGGTTGGCGGAATGTTTTCGAAGAATCAGGCAATATGGCACCTGTATGGAGGGTAGTTAACTATTATTATACAGTTCGGACTAATAACGGTACAGACTACATCAAACTGGGCCTATTTATTGCGGTAACGGTTTGAAGAGCTGATATGAATTTAATATGTCATATTGCGTAATTTTCCTACCTTAATTAACATCCATGTTGCATACTGCAGCGCGAGATAATGAAATTGTAGAAAACACCGCTTCTATTACTGTTGCAGTCGTTGCTGCACGTGATTTTAACTGTTTTGCTAATTAGAATATACGATATTAGAAAACCGCTTTATTTCACACGGCTTCATTTTATAGATATTAATCCTGATGTAAATGTTGCAAGCTATTAGTTGATGAAAACCATGCTATGTGAACACAAGTTATTTTAGGCGGATTGCCTGTACATTACATTCAATAGATATAGAAATTAATTTTAATCCCATCAGTAACTTTAGAAGAACAAATCAAAAAAGGAATTTATGCCGATAATTTGGTATTTAATTAGAGGATTTAGGAGAATTTATCCCAGTGCCAAGCTTATAAAGTAATGAGATCATACAGTATCTTACAAAAAATTACCCAACTAGTGACTTTCCCCCCCCTCGGAAGCCATAATTTAAAAAAGTAAATGACATTATGACTTGACTCCCTTTTTGTAACTTTTTATGAAGATTATAAAGATACCGTTACATCTAGTGTTCATTGAGTTACTTCTCAATCACTGTAAAATCTGAATATAGTACTATATAGGGTGTTATGGAAGTGCACGTAATAATCTTAACCATTAATAGAGCTCACCAAACTGAACAACTTTTCCATTTATCTTTTTTCTTTTAATCGTATATTTTTTGAATCATTTGTTTTCCCTAAATTTTACCAGCTGATCGGTAAGCAAATATAACTTAAAGGCGAACGACACAAGTATACTAAAACTGCAAAGTCCTTGCAGAACAAAAACATGGCATCAATAACTGACCCACCTGAATTGATAATGTAGGTTATAGTGACCAGGTGTCAACTAATAGTTTTATAAGAACCTATGCACCTTTTGTTAGTTTGCATTTCAAAAATATATTTTTGTATTTTGTGCCATTAAATTAAAATATTATTCTATTCATTTTTACAGAAAAACTATTTTGAATTTTAACTCAGCTTTTGGGGGTGTTTTTTAAAATGGTAAATATAAAAGTTGTTCAGCTTTATGGGATCGCTATGTGTCAAAATTTATTGCGTGGACTTCCAAAACACCCTGTATATACAGTCATGCTTTTAAATTATGGTAGATTTAATAAACTGTATTTATCGCACAAATATGAACACAGCAAGAAAATAACGTTAAGTAGAATTAGTTTTATTCATAAGAAGAATATAAAGACTAATTTGAAGAGCAAGAAGAAACTAGTTTCTATTCAACAAAAATTTGTTGCTAACTCTATTATGGAATATTGTCCTGAAAGAATCTCGTATGCTTAATTTTCCCTTTTTAAATGAAAATGTGAAAATTTTGAAAACCAATGCTTAATATTGGAAATAAAAATATAAGATGGTAAACAACATTTGTTTTTTAACGTTATTTATTCCTGATGGTACATGATATCCAGTTTATGTATAAACACATCGGTTTATTTTATTATGTCTGTATCATAGCTATAACAGTATTGAAGGTTCGGAGCTTGGTTATTTGTTATTTCCTTTTATTCTTTGCTAATTCGCCTCACTTTGTTACGCCCACTTGCTTGAAATCTATTTCTACTGTTTCTTTTCTTTCTTCTACTTCTTCTTTTGACGCCTATAAATCCTTGACATCTTGTATTTTTGTAGCTTCTCAACATATCCGAATTCGCTTTAATTACACTTGTTATTCTTAGCTAACGGTATATTTGTACATTTATTTTTAGCCATATAGTATCCACGCTTTGTTTACAAAAAATTTTCACATTTTTCTTCAGTCGCTCCAACTGTATTAAGAAAGTTTAAAATTTGAAGCCGCCACTGCCTTTTTATGCACGCGAAGAAGAGACTTGTGGAGACCGCTTGCACGAGAACAACTTAGTGCCAGATAGATAGAGGGTTAGGGTCTATCAAACACGGTGTGACGTTTTGTATGTTTACAAAATGACATTCACGGCCATTTTGTAGACATGCCCGTCCTAGGAAATTTCGATGTGGTCGAATTTAATCATTCCCAAGATAGAGCATATAAGTCTAACATTCCGTTTTCCTTCTCGTTCAGTAGAATTTTGACCCCTAATTGGATGCTTGAAGTATGCAAACGATGCCCGTTAATGGCGCTGGTTGCATAGTCTCATGCTCCTAGAACTGTCTAAAGAATCTCGAGAGTTAAGCAACATTATGGGCGGTCGGCACTCCGGAGAAGCGTCCAACCTATAGTGGTAGTAAAGTCGCAGCCAGCCGTACGGTTCCGGTTGTTATTTCGGTTAGGTACAGTCGTTAGATTACGTCAGAGGCGCTCGCGCAACCTGAAAACTCTCACACCAAACTTGCTACCACAAGCCATACGATATAAAAAATAAATATATAAAATAAACGATGCTTTGCACTGAACGTGTTTATCCTTTATTCCAAGAGTCCGGCCAATTGAGACATTAAATTCCCGCTTTCCGTCACTTTTCGATCGGGGATGAGGGTTGACTTATTGTGTTTTCTGCATTTCGCGCTACCTAAATTGTTGCGTTTCCAGCTAATTTGAATATTTTGCATTGGTTAAATAATGCAGGTTGTAAATTACCACCTTTCTGAATATGTTCTATGAGCTAAGCTATGCATGTTTTGGAATACTATTTAACAATTAGTTGCTTTAGGCGGACCCATGTTTTGAGTGTATCTGCTCACCGTCTTAATTGTTCTGACGAGCGTCCACTAGATCAAATGTGTTGTATCTTCCTGTGGCGTAATGTTCCCTCACAGTGCGTCTACTTTTTGAACATGCACAAACCTCCAGTGGGGCCCTGCCTAAATTTATTTCATGTATACCTATTTCAGTCTCAATGTTCGAGCCGAATGTTTTTATTTGTAAAGCGGAATGCAGTTACCCGAATCCTTCACGTAGGATATTTGCTGCTTATTGGGAGAGAAGGTCAGTTTTGAAAATTTAAACAATTCGACCTAGCTATTACCTCCATATGCCTATCAATTTGTACCTTTTTCTCTTCTGCTCCATACTTCTCTATTGTGAGCAGTTTGGAATAGTGTCTTGCTGTTGCTATCTCTCTATCATCTCTCTATCTATACTTTTCCGCTCGTTTTCTTCAACATGCAATTCTTGCTGTCAGTTTTTCTTCTTCTGCAATGCTTTTGGTAATATCCATTACATTTCTTTCTGATATCCTCATTTCTTACTTTATGTCTGAAGAATATTATAACCATTTCCTGACGTTAACACCTGAATCTCTAATTGCTAGCTTCTATGTGGCTACCGTATAGGAATATTTTTTAAATTCGTGACAATCCTAGTTTTTTGGTAGACTGATATTCTCAGTGTTTTCGATATCACTATCACCAATTCAAATTGAGCCTAATTTTTTGAGATTCTATGTTAATTTCTTGAAGCGTTTAGATCACTGGATATTATGAGCCGTTGAACGCAAGTTGTTTCGATGTTCCACAATGTGAATCGCGTCTCCTCTCTAGGTTACTAGTTTTAGAGGAATTGTCTGCAGTGGCGTATTTTTATAAGTTATTTTTATTATGGGCGACCATTAATTATCAAGTTTTCTACTACTGTCAAGGAAATCCATAAGGGTTTTGGCAATTAATCAGCACGACAAGCTCACTGAAATATATTTATATGCAAATGTGTGTTATCAAACGTCCCTCATTGCAGAACATATAAAATTTTAACTTCAGGATCCATATAGCGGCTGCAAAATATGCCTTGCAATTTATAAAATCGTTGCACCGGAAACGCACCAAGATTTATGCGGCGAAATAAAATAAGAGAAGTAATACAGCAAATAAAGCGTGTAATAAATACATATGTCCATGCGTAGCCCTAGGCTAGTTAACAGCAGGGCGACAAATTGTGGCCATTTCTCTTTCGCGACTTATCCTGGCAAATATTTGCCGTTTTATTTTCGCTGTAATTTGCTTACGGTTTACTGTTCGCTTGCCGTTTATGCGTAACGTGCGCACTTTATTTCCGCCTTCTCTTGCCTCAAGTTCGGTTCGAAACTACTTGTCAGGCAAAATGACGGCCATTAAGGCCTTTTCAGTTTTTCGTTTCGAGAGTGCTGCTGCGCGCACATTTTAATTGGGCGAGCTTTGATGTTGATTCTTAACAAATTGAGAATTGTGATTACTATGAGGGAAATCTTACTTTTTCTTACTTTGGTCTCGTTGTAACAGCTCGCAGCCCATTAAAAATTATAGAGCTTTAGTCTCAACCTGCGTCTTAATTGTTGCACTCATTTGAAATCGATATTTGCAAACATTGTCTAAAGATATCATCGGTAATTAATAATTTTGGCCTAGGACGACAAAGCGGACCTAGAACTACTGACTAATTTATATCAGAAGAGATACGTTATAACAATACTGTAGAAAGTAATAGTAATATGAAAGAAAATCATATACGAAAGAGAGTGAGGAGTGAATCAGATAATTTTCATTTATATTTAACAAATAAATTTCTGTATGGAAATTTATAATACGAGGCAATACACGCCTGTATTATATTAATCCATGGTAATGAGTTCTAAATGCAAACCGACACAATCATATTCCAAGCTATTAGTTCATAAAACGTAACCACATGAAAGGCCACATTGTTTCGTTCAGATTATGGCCACAATGCCTGAACGAAACTCTGATTGGATATTCGTTTTGCACTGTACAAAGTTTTAATTTTACAAATGCAGTTACTATTCGGTGTACTCCTGAATAAATGAATGAAAAATATAGAGCTGCACATATTTATGTAGTAAATATGTGCTCGCTGTAACTATGAATCATTAAAATCTGCATATTGTAGCATTGTTCTATAGTGAATTTCTAGAGCTAGACCACGCAATTTCGCAGATTTTGTTTATCATGACGGCTATACAATTTCTGTTGGAACAATATTTCCAATCACTCAAAATAATTTTTTCATTGGTTGATAAGCCAATAGCAATCATAATATTAACGACTTTTTAAGATGCTCGTACTAAAATAAAATACAAGTAACCTCATATAGTATGAAGTGTTATAGTGTTATAGCTTGTTGCAGTAGCGATGTTTAAAACTATTATTATTATTATTATTATGTACTTGATTGTGTAATTATCATAATTCCGAAATTCATTGCTAATATTAGAATTATTCCGTACTCCCATGATACCAGCTTTACAAGGATACAGGAAATTTAGCTACAAATAATGCATCTGAAGAGGTAACATCATGTTGAGCATTCTATTATTGCCTGTCTAAAACATGGATGGCGGTAGAACGGCATTACCGTTTATAGCAAGCGAAATTCGTTGGGAGGTAAGCGATAAATAGCCTCCGGTCGGCTCAGAACTAGCCCAGTATTAGGGTTGGGTTTACTGATCTTGACAGTACCGCTTTACTAGAATATTATCTAAATTTATTGGTTTACTTTTAATTTGGGAGCCACTGCAGAAAAGCAAGCCAAATGCGTGAGACCCACAGAGCCCACCGTTGCTGATAGAAGGTTGTATATGAGGCAATACTTACCTGTGTTACTCAATATAAACTTTTGGCAAAAACCACTTCAAAATCAGCTCTAATTTACTCTGTTTGAAAAGCAATATGTACATCAAGGAAACAAATGCAAGTAAATTGCTAAACATGAATAATCGGCTGCTCAACAGAACATAGCTTATATACCCTATTGAAGTAAACAAAGTAAGTAACACAAGTAAAGCCATTCATACTATAAACAGGCACTTTCACATGCAACAGTATTCTTACACAAGAACACAACATATGCAAAATTGACGCACAATGCGACGAATTTTTCGACCCCTGAAATCATAAACTGAATTAAAGGTTTGTCGCGGTATTCATTCACGCTAGCAGGTTGTTGTCTTCAATTTCAGGGCCAATTTAATGAAAGCCTGCTTGGTTATCTGCAATAGGCTGAGCAGATGGTTCTTTGAGAACAAAAGGGCGTGACGTCACTCTGGGTGCGGCAGTTCAAGTGGTTTAATGATGTTACGCAGTTGTTACCTTCTTTAAATTTTTAACTTGAAAATTTGGTTTTCGCAGAAGGAAAACGTGACAGTTCAACGAATTGTGAATTACTGGATTTTAGCACGAAAACGGCATTGGTTTTGTGACGGGGAAGCTCCATGCCGAAGAATTTGTTAATACCAAACGATACAGCAATGTCATGAACCTAAGAACTTGTTTATTCGATAATGGTTTAAATTTGGTACTTGTCCGACAACTCACACAAACGGTACGGTAAACAGAACGACAATTTCTCGAAAAACGATATTTGTAAGCGGAAGTACGATACTCTGAGTAGATTTTTTTCGGTGGAGCAGCTAAGGTCACACATCTGTACTCGATCAAGTATTGCGCAGAAATTGTTTTTGTTCAGGGTATAATTATGCAATCTGTTAGCGTTCAATATGGAGATTCTTCCGTCATAAAGAGATTCTAGAACAAGTGCCGCCTATTTGTCGTTAATATGCATAGTTCCGGCAATTCTTTCATGGGAGTGCGTGAAAGAATCGCCTATATTTTCTCCAGACGATACCTGCCTGTGTCGGCCACTACCGGTAGCAATTCGAGATTGTAGATATTCTGTTTGTCGTGACACAAGCATTTCATAAAACTACAGCTAATTACGTGTGGTTCCAAAAATGCTGTAATCCGTCTCAACCATATATTTGAAACGCGCTTAATGTGTTGCCGTTTTATATCTTTCTGTATATTTAAACTTCTGATTAAAAACAAGATGTGATTGCTTAGAAGTTGTTACGGTATAAAATTAAAATAAGCTTCTGCAACACACTAACACGTGGTCCAATAGTTCAATAGAACGCCCAACATCAAAATAAGGTCTTACCAGAGTGGCAAATCGGAAAATTGTTGCACGCCACCTGCTAATATCAAACGTGAAGGTGAACCGAAAAGCCGTTCAGGTTTCTGGAAAACTGGTTGGGCTGGCTCAGAACTTATCTTGATTTCCAAAAATTCTTAATATTTTGCCTGTTTCCACCTTTACATACATTAGAGAACACTTAAAATATAAAACTACTAAAATATCAAAACCTTTATTAATTTGAAATAATGGCGCAGCATTAGATGGGGTTAAGTTAGAAAAATCTTTAAAAATATGGCAGCGCAAATGCACTTATGCGCACTGCAATTAGACTAGCTGATGACGTCACGCTGGTGTACAAGACAATTTAACTTGAGTGCGATGGTGTAATTTTTAATGTTCATGCACCTGCGAGGAGTGTTAACTGAATAAAACAATGCAAAGCAAAGCTTAAACTAGTTGGTAAATACGCTAATCGATTCATAAATTTAACAGTAGGTTTTCCTTGCAACCTAGGGTGCTTTCCTACAGGAGCCAAAGAAATCCATTCGTGCATGAGGAAGAGCCCACCGGGCGGTGCAAGTGCAATGAGATATTGCCCAAAGGCCGATGCCGTAGGCAAATTCAACGTAATTTGAAGGTGATGTGTTATACGAGATTATCTCTCTTAAGAGACATCTGCATTTACAGGTTAATTTAGCGTTACCAAAAATTAAACTGTCGAATACTATAAATTTATGACTGTGAGCTCAGATAAGTTTTGGTCAGGTATTTGGTATGATACGACCATAGAAGAAACTGTGATGATGCTCCCGCTATGAACTCCAAGAATGGTATATTTTTATACACTTCCATGAGATGAAGTTGAAAAATATTGTTCCATTACTTTAGTAACATCCGAGCAAACTGCGGATCGGGTAAGAGGTTTTCATTTTAGAAGTTCAAGACTTATGCGGATGTTGTCTTTGATAAAGCAGTGGTTGCATAAGTTTCACAAGAGAGATTGTTATCTAACGAAACTAATAAAGTCCGTTACCAGACACCGCTTAAAAATTAATTCAAACAGCCAGTTTTCGTAGTAAACCATGATGCAGAAGATGCCGATGTGTTGATTGTTAACACTGCCATTTCCATGGCTTCAACATTTGATGCCGTTGACATCGCCGACGAAAACATCGATCTCCTGATTCTGCTGATAGTATGAGCACCTTCTCATGAAAATATTTACCTACGGACACCAAGCAGTGGTAAAACGATAGACAAATTGTACTCTAAGAAATCATACGGGTATGAGAAAGTAGCTGAGAACATTCCCATGGTATTTCTTGATTGCGCTAAAACGTGAGCTCTTTTCAATCATGGTAAACTAAAATTTTGTGTCATTGTTGTTCAGAAACACAGGCACTTCCACGAACTTGCTAAAGTATTCAAAGAACAGGACCCCGATGTAGAAAACATCGTCAAACAAGGAGAGCGTTTTCTTGTCGATTTATATGGTGGCGATATCAAAAACGAAATATTGGACGCTACCAACGTTTTGCAAAATCAAGCACTGAGAGAAATTTAATCTTGCTACTCTACCACCAAGAGATGCTGCAGTAGGTATGTCAAAGACACCTCAGAAATGGCCCACTAGTCTCGTATTGTTAATCTGACAATATCGAAATTCCAAATTCGCGAAATTCGAGACCTGCTACACGAGATCTGCTCAAACAGAAGCAAGAGCTAGACCGCTCAGATGTAATATAAACGAAAACGGAGGCCCTTCTGTCCAAGTAAATATACCCAAAATTCCATAGTCATGATCTAACTCTGGCTCTTCATATACGAAAAGGAAAACTATTTGTGTTACTGGATAGTTCTCGATGTGCATACGAATTTTACCTTTTCATGTCAATCCTACTCCACTATAATAAAGTTTTATTTAAAAAAAAACACAAAAATGTCTGGACACATTTTTGATCGACTGATACTGACGGAAGACTATTTTACTATACCAGTTTCGTGTTAGTTGTTTTAGCAGACGCAATAATATAACCTTTGGCATTATTATATCGTTAACGCCGCCGACTATTTATAGTACTGAGAAGCAAGTATATGATCTCTGAATGTGACAATCTTCATTAAACTGTTACTATAATCAACTCTTATTCATAGTAAAAATAACGGATATTGAAACAGACACATTTAGAACCTCCGCTAATAGCAAAGCGGAAAAGTGGGCCAGTAAACGTCAAGTCTGCTTAACATTAATTGGACTGCTCACTTTGAATCTCACGCAGATCTATTAATTTGTATTATTTTACATTTAGATTGAATTCACTGCGCTTCTTTGCAAACTTTTCTTGGGTGCAGGAAATCCGGTGGATTTTCCGACGCTGACAAGACTATTTCTCCTTGTTAAAGGATTCCTTTTTAATAAACATATCAGCCAGGCAATCTGTAAATTATACAGGTCCAAATAACCCGAAATGTTGTGTTAAAAAGGTTTTATTATCTTCGAGCCGCTCTATTCAGCCAGGCGAAAACCCTCCGTAATTATCGCATACCTAAACTCACCTTATTTCCATGCTCCTGTCAAATTCAGATTTCGCCCGCCCGTAGTAAAGTAGAACTCGGTGTTCGCAGCGCCATCTTTCATTTTCCATTTATTGTGTTAATTCAGACAAGCAAGTTCGTGTTCGCTATTGAGTTAATTTAACACAACTACATTGTGTCCGGAGGACCGGCCCGTTTGAGATGAATACTTAATAGCATAAATTTTGCTCCGGATTAATAAACTTCCTTTAATGTTAATTACGTTGTAGTTAAAGTAATAGATTAAATCATCGTGCGCTTTGTGCAAAGCCTAAACTGCGAGGTGGCTCATGAAATCACGCACTCATTTCATTACAGCCTGAAACGCCAAAACGGCAGGAGAGCCCCCTGCTGCCAGGATGAGGTTGAAGTTTCTGGCTCGACAGAGGTACGAGTTTTGAAGGCCCTTGGGTTTTGAATACTCGAATCGCATTATATTCCAATTTTTAAAATAAAAATTTGATGCAGATTCCGAATTTGTTTAATCTCACAGAGAATATTAGAGTACCCACGTTTTGGAGATTATTTTTGTTAACTTCAAAGCTCTAGCGGATTTAAGTCGAGCCTTTACGAAGCCATTCTTAATGTTTAGTAAATTTTCATTTAAATGTTTTTTCTACAAATAATATTTACTCCTAATAAAAAAAAAAGAAAATTAAACTTATGAAAGAAACTGAAATACAATAATTCACGATAAAGTAAATGACACTTCAACAAATTGGTTTCCACATTATAAAAAATAAGGTTTTCGCTCATTAAAAATGAAAAATTAAACCCAGTGGTCAAATTTTGATTAATTTTTAAGAAGAGAATAAACTTTTATGAAAATCCAAATTCGCAAAGACTGCGAATTTAATACTCCATTTTTTTTAATATTATTTTTATTGATATCCGTTTTGGACTAAATACATATCAGAATAAGTGTTTTCATTTTATATTTATCTCCTTGCTTACTTAGCTGAAATCCCGCTTCCAGTTTAAATTATAGTTTTCGATTCTCGCGTTTTTCATTTCAAATGCATTTGTAGTTAATAATTTTCTGAAATGGATAGGGTTAGTTTCTCCTTTTAGTTCCTTTTTTTTTTAGCATTTGTGTCTTATGGCATCGGATTGTGCTATAGTTTTTCATTTTAAAGAGAGTTGGACCTTGAGGTGTTCCTTGTTTCTGCTGATAATGTTTCTTTCTAATAAAAGTTCTGAAGTGCCTTTTCTTCTTTTTTCGTTACACTCATTTAATTAATTTTCTTGAAAAATAGTTTAATTTGCATGGCAGTTTAAAATTTCCATCTCTACTCAATATCTCTTACTACTGATTTATTTTTTTCCTTACCTTCATATCCTATTTTTTTGCAAATGTGTAGTTTTACTTCTATTTTAGCACTATATAGCTCAATATTTCATGTAGTTGATCCTGTCTATTATATCGTATTGTTTGTCATTACTTTTCTAACTGTTAACGTTAAGACCTTAAAAGGTATTAAGGTTTAGGTTTAGCTAAATGAGAGTGCTCGAAATCAAATCGGATATGTAGAACAAAAAATCATGACCTAGTATTCAAAACATATTAAATAAAATGGTCCGCAAAATTCCATCGTACGACAAGTCCTCATTGAACAGACGCACGTATAGTTATGGTATTGTTTATCACACCCAAAAAACGCCTTTCGCACTAATCGCTACATAAACAAAACTTGACCGGTTTACTATTTTTCAAATAGAAAATACGGTAAGTATTGCAAAAAATACTGTAAGCAAGTGAAATCATTTCAAATATTATTTAAAAAAATATGATATAAATGTGCAAATTTCATTTTTGCAAATTGTATTCATATAATTGACTCTGAGTTAAAAATTTGTAAAAACGGTATTAAAACGAGTATTAGCCTTTATTGAAACATAAAATGTAATCACAGCAAACTTACAAATAATGAACAATAATGTTAGATGAATGAAAACAAACGAAGAAGGGGAATCGAAGCCAAGCTGTGAGGTGTGCTATTTTGGCTTCCCCCAAATAATCCACTTTAAAAGCGAATAAATACCCATTTTTCCCAATTCAGTGTTTTATAGTTAGTGCAGTGTCTTTTGGGTAGGTTTTAGAAAGGTTGCTTTGATTCGTTGCACCCCTACAGGATTTTGAAAAGGTGTTGCGAGATTACCATAGCCCTGGAAGCGGAAAAGAAGCAGCGACATTCGTGCTGAGCAGTGCAGAGTTCTAGGACTGGGGCAAAGACGGATTTGTAAGCAGTTTTGGAGTGGTGCAAGTTGCCAGCGGTGTTTAAAGAGGTATCTGACTTGTTACAGCAGGCCAAAGGAGAGAAAGAGGAGATTTTGTCCGTCGTGGAACTTGCTGTGTGAACGCCTGGTGTCCTATTTTGCATCAGGAAAGCAAAATAAGGTTAGAAGGCTATCCTAAAGATAGAATTTGGTGAAATTTTGAAACTGGCGTCGGTTTTTTGCACATTTCTGGAAGAAGTACATCGTGAGTGTTTTGTTGTGGCGTTTTTTACCTACGTTTTTTTAAAACACTGAGGCAATGACCTCTTACTTAAACATTGATGTAATTATTAATACAAAGCCAACTTGTTTAGATAAATTGTGAGGTTGGAGCGCAATGTTAGTAAAGTTGTTAAAATATTTAATTTTGTAGCCGTCCCATGGAATAAAAACCACGATAATTATCTCAATAGCAAATGTATTGCCTATAATTATACATTCAATCATGTTTGCTAGGATGTAGAAAACGCAACCCTTTGAGATGATAGAGTAATTTTTTAAAATAAGAATCTAATAATATTATCAAATCGTAGACACACCATAACAATATAAAACAGAAGTAATCAACCAGCCATGCGGTTTCCATCCAAGCTGGAAACGCAGAGTTGATGGTTGCGACCTCGGATGTTGAATAAAATACCCCTCACTTGCATTCGCAGAGTCGAAAAACAGAAGTCGCGATTGGGCCTCATCCGATCCATGTCTAGATCGTAGGATTCTTCCCAGCGTGCGATGTGTAGTGCAAAATATGGGGAGGAGGAGTATAGACGGCTCCTTTGGCATTACAACTAGGAGGTGTTGGATACGAGTAAATAGTTTTTACAAGTTGCTGATTCTGTTAGAAAATTTTGAGAACGCTTTCAAATGCATCACTATCTTCTTAGTTTATTTGAAACTATTATTAGATTAGTATGTATCTACAGAACGAGGCACGAATCACGTAACTGCTAATAAATGTTGACTGCAACACAAGTTACTAGTGTCATTTTAACCTGCACTATTCCAAAACAGTCGAAAAGACCGGATTTCTTAAACTGTTTGGCCTATCCATTTTATCATAATGCGAAAACATATCACAGTTATCTCATCACGTCTGACACATGACACCTATCATAGAATTAATAAAAGATGCTCTCACATTGCAACCATATCTTATATTAAGTTGAATATCTTCTAGTAACTCAATAGGTGAATTTTGGATAACAAATGAAGTATATTTGCACTTAAAATTCTTCTGATGCAGTTTCTACTCGTTTTTGAAGTCCTGCCTAAACTGACGGCACATTTTCACATTGTGATTTATGCCGTGGATAATGCTACAGTTATATTTTACGGCATTCATAATGTATTACAACAGTACTTTACGTAACAAGTGCGGAAATAGTATCTTTACAGTATGCATAGGAAATTTCCAGGTCGATGCCGAATTCGAGGCTTGAAAGCCTACAAGTCCTGTAAGGGGCATTTCCGGATGAGTTACGTACATTTTTAGTTACCTGTGTTTCGTCTTAGTTTTACTTCAATGTTGAAGTATTACAGTAAACACGCATTATACCTTCGTGAAAAATTAGACATATGTGTAGTCCATTTCCTTCGAAACCACAGTCAAAAGATATTGCAAACCAATAAAAACGTCAATTTTACTAAATAGTCCTGAAAAGAAGGGCGCCCCCCGGCGTAAAAATTATACAGTAATGTTGACTTTCAGGACGTGTGCTTAAAAAATATTATTAGTGTTTTCTCTGCTTGTTGACATCACTTAAATTTTATTATTTGAGTCATGTAACTGATATCTAAACGTAAAACTGTCGGAAGTAAATGTAAATTTCTTTACTGTCATAGAGGGGAAACTATTTTTATTAATATGTTTACTAAATAAATATTGAGTATCTGCATTGCCATATGTGTGCGTTGGCTCGCACAGTATAAATGGAAGAGACGGTGGACATACAGGGTGAGTATATTCACTCCCAGCCGTCGGGTATCGGTTCTACAATTAAAAATAAGACAAAAATGAAGAATACTAAAATGTCGAAAGCACAGCCATTTTCAAGTAAAATTGAAATAAACAATTTTTTTAAGTTTCGGTTAATCTCAATAGATTCAAATACAAGAGAAAACTTAAAATATTTAAAAAACTAAAACTATCTGGGTCGAGATAAATATCAGCAAAACATCTAATACCTTAAGAAACCTTCAAAAATGTTACCATTTTCGTTAATACACGTATGTAAGCTATGACTAAAGTTCCTGGCAACAGAACTGAAATTATAATTTATTTCTGCTATTGGGGCAATAAAGTCATTCACTCCGACAAGGACAGTAAAATAAACATTTTCTTTTATGTACCCCTACAGCCAAAAATCTACTGGAGTTAAGTCGGGAGACCGGGGTGGCCACGCTATTGATCCACCCCGCCCAATCCATTTATTCGAAAAACGGCAATTCAAAATGTCTCGCACTTGTAATGTAGCATGTGCAGGCGCTCCATCGTGTTGAAAAAATATTATTACACGTTGTTGTAAAGAAGTATCTTTTGTACCTCTTTGAATTCATTGCGATTAAACAAAACTTTGAAAAAATATATTTATTTCAATTTTAGCTGGAACGACTTCGATTTCGGAATTTTAGTATTCTTTATTTTTGTGTTATATTTAATTGTAGAACACATATGCGAGGGCTGGGGAGTGAATATTGGCTCACCCTGTATAACACATGTGTTAAATGTAATTTTCTTTGAATTCCCCATCTTTACTCCGATTTTAAATGATAGATTGCTTTTGATATTTCTAATTTTGTACTAAATTTTGTTTAAACCTACATTATAATTCATTACGGAGAACCCTAGTCATGGCTACAACCTTGTTGTGCATGACGTTTAAACACATAAACCCCTACATGTCTTGGCTTAGAGGACGTGGTGCTATTACTGTCTCATGCAATTTCAGAACACCTTGTTTAATGTGACATTGCACTGTTAAAACAAGCTCTCTAAAGCCCCCGCTTTGGTACAGTAAATTGCTCGGAAGGTTTTAACATAAGTAAAATTTGAACCCTTTCTACAAATCAACACATAAAAGCTTCGAAAGTATTCACTTGAAAAGGTAATAAAGGGTTGTGATTAAGTGGCTATGGAGACCCCCACGTTTTATTTTAATACATTTTTGCGAGTAACGTAAGTTGAGAAACATTAAAAGGGATCGGATACGAGGGAAAATAATACATTCGGTCCATAAAGCAGATCAATAAGCAATACGGTCTAACCCAAAACCATATACTGCTTGTAGTACAGAAACATAACCCCAGAATATAGTATCCGGCATTCGAAGTGCAGTGGTAATGGTGTCATAAACATTCGTGCGTATTTCGACCTAGCGCCATCTCGAGGGAGGTGTAGAGCGATCTGGCTACAACAGACGGTCGTTGTGGCCAAAATACGATGACATTTCTACTGGCTGCTAGTCGGTTTCATGAAAACACGAGCTTACGTATCTCAACTCTTGAACCTGGCTAAATGGCGAGCGCTGGATGTGCTTTGTGAGTTCCCAGATTGTTGAGTCTGAGTTAAGGGTCATTCCTGATAAGAATTTGCAAAAACGTCCAGGCTGATTTACGCGGCCTACTTTCGTTCCGGTCATTCTTTCGAAAACATTATCTTACCGGATATGCGCATAAGGGCTTACGTTATTAAGTTGGACTCTTACGGGTAAGGCGATCACCGAAACCCTCGCAGATTATGGGAAATCTAGAAATTACAACCCGAAGCTTTACAGGCCACTTGCAAGTTCAGTTTATATCTTATTACGTATGTCTGTTGTACCGTGTGATAGGATGAAATTTCCGCATCGATGAGCGACTTTCTCATATCCTATATACCTTGTGACGCGTATGAGCTCACGTGTAAGAATCTTCCGACGACAAGCAATAAGTTGCAATTGAGGAAGATGTCACTAATAAATACAAAACGTCTTTCCCTTTTACGTATTTCTTATGCTTTAGATATAATTTGCCAGTTTTAATAGGCAATTTATTTATGTAAATTTTTAATATCGATACTGATAGTTAATTAGAAATTTAATTGTATTAGTTATACATCATTGCTAATTACCTACAGTACAATTTGCGTTACTGTTCAACAATAGCAACAAGCAACTCCAAGAGCAGCTTCCATTTCTTTAAAACTATTGTTCCTATGCTGCATACAATTTTCGCCATCCACAAGGAATCATTACAAAGCGTTTTAAATGTATTGTTCTGTTTCTTAATTTAAGTGCATTTTCTACATTTATTTTTTTCCATCTGAAATGACAATCAATTTGTTTTAAATTTCAAACCCTCGATTCACCGCACAGTGCTGAGGGTTTGTATAAACCAATAGTATGCAAAATCTTCAAATGAAATCTAACAGCATCAAAAAGAATCGATCATTTTAAGATCACTAAACTTCCATCTAGGGCCGAATGTATATGATTGTAAAATGGATTTTTGGCATATAAAAACCAAAAAATCAAAATTTTGTCGAATAAAACCTATAGCCAATCCAAAAATACATTTAAATTAACCAATGGCTTCCACACGTTTTTTCCGTCCTTCGTCTTTTTAATAGTTCGTCATGAAATATGCTGCTTGTTTTGTTATATACTTTCTTCAGTTCGATTTTGATTGAGGGCTTCTTTGTCTTCTCTTCTGATGAGTTGTATTTGATCAATCCAGCTTTTTCTACTTTGCTAGTTTATTTATCTAAATGACGAAGAAAGTATTATATTTGCGAAGACGTCATCTTCCGATATTTCTCAAGATCGTCACATTTCAGAGTTCTTAGATGACTAAAAACATGTTTTAGCAATTCCGCCTGCCTGTCTGTGTGTCTACCTGTTGCCGATATAACTTAAAAACTATTGGTTGGAGGAAGGCAATATTTGGCATGCGGATTGCCAATATGAGCACTTTAAAAAAGAGAAAATGCTGCCTGCTTTCGTTTTAAATCAAGACCTATTACTTAACTGAGAGTAATATTTTGCACATAGATCAGACTTTTACTCTTGATGCTAAATGGGCATATTTTGGATCCAACATATAGTACAGGGTGAGCACAAAAATAAAATTTTGCTTATTTTTGTTTTAACTGAGAAGTAGATAAAAGTGTTGATTTGCACATAGCTCAAGTTTTACCCTTGATGAGAATGGGACGCAAAGGATACAGAATAAATGTTGGGAGCGACAACAAATAAGTCCAATGAATCTGCACTACAGAGATTCGAACGGTCCTGCATGGTAGCGTGGGTTCAGCGTTGAAATCGAATTCGCATGCCCTGAAGTTCAAATCCCACAGACGGTAACGTGTTTTTAATTGAAAATTTGGCAGGCAGATTTCTAATAGGGAATAGGCATCCGCTAAGAGAGGATTTTTGAAAATTCAATCCCTAAAGGGGTAAAAAAGAGGTTGGAATTTTGTAAGATCAAATTTTGAATTAAGTCATTCAAAGTTTTTGGAAATTTGTTCCCTGAAGGTGAAAATAGGAGATGACGGGACAGGACGGGACGGGACGGGACTGGACGGGAAGGGATAGGATGGGAGGGGAGGGGAGGGAACGGGGCGGGACGGGACGGGACTGAAAGGGATGGGATGGGATGGGATGAGAGGGGCGACGGGGGGGGGGGGACAGGACGGAATGGGAAAGGAGGGTATGGGAGGGGAGGGGAGGGAACGGGGTTGGACGGGACGGGACGGGAAGGTGGGGTGGGATTGGAGGGGGAAGGGGGAACGACACGGGACTGGACAGACGGGAAAGAAGGGGACGGGTCAGGACTGGACGTGACGGGACGGGACTGGACGGGAAGGGATGGGATGGGAGTGGAGGGGATGACAGGAAATAATTAGTCATTATTTAATACACAAATAACGAACCTCGCGCGTACGAAGTCGCGGGTAACAGCTAGTAAACAATATGATCGAAAACAGAACAGCATTTTAAAGATTTGGTTGAGGATGGATAAAGGAGAAAAAATACATATTATTTGCAATTTACCTTAATTTCAGTAACAACATCTCTTGGAAGTTTTCGCAATATTTCTTTCATGTATTGCCATCAGTTAATATTCACACAGAGAACAAATCAGTTATCAGGGCCTACCCTAAAATGCAAAAAGCTACCAAAAAGAATAATTGTAAAGACAGTAGAAAGAAGCAACAAATATAGAACACCAGGATTGCGATATGCATTAGTGGTACAACGTTGTTCTCTCAATGATGTTTTTAACACTGGTCTATTATGAAATGTTTTAGTGGACTTTTTCCACTGCCTTGGGCGTTTATCGCACCACGTTTCGAGAGTTTTTGATCTTCTCCCGTCCTCAGATGAATGAACTCTTGATTACTCCTGAGAAGGGCTGATTTTTGTACGTATTTTTCACGTACACTCCTGCCTACCCCGGTGTTTGAACCCGGGATCACTGATCGCTGTGATGACGAGTCTGTCACTCTTACCACAGGGCCACCAGCGCGTAGATCAAAAAGTCCCGTGTGATCAACACCCAAGTCAGTGCAAGAAGTTCAATAAAACATCTCATGGTACAACGTTATGGATATTAAAAAGAGTATAAGTTTAAAATAAATGCGTAAAGTTAACACAATACGACACTGGCCTCACACTCGAGGGCGTGACGAAGGTTAAAAATGGCTTTTTACGACCATTTACCAAGCTAGCTCACGGTAGGGATGTCCACGAAAGACGGCTATTGGCGCTCCTGGAGAAGATCCTGATTGGTTGTTAAGTGTGCGTTTATTTACAATTACTATGTACAATGTTATATAATTACTCCCAAAAAAAAATATATATAAAAACAATAAAGTAAAATACGCCGTGTGTGTGCCCGGTGGAGGGCATCTCCGAGGGCGAGAAGCGGATGGTGGCGGTCGACCTGGCAGCAGGAACACTTCGGCCAGGACTTCTTAGACCTAGGGCTCGCGTCCTAGCGAGGCCCTTTGGGGGCGGGGCGGTGTCCACGTTCCGGACGACCTGGAGGCAGGATGACACACCTCGGCGGCAGGCCAAGGGGGCGGCGGCGGAGGCTTGAGGCGTCATTGCCGTGGCAGGTGCGTCCTCGGCGGAGCTGTGCGAAGCCGGGGCGACGGTGCTTGAAAGCGCGAGCTCAGGCGAAGTCCTCTTCGTGGCGCGGAGTTTCTGGTGTTTCAAGGGCGACCTGGGGATGGCGTCGAGCCGGATGATGCGCGACGGGCCGGAGCGCTCTCTGGTTCGCAAGCAGCTAGCGTCTCTCTGAAGCTTGGGGCGCCTTGGGGCCGAGCAGAACGCGTCTGACGACAGCACACTCCAGGGGCGGGCTGCTGCAGCGAACCTCGAGCTTGCGGACGGCGGGCGTCGAATTCGGGCGGCGGCTGTCCATCCTCCTCTTCCTCGATGATCGATGGCTAGGCCCCGCTGGAAGGCGTGGGCTCTAGGTTGGCATTGCGTAGCTTTTGGCTACAAGGGGGCGGCGGCGAGCGTCCTTCGTGGATGCTGCGGCGGCGGCGATGATTGGTTTCCTCTATGAAAGCGGTGTCGGGCGGCCTTCTGCTATGGGGGCAGTAGCGGCGGGGCTGAACGGCGTCAGCTGGTGGCGCAAGCGAGCGGTGTCGCTTGGCGGTGGTTCCCCTCTGTGGAGGTTGGGGGGTACGCGTAGACGGCGGTGGCGTCTTTGGCGTGATGCGAGCTCCCTGACATAGGAGCGGCAGCGTACGTGGAGGCGGCCTGTATGGCGGCATCTTCCTCGCAGTGAGCTGGACGTAGGTGTAGGCGGCGACGGCGCCTGTGGAAGGGTGCGTGCTTCTGGACATGGGAACAGCAGCGTACGTGGAGGCGGCCTGTGTGGCGTCTTCCTCCTCGCAGTGAGCTGGACGTAGGGGCAGACGGCGGCGGCGTCTGTCTTCACTCGCATGTGTTGGTTCCTGCGAACTAGATTCGAGTAGCTGTGTTTGTTTCTGAGAACTTACGTGAGCGTGTCGCGGTGCTGCGGAGCGATGCAACGGAGACGGCGAGGTTCTCCATGGGGCCTGGGCTATGCATAGCGGGCGGCAGGACCTGGGGCATAGCGCAGCGTAGGCCTGGGCTCGATTCGACGTGGGGCTGGACGCTCCTCCAGGCGTGGACAGCGAGGATGGCAGGCGTAGATTGCGGCAACCCGGACACCCTTTAGAAATAACGAGCAGGGCTCGAGTTATCCCCAGGAGTCACTGGGCTGACTTCTGTGAGCAGGGCTCGAACAGAAGGTTTTGGGCCGTTTGTGGAGTTCTCTAGTGGCCGGAGGGCCCAAGCTGAGAGAGTTTTTTGGTCTTAGAGCAGAGCTCGATAAGATGGTTTTTGATCCTAGAGCAGAGCTCGATAAGATGGTTTTTCTGGCGGCTGCGGCTCTTTTTAAAGGGATTTTTACTCCCACCGCTTTCTCTCGGATGTCCGTTTGTTTGGGGTGGGATGAACTAATTTCGCTTACGGGGGTTGATTTGAAGCATTTTATCGATTTTTGCATTTAGCGTCCTTATTTTCGTACGGCGGCTTTTTTTATCTGGCCCATCGTTTTCCTTATTAAATTATGCTTCTTTACATACCACGCATGCCTATAGTCTTATTAAAATTACTTGTAATTTAATTGGTTCGCGCTATTTGGTATTTCTTTAATTGTTGCGTGGCATGTCTGCATTGACCTCCTTATGGATAATTCTTTCCGGCGCTGGCCCAGTTCTCTGAGTTGACACCTTCGTTCTTATTTACCTTACTTAACCCCGTGAAAGGGAAAGTTTTAAGCCGTCTTTGTTAGTCCGAGCGGCCGATGACATTCTAATAACTCGGGTTGTTGGCCTGGGTTTTTAGGGCCGTTTGCCCTAAGAATGCTGTTTTTGAAACTTAGGCGTTCGGATTTTGTTTAGCCAAAAGAATAACATGGTTGTAATTACGTGTTTTTCTGCTCCTTGAGAAATTGCAGGCGAGGTTTGAGGGTGTTAACTCACATGTGATTTTTAATTGGGCCGCTATCTTGACGAATAGGCGACAAGCGGCAATTATGCACGTGTGAGTCATATCAAAGTAACCTATAAAATATGCTTTCTCATTTTTTTTAGTATGTGTAGTTGGCGTAACACGCTGAACTTAATTATGTATAAATCAATCCCACCTGCTAGAATTTCTAGAACCATTTCTTTATACAATCGTCTTTTTTATATCCCTATTTTTTCTCCACCAGTGTATTTCACAGATACGAAAAAGCCAGATGCTGTAGCAATTACGTAGAATTAAAAATACTAGCTCCAAAAGGACGCGAACGTGGAATAACACGTTACTACAAATCAATTTAGGAATTGAGGATTAAAATAGAAAGAGATATACAAAATCCTTGGCCGTCGCATATGTTGGTATAAGTCTTATGCTTCAGCTGTGTTGATAGTAGAAGGTTATTTCAGCATATTTTGCAGAAGAGAGGATACCCACAATAGCACATACGAGTATGCGATACTGACTATATGATAAGAAGGTGCAAAAAAATAATTTACCCTCTGTTGATCATGTAAGTCAGTGATACAGCCTTAGAACAAAACATGTAAGTCGGCGATTATATTTGTTTGCTGCTTTCCCTTGACACCGGAACTTAATATTAGTATTAAGTTCCTAGGATAATAAAATTAACAACGCAAGATGCAGACTTAGAAGTTTTGTTTATAATTGCAAGTGTTTATGTGAAATGTGACACTCACAGGTAACACGACTCACGAAAATTAATCCTGGTGACAGGAGACAGGCCAAACGATTTTTCAAAAATCTAGGAAAATTTCGATAAGCAGCGGGAAAAATATAATAAGATAACTCGGAATGTATTGCCTATTAACATTTTCGGCTGCTTACCTCAAATATTAATAGGTCCTTAAATTCCTTGTTACTTAAATAGCTATTAACCATGGCTTGAAAATATGTCGAATCATATACATGAACTAAATTCTTTTTGCTGGCGACATGCGACATTATCTAAGATAGTGAGATCGATATTTAAACTCCCACAACTATACGAGGAGTGCAACATGAAAATGTCCACGTTTAAAATGACAAGGCTTTCAGAGGAGCTTTCATAGTAAAGAATAAAACCGTAGAACAGGTGAGCAACTTTTAACTATTTAGGGAATGAAATAAGCTATGACAGCGATGAAGACATTGACAACAAAGTGCATAAATGAAGGAAACATATATATCTAGGACGAGAAAGGGTCTTGTTATGGACGATACCTGCAATTGCTGGCCGAGGCGATAGCCGATGCAAGCAAGAGGGCAAGGCAGTGTATCTTAAATTTTCAGTAGATCGTTATAATTTAAAAAAATAAAATAAAAAGTGACATTTTTCGTATGTAAATGCGTCATACAATCACATTTTATAGAAACCTCGACGTAAAATAAAATTTTATAAAGTGATGGCTGCTTCTGTACTTTTCTATGGAAGAGAGAACAGGAAAATTATTTAAAAAAACAAGAAAGCAGAATATAGAGGTGCGAGATGAAACTTCGCACACAAGCGAAAAGATGTAGAAGACTGGACCACTTAAGGAACCAAGCCATACAATTACCCAGTTGCAATATCAACTAAAACATAATAACGTATAAAGACAAATCGAAAAAGCATCTAAAAAGATGCTCGATACAATACTCCCGAAGGAAACCATACACTATAGGCCAACAAGCAGAAGAACAGCGGAGAGACCTTAGAAGAGATGGTTGAACAACTAACTGAAGACACAAAAGAACCTCAACACTGAACTTCAGAAAAAGAACAAGCAGAAGAAAGAGAAGAAGAAGTAAAATCTTGTGATAATAAGTTGAACTGTTTGGTACCTTGTTTTGTTAAAAATGCTCTTTGTAGCATAGCTTTTGGTATTAGAATGCGTAATACTAAGTGCTTTCCTTTTCTTCTCTGCCTGTTTGCTTTGCCATCATTCAGTTCTATTCGTTTTAGTAATAGTTTTCCAATTCATTTGTTGCTATTCACATGCTGATGATATTGTACCTTATTTGGGTGAAAACATTGGCTGTTTAAAAAAATAATAGACGAGAGACTCAAGGAGAACAATGCGCTTGGAAGACCAATAATACAATACATTTCACAAGTAATAAAAGACATGGACTAGCCGTACGATAATAAGAATATAAGGGGAAGAAAAGGAGAGAGAAAGAGAGAAAAAATCTTATTCTATTCTTTATGAACAGATTTGGGAAAAAATGGTCATCATGTGAAAACAACTATTCAAACTCAAAAAATTAAAATAGTTTCTCATGAGTCACGGCACAGGGAGAAATTGCTATAATACGACTGAGGATCTGACATGAGCGACTTGCACAGGGCTATCATATGAAGAAGAACCACGCCTCCCCCCCCTTTTCCGCATGAGAGAAATGTGA
The DNA here is from genome assembly GCA_940337035.1 of Agriotes lineatus. Classification (NCBI taxonomy): domain Eukaryota; kingdom Metazoa; phylum Arthropoda; class Insecta; order Coleoptera; family Elateridae; genus Agriotes; species Agriotes lineatus. The sequence continues at coordinate 126,665,442 of OW679196.1, forward strand.
CATATAAGTAACAGCGAAACACCAAATACACTAACCAAAGAATTATGTTGTTATGTCCATTAAATAACCATATTCAGTTTATTCTTAAAAAAAGTTGTCTTCAATCTAAAAATATCAATAAGTTCAACTTATAATAATTTATTGTAAGTAACCTGAAGTGATAACGGCTTCTGAAGTTGAAGCACGTAAGTACCAAAATTTAAGAAAATATTTATTAGAGCTTTTCTTTTTCTCTTTTTCACATCCTTTTACGATAAAGGAAGTATTGGCATCACCCCAAAAATTCGAAATTTAGTTTTCAACACATCTTCACGTTTTAGAGTCTCCTGAACCCAAAAAGAATTTTTTTTCATTGGTCTGTGTGTCTGGGAACAAAATATCTCAAAAACGAACAGAGTTTTTGAAAAACGGCTCTAACGATTTTTTTCAAACTCTACAGTTTGATTACATTTTTAATGTATATTGCTGCGAGATAGGTGATTTTCCAGTTGAATACCTCTAAAATGGATATCTTTTGTTTTCTATTTTTTTAACTCCTATTGTAAATAGAACACCTGGTATATTATTACATTTTTGAATTCAGCTTAAAATTTTAGAGTAACTTTGTATCTCGAACTAACGCTCTATTTTGTACGGTTTCTGTAGAATTTGTAATATATGAAAATTTTTGAAAATTTTTGACAAATGCTTAAATTAAAAATCATATTTTTGGTTAATTATAAGATCACTGCAAAAGGAAGTTGTGTGCGAGTATCACACCAGATTTTTTATACTATTTGTATATAGTGTTGAAATATTTATGGTATTTTTATTTATTTTCTTTTCTCTTGTTTTCTACATTTCCTTAGTATGGACCCTGTTCCAAGTTTAATGTGCACCATTATTAACTTTGTTATTATTGGAGTTAGGATTTCGGTTTAAATGAGCAAACTGGTAGTATGTTTTGCTTAGATTGCGACGATAAAAACAGGGAAACAATTAAGTAGCGTAATATTGAATTATTTGCTAAAATAAAATGCAAACGGAACGCAAATGTTATTGCAGTGAATAACTTGAAATTACGTTGCTCAATGGTTTTCAACATCGTAATCTACGTGAAAATAAATAATGAGTTTGCTAATTAAACCGAAATCGCAGCTTCAATAATAGCAAAGTAAACAACACTGGTACACTCTTGACTTGGAACAGGGTATAAAGTTAAATTTTCTGGTGTCTTACATTTTCATACTACTGCAATGTTCTATTCAATAAGTTTCACTACTGCCTGATAGTTTAGTTCTTATTTCTTATCGTTATTTATTCCTGTACTATTTATCATCGTTTTAGATTTTGCAAAATCGATTTAATCGATCAAATGTGCAAAATTCGTTTTAAAATTCTTTATAATATTCAGTAAGCTATTTTATCATCGGCCAGCACTTCTTTTAAACTATATTGCATGTTCAAATTTTGTTGTAGTCATTTCCAACTGTAGGATATACTCAATGTTAGTCATTAATGGCTTTAGGTAGAAGCATCTGCTGGATAGTATTACGAGAAAATATTTTAACGAGACTAAAAATACGCTTTAGATAGATGGTATTTTGGAATAGCTTTAGAATGGAAATCTACGTGGCAGTAGAGTAATACTACTAGTTTCGCCAAGATAAAAATGAGATAATCGTGCCCAATTATTAACAACCAAATACTTACCAAGTAGGCGAAATGTTGTCACAGCTATGGCTAATACCAGCGTATCCTCTTCAGATTATCTCGATTTTCTGAATTGGCAACAGCAATGCTGGACCACCGTTCACTCCAATTGAGCCAAATGAGCTGTTTAAATTCATTCTAGTCTGCTTCTGAAATTCCGCTATTTTGCAATGGAACCTTTGTGGTCGCTTTTCACATTCACTCGTTCGTATTTTTCTGATCACTGAATACACACATGCGCCAGGTAGTGCCTCTACAATGCACCTCTTATGAAATTTAATTTGTTGAAGTGGAAGCACTTTTTCAATTTTATTTGCAGCACTTATACTTTTGTACCAAAAATATTCTGGCGTGAATGGATCCAATAATTTACTCTAACAAAAACAGGTCGTTCAGATGTTAAAAGCCTTATTTTAGTTTATAGCTTCGTCACCCCAAATTTCTACTATAATCGCATGTAACAAACATAAAGTTTTATTCGGCTTTAAATACAGTCTGCAAGCGGAAATTCACCACTGCAAAGTTTTCGAAGCATACTTCTATGAAACTAAACTGAAGGTTGCATTTTCTATTTATTGTAATCATAATCATATATTGTTTTGTCACAATGGAATATAAGTAATTGTGTTTTACATAATTACATCAAGGTAGAATTAATTGTGTTTACTGTGTTACGGACTTAGTTTTCCAGATGCAACTGCTGTATAGTTCACGATAGTGAGTACACTTGGCATTTTATCTAAACAATACCTTTCAAAACTTACCATTTTTCTAGCAAACATGTCATTTCATTTGCATTAAGCAACTTTCCATGGGTTAGATATTTATCTGCTAATGGCAGACTGATAGAAATAATAGCTACTACATCGATTTCCTGTTATTGGTACTATAAGATTAGTTGCCTTTTGGGGGTTATATCTTATATAAATATTACTATTCAATTCACCTGTCATCTGTGAAACAGTGACCAATTAAAATCCAGAACTCGGACGTTTCTTGACCAATCAAAAAAATCTTCCTAGAAGGTATTCAAGTGAATATTTTTAAACAAATGTGATTTTTATTAGAAAAGGTCAATATTAGTGTTCTGTTACTATAGAAATTGCGTAGTTTGTTGCTAGATTTACTGAAAACTAATTTGAAAAAGTAGTTTGGTTCATTGAATAGTCCCACGAATGCCTTTCTTAATCAAAGTTAAGTAGAATATTTTTGCGGTGGTATCCTACTCATGTCCATTGCACTTGGGATTAGGACTCGTGCTAGCGCACTCGTCCTAATCGAATCTAAACGCAATGGACACTCGTGATATGACAGCAAAAATATTCGACATAATTTTGACTACTCATGGTATTATAAGTGATTATTTATAGAGGTTGGAATAAAACGCTTGTTGTTTCATGAAACCCATATAATAAATAAACTGTTTATAAATATGTTTTGATCGTCACCTTAACACCATAAACAGGTGACAATCGTTACATTACTCCCCCCCAAAATATGAGAAAAAGAGGGAGGGAGGCCAGGTAGGAAAGCTAATATAACCCCGTATGAAAGTAACAGGACTATATTTAGCTACAAAACCTCCTGGATCTTTTCAACTATCCTTAAAAATTAATGACAATAAATGATAATAAAAATAAATAATAATAACAATAAATAACACAACCCTGGAGATATCTTGCCTGACGCCGGACTCCATCTACTTCGCAGATGTAAGCTGCAAGAAATGGAAAAAAGGAAGCCTGTATAAAAATAATATTAACGTAACAATGAAAATAAAAAATAGATATATGAAAGCATGCAAAATAGTCACAAAACTGTTTCAAAAAATAGAAACCGGTGAAGATATCCCAGAAGAGTGGAACTCATCCCAGATCATTTCAATATATAAAAAAGTGTATAAAAAGGATTGCCAAAATTACCGTTGTATCAGAATTTTACCATCACTAGGCAGACTCTTTGGGAGAGTAATTAAAAACAAAATCCAAGGATACATTAAAAACTTTAGCGAAGAACAAAGCGGTTTCATAGCAGGAAGATCATACGTCGACAATATCTGTTCGGTCAGACAATTAACAGAGAAAAACAAAGAGTAGAATATAGAAAAACCTATGACTTTCGTCGATCTGCAAAAGGCCTATGACAGCGTACCAAGATGTCTAATATGGCAGGCAATGAGAAAATGGAAATAAAAGAAAAATGAATTTATGTAGTATAAGCACTATACCAACATACAACAGCACAAATAAAAATAGGTAATAAATTGACAAGACACATAGAAATATCGAAAGGTCCAAAACAGGGTTGCACACTTTCCCCTATGCTATTTAACATATATATTGAACAATCCCTAGAAACTTGGTACAGAAAATGTGGAAGGATGGGGTTCCCCATAGATGATAAAGTATTACATTCACTTTTGTTTGCAGACGATCAAATTGTATTTGCTCAGGAAGAAGATGACATGATATATATGCTACGCAAACTTAAAGAGGAATATGAGAAGTGGGGGTTAAATGAAAATCTGGAAAAGACAGAATGCATGTGTGTGGGAAAGCGAACACACAATATACAAATAGGAGAAGACACAATCAAGCCATGCAGAAAATATAAATATTTAGGTTTGATCATTAGAGACACAGGAAAAGTGGAAGAAGACATACAAGAAAAAACTACAAAAGGAAAAAAAACTATAAAAGCACTACATGGGACCATCTGGAATAAAAACATCACCAAGGAAATAAAAAAAATATATTCAAGGCTAACTATTATAGAAAGTATATCAATGTATGGTGGAGAAATGTGGCCAATGACAAAGAAAGTTTGAGATAAGATAAGAACATTGGAGCTAGACTATATGTGAAGATGCCTGCAGTATACCCGCAGGGATAGAATAAGAACAAAAATAATTTGGAGAGAAATGAAGGTAAAAGAATCAGTAACAAAAAGATTAGATAACAAAGCACTAAGATGGTACGGACACGTTCAAAGAATGAAAGAAGGAAGGTGGCCCAAGAAAATCCTACAGTGACTCCCACGAGGAAAAAGAAGAAGAGGAAGACCAGTCGTCAAATGGAAACAATACATACACCAAACAATGCAAGAGAAGGGTTTGGAAGAACACGACTGAGAAGATAGAGAATATTGGCACCTGATAACGACCAACCTCTGAAGGGAAAAGGTCAAAGAAGAAGAAGGAGAAGAGCAAGCGTGTCGACGACTGTGCATGCGTATCCAGTGCTTGCTGCATGCTGCGACGTGATAATCGGCACTCGCCACGCAGAACGCACCTGGTCGACATGGGCCATGGATATGAGAAAACGGAAGAAGGCTGCACATGCTACAGAGAATTTTATGAAAGAAGCCACCTTTGATGAACGGGCCCTGCCGGGTATCTAGTGTAGCACTTGCGTACATCTGCCATCATGGATCCCACACTCAAACTCATGACACAGGTGAAAGGCGTCGAAGTACGGCAGAATATTTTAAACTGGCTAGATAATGGATTATGCAATTGCTGGTGTCTCTACTGGACCTCTCGGTCGACGCTCAATTATTGTGTGATTTTATTAAAATATCTCGGAATAATCAAAGGAATTCCACTGAACGGCGTAATCCTAATCCACTACTTAATATTTTAGAATCACATGAAACAGTATCATTACTAGTAGATCATATGTTACGAGAAAGTGAAAACGAGATGTATTGTAAGAGATATTTAAGTACTTTTAGCGCTTCTAGATGTAAAAAAGGTTAGTTGTGATGAAGCTAATGATATTGAACAAAGGCAAACGATTGTCGACAGTACAACTGGTGCCGTCCGAAATCGACTAAGAGACTTCCATTCATTACTACTGGATCCTGCAAAAAAAGAACCAATCAACACCACTCTGGGTGTGCTGGATCGACCACTTGGCAATACCCGGTTGCAAGTAACCCGATTGTTTGCGGCAGTCATATCAACGTATAACCCTGATTTATTGAAGGAATTAATATCGCTAGGAACCATGCAAGTTCTGCTGGAACTTTTTTCGCATTTCCGTGGAATAATTTCTTGCATACTCAGGTGCCAGCCTGCATTACCTCTGCTTTAAAAGCTTACATTCCGTTGGAGAAGGGGGATGATCATGCCTTATATAAACATTTAATAGTTCATTGTAAGTTAATAGAAAGAATTTTGGAAGCTTGGAAGAACAACGATGCTCAGCAGTCTGAAAAGGGTTACGTGGGCAACTTAACCAATATAGCGATTAGTAGAGCAGAATTGTGTTCAACAAGCCCATTGGGACAGTTCTTAAAAGATAACGTGCCGGAAGTCGCAGAAGCTATCGATAAATGTAGCGAAACCACTCTACAAGAAGTGATGAAAATCAGAGAAATATTATTGGGAGGTGCCCATCTAAACACTTCACTGTGCAACTCTTCGCTCGATTTGCTAGAACAAAACGACCCAGAACTCACCACGCGGAGGTGGTTGCACGTCGAGTTCCACCCACACCCTAACCAACCAACCATCCAACTGTTGGGTGTGGTATTTACATTGTATTTAAATCTATTTACAAAGATTTTCCATAGAGTAGGATTCTTTGGCTTACTCTGTTTCTTATTTTTTATTTTTTATATCTATACACATTTAAAGTCTGATTTTTGGAGAAATAAGGCATATCCGATCTAAACTTCAGTGTTGCTCGGATATAGCTATCTCTAGCTTCATGTCCACATACTTTATCCGAGGCCTCTGTCACAATTTTGACGCACCTCTCCACAGCCTGGGTGTGACAGGGAAGCTTTAGTATTTCTCTGATGGGCGTAGGGTCAGAATTGGTGAATGATTTAATATCATCTTCACCTAGGTTCCGCAGCATTGGGGGAGGATACACCACACAAGAATTCCAATTGATAATTTCAATGTAATCGGAAGCTTGAAAGTTTATCTTCGGTGGTACTAAATTTCTAACAGTCTTCTTCTTTGGGACGGTTTGTCTTGCTTTTAGGATCCTTCTGTAACCAAGCTCCCGAATATGTTCTCTTTCATCAACAAGCATTGCCAACAGAACATTCTCTGGGTGCGTAAAGAATGCATTTCGTTGAATTACTGGATCGACAACTTGAAGTAATTCGTCGGATAAATACCGTGATGTTTGGATTGTTTGAAAGACATGTTTTGGTCCGTCAGTAAAATATTTGCTCTTTTTTATGGCAAACCACATAGGCATATATGATTTGAAGATGAAGCCAACTATTTTTTTAAGTTAGGAATCGTGATACACATTAATTAGCTTTACAATTCGGCATTCAGAGAACGAAGGAATGGATGCTTTATCATACAAACATTTGATTTGTTTCGCCACCGTAGAGACTAGAAGCTACACATTATGCGAAATGTCAAATTGTGCCACCCTTCAACTAAAAAAATCTATCATTTGCAGACCGTAGGGTTGCGGAGTTGTGATATGTGAAGAATTTAGTTGAAATGCCCAATTGATGTTTATTATACGGGAATTTTGGTGATTAAAATGTAAGTGACATTTAATGGTGAATAAATGTGAACACTTAGCTTTTAGTTATGCTGGCTGTTAACGTTCCATTGCGGCAGAAGGCATCCGGGTCGGCCCTGGTAGATGGGTTCGCAGTTCGCACGAAGGTTGAAGTTTCTCCAGTGATGACAGTTGTAGGTACTGGGTGAAAACCCATATAATAGACTTTTGTGCACTCCCGGTACTAAGCGACATACTTTAGGCGTCATTTTGAGGGACCAAAGTGCCACTTTTAATCCCTGAGGTATTATATTCTTCTTTAATCTATAAGGGATGAAAAGTGGAACTTTGGTCCTTCAAAATGACATTGTTTACAACATTACCTTAGTTACTCATCTACACTTCCTAAGCCATCCATTTTTCCGAATCGAACTTATAAATCAGATTTGTTTCATGATTTGTAATCCGGGATGCATTTAGGCAGAATCTACCATTGATTAGCAATAGGCTATAAATTACGCTCTCCCATTGGTTTTTGTTAATCGCAACATCGTTTTTTGCTAATAAGTGATATAATTTGTCTTGCTTTTGCTAATCAGCGGTGTGTTTTGTCTACACATAGCTTGCCATTTAAACTTGGGTAATATTTAAAATTTGGATTAAAGTAAGTAGGAGATTAGGTACGCGTAAACAATTATTGGTGATACAGAAAATTCAACTAAAAATGATGTACTACAGAACAAAGGCTTTATTCGTGAAATATACTTTTCAATAGCTTACCTAATAATTAGTGTGATTTCGCATTGGGTAAGTTTCTCCTTACATTTAAAGGAAGATTCCTTTTTCTTTTTGGATTTGTTTTTTCACCCTTTGCTGACCGACCTGCAGGTCGACTCTTACAGCCTCTAGTTAGATCTGGTTTTCTTCTAGCGACAGACGTCGGTTGAACTCTTATTGACGCACCAGCTCGATTGCGTAGACTAAAAGTACTACCGCACGTACTTAAAAATGTATCCCAACTGTTTTTTGTTTTCACTTTTTCCAACCTTTTTAAACATCTGCGCAGAAATACTTTAGATGTACCGAACTGTGCATGTTGGTCTGGTACACTACAAGAAAACTTTCAAACTCATTATCTTCGGCACTTTTGTTTTTTGGAAGGACTGAGTCTGTTTCAGAATTCACATATATAGGGCTTATTGCATCATAATTTAAAACTAGTTCGTCATTCAAAGCTGGACTTAGTTTCAACGAGTGGTGCTTAAAAATATTTATTCTTCGCGTTATCACCTAGTGCTAAAATTGCCGTTGCATACCGTTCTTTGGCGGCAGTTGCAGTAGAATCAAAATTTAAAAAAAACACAGGAGCCTGATGCTTACACAATCTTCCGAGGTTTTCCACTGGCACATGTACAATGTCCCACGTTCATGTCGATGTCATAAAATTGTTGCTCGCACTTGCTACTGGGTACTTGCAAATTAAATTTGTTAATTTGAATTACGTTGTGTTTGGTCCAATAGGATGTTTTTTGCAGCAGATTATGAAGAAGTTTTTTTTATGGTACACGTCTATGAGCGAAATTTCTCAAACGCCGAACATAATACTGTTCAAGAACAGTGCCCTATAATCAACTTGTGCGACGACATTGTAGGCTTTACATCGGTTTAAAACTATGTCATTATAAAGTCGGACACATATTTCAACAAAGTTGTTTGTCTGATGGCCATGTGTAGTGCCATCCCTGTATGCTAAACATCATGCACGTTGTCGCTCCCAGTAAGTTTGCAAGTAAGATACCCAGATAAAGCCAATTTAAAATTATTTTCAGCAGCTTCACTATGTGAAGAAATGAGTATATTCTTGAAATATCTGTATAAAATTTCACGATCTCCTTTTTCAATACAATGTTTCTTCTCCAATAACCATCTCCAGATAGATTGTGAAACATGAAAAGCACAGAGTAAAAGCTTTGATGAAGGAAATATTACACGGAGAGAGTGTCTTTCTGATTCGCTCTCATCTGTCATTATGCAATTTGGGCAAACACCACCAAAAGCATTGTCTCCGAGAATTTCTTATATCTCTTAAACCAGATATATAATCCGCCGATGTTTGATTTTTTGTTTTGAAAACTCCGAGAGGCACTGCTCTAGCAGAGGTAACTGTTAGAACAAATGTTATGACATGATTTTCAGCGTCGCATGAAGATGTATTGTCAATAAAAATTATGTCCTTTGTATGCGGCAATTTGTGGGCTCTTCGCAATATTGGTGTCACTATTACCACACTAAAAGGATCGTCGTTGATGTGCAAGGAAATACCTAACTTTTCATATTCAGGCATTTTGACTTTCAATTTCTAAAAAAAGTAATTATGTATTTAGAAGTTCGCTTTGTAAGAAGTATGCCTACACCTACGTGTTTTAGCAAATCCAGGAATTTTTACTTTTCTTAATTTGTTTATGTTACGCCATACTAATTATCCTTTGTATTGAGTAATGATTGATAAATAAATAGCGAATTGTTTAAAGAATAAAATTTGGTAATTGGTTTTTATTAAACTGGTGTTATCGATACGAAAAATCCTCTATTTCCAACAAAGGTAGGTTTACGAATACTTTTTAAGCTCACTAGTATATTCTGCCTAAATGCATCCGGGAGTGCAAAAAAATAGCGTATATACCTGGCGACCAAAGTGCTTTTGATCCCTTGAGTGATTATTAAACTTCACTCGCGGGATCAAATGATGCATTTTTGTCCCTTGGTAAATAATATACTATTTATAAATAATATGTTTTGATCGTCACCTTAACAACATAAACAGGTGGCAATCGTTAAAGTACATATAGAAAAAGTGCTTATTATATACATACTCGCCTATAATATTGCTCTATTTGTACCTTTGACAAACGCGTAAGTAGTAAAACAAAGGGATAATGAAATTTAACAAACTTGGTTTAAACGCTCAATATTATGATTATCGAAACAACTCGACTTGAGATATCTAATCCACGAAACCACCAGGTGTACGCTGATGACCAATTTTATAAAAAATGCAAAGATTAAGCTAACCTCAAAGAACAAACTAACAGAAGTTACCAACGAGTTTTATGTTCAGGTCACCTTATACTACGTCGTCAACTGAGTTTTGTTGACGTCAATCATACCGTTTGCTTGTTTACAAAGTACTCTTTAAGGGTTAACTGCCGTGCAGAGTTTTACACTCCAATTAGTATTAATGCGGTTGAATTTAATGCGCTGGATAAACCAATCCGAGGCAAAGAACTGTGTTAGAAATTCGTTTACAATTGAAATTAAGGGAATTAATGAAATTACTTTTTAACTTGTGTTGCTTTTTCACTGCGATTAGACCCTTGTCACCAGCCACAGCTGATTTAAATTAATCTCCATAGGGAAAAAGAACTAGACCTCGGAGAAACATCCCGGGAAGAAATTCGCAACAAAGAAGACATCTCTTACTTTGCTGAAATATCTTTATGATAATACAGCAATAATAGCGTTTCATTCGCCTTTACCGTTGAGCTAGTTTTTGCTAATTAAAAAAAATAAACAACAAAGTATCTTAAGCTGTGAAACAGCTGAAATAAAACATGATCATTTTATTTTATTCCAGCCCTTTCATTATTTAAGAATAAAAAATTAAGTATAGGCAAATATTACTACAACTTTATTATCCTTGAGTGGATTAAAACTATAAAACACTAAAATTTCCTGGCAGTAAAAGTATAACGATGTAATAAAAACCCGTCTATAATATACAACACAATTTAGTTTAAAAGATTGTGATGTTGTAACACTGTCGCCAGTGTGCCAAAGTATCGATAAGGAGCTTGTACGGCCTCACCTTGTTCAATTTTAATGTAAGTGGTCTGTAAGTAGGTCCTGGTTGAGAATCAGAAAATATATATTGTTACTATATCGTTCTCAGTAAATATACGTTGGGATACAACTAACCGCGCGCTTCTCTGAATACTGGTTTATGAGGTTGAGTAACAAGACTGCGAACAAATATATGCACGCCAGTCTGTCCATAGAATCTAGTATATGCAATACGGAACAAACAAAGAACATGCTGAAAAGACTTGGATAACTAATGACACCCTAAATATGATGAATCGCAAAGAATCCTAAAAGTGAATAAGAAAGAAAATGAATACCGAAATTTACACAAAGAAATTGCAAATATTAATAGGTTTTATCAAAATATCATTACTTAAAAATTTAGTATTAAGTTAAATTTTTCGTAATTAATACTGCATGTTAACCTGAAACTAATTTTTAATGATGCTATAGTTAATGTTATATCGTTTATTAAACTTCTATCTTGGACACTATTAGATTTATTAACTTTGCGTGTCTTTAAATTTATTAATAGTTGTTTTTAATTAACTTTATCGTTGTTCAAATTAGCAGTTTAGTTCTTTTAACTTTCTGATTTTTACTCAGATCTCGTATTTGTTTATACATATAATCTTTAATTTTCACTTACACTCTGGACTATTCTTTCTTCGAGCTCAATTTATTTTTCTCTGATGTGGCAAAATGGATTTTGCACCTGCTACCTCCAACTGCTTGCACGTACCGTCGTCAGCAACCCCTGTTAGTTATGCTTCATGCACATATCATCAACATTTTCATTATTTTAACCAAATTCCTCTTCTTATGACTACACTTATCTGTATAACACTTGTTATGAGCACATACCAGTATTTATTATAATTCAAATTGAATTTTTATCATTAGCTCTAATTTTAAACTGGTGTCATTCCAATGAAAAAGTTTACACCCCCTATTTTGTTCCTGTTGTTTTTCTAATACCCACCAAAACTTTGGATATTGACATAATTTAAATATATCAAAATTACAGATTCCTACTTATCCACATTTATGACATTTTAATTAACATATCATATTTTTAGGCTATCTAGTTCTCAAATGTGACCGTTCCCATCTATTCTAAATCATTAATTCTTTAAAACAACAAATATGTAAGAAATACACTTATCTTTTCTGAAAATATTTCTTTTAGAAATAAAACCTGACTAATAGAATAACTTCGTACAAGCTTTTATCATCTTTAACCAAATGGAATTACCCTTGCAACCAACAAATAAATGGTATCGGTTATAACTTCACATGTAAATTGAATTAATAATTGTGATTCCTTCTAACTTATATTTGTTTTAGCTAATTGACAGTCAAATTTACTGAAGAACTGCCGATGCTATTGTAAGAATAGAAATTTTAATGATAAAAATGTGCTATTCTACTCAATAGCCTTTTTATTTGATCCATAATTAAGCTACATGTTAATTATAATTTAATTAAAATGCTTTTTCATTTTTAGATCATATCAATATTATATAGGTACGGAGAATATACTGTTACCGAATATTAGAATACTGTTAACTTAAGTACCTACTAATTGTTTTATCGTGCATGTATCACATCCACCACTAAATTTTTTGTCATTAAAGCACGAACAAATAGGGTTGCATACAACATCACCAATGTGAATTGATATCCTTCCGACTTTCTGATAAAGTAGTTGTGTTAAACACCACCACATAAAATACAACCGAGTGGTTTTACTTATGATTTTGTGTTATTTTAATATTTGGAAAAAGGTGCATCACCACAGACTGAGTTTACAACCGATTCAAAATTCGCCGGGTACCATCGATATCAATTACCACTAACTGAATTGAATTGTTAGAGTTTTCCACCAAACTGCAATACTACAGAACGGTTCCACTGATCCACTACTAGTAGCCTATGAGGTATGCGTTATTTCCACTTGCTCATAAGCTCCGAATCTACGAAGCAACGACGTCAAGTCAGAAGAAGGTTCAGTCGGTTGTCACTCACATCGGTGATGGTGTATACAACCCCAGAAAGGCTTTTTTGTTTATATCTATATTGTATTAAACACTTTATGTATGGCACAAAACCCTAGCTTTACTATATACTATTCTATTTGGAATTAGTTGTAATCCTAATCGTTTTAGAATTAACCTTAAAGTATGGTGGAAATATTAACCTGCATACAACTAAGAAGATTTACATCAAAATGAAATCTTGTACTTCTATGGCTCTCGTATCTTTTTGGCCTTTTCATCATTTTTACCATTACTTGTTACGTAGTACTATTATTTCTATTTTAAGCTCTTGTACTCTCTTTCAGGTCATTATTAATTTCTTCACTGGATGAGTTTGCCTGTGAAATACTTTTTTAATATCTTCCATAAAATCTTCAACTTAGCACGCTAATTCTTCTACATAGACTAACGAAAAATTACCAAAGGAACTCTCCTGAAAGAGTGGAATAGAACTCCACTATAGCCATAATCAGTCAAAATCACACAAAAAATTAAGTATGAAATTTGCAGCAGAATATAAAAATAAGAGCAAACAAGATCCCTGCAGATAAATAATTACTTATAGACATAAACTGCCTCTATCTCAGTCTCTCTCTCTCTCTTTCCATCTTCTGTGACACTACAGCTAAAATTGAACTTTGGTATAGTCTAACTTCTGCCTCCACCTTCTATCCCGCATGCATCCAATTTCGGGTCTTCAAGATGTCTTGCGTCCCTGTCGATATTAGCGTATATATAAGATACTCGTTTTGAAAAAAAGTTAGTTATGGTTTATTTTGTAAGGTTGGTGTTTGAATTTTGTGATTTATTTATTGTTTGTAGGATTGTTTTGCATTTATCATATTAGTTAATTAGATACTACCTATTTAATTGCCTAATTGTAATTTACAGTATTCGCAGCGTAATGATTTATGTTATGGATGTTACGGCAAGAGGCTTAGCCATGATTAATAACGTCAACATGAAAATACCATAATCTCTGATGAAAAGTTGGATTCACACATGAACAGACACCGTTTACATATCTAAAGCAGACAGATTTCTATGGTCAATCTCTATGCAAAAGAATTATGAACAGCTTCTACATGCAAATAGTATCAGTAATTGCAGCCCCATATAAATAGCATAGGCAGACACATAAAATCAAAAGCTACCATTTAGTTCTAAAACCTATTTATAATTTAAGAAATTTATATAATCGGAAAGATATAAAAAAATTCATGATTTATTTGCATAGCATCAAAAATTTTGTTTTCCAACATGGAAAACAAAATTTTTAATTAAGCTCCCTTCATTCACAATATTATTTACTAGCTCTATTTTAGTATTTATCGGAAGCCCTGTTGTACTGACATTACTATCCTTTACTCGCCCTTTCATCCTTTATCCCATAAACTTGGCAATTTTCAGTTTTTATTTAGACCATTACTTTCCATTTTAATGTCAAGAGAAAATTTCAATATTGATTTTAACATCATTAAATTTGTTGCAATTAGAAACGGTTAGGTATCCTCTGCAACTAATTTTACCTATTTATTATAAACCCGGAATAAATATTCAACAAATTTAACCTCTATTAATAGTTCCAAAGATAATATTTTTCATTTTATTCCTTATTATGATACAATTTCTTTGTCCGTAAAAAGCATTTTAAGCAAATATAATTTTCAAATTTCCTTTTCTACTACCAATTCCCTTAAAAAATTTATAGTTTTCAATTAAGATCTCACCCCTTTACTGGAACGATCTGGTATCTACCGTCTTGACGTGCGACTGGTTTTATATTGGTCAAACTGGACGTACTTTAAAATAACAATTGAAGACCATTTCGATTGTATTAGAACCAACAATTTTAATATCGATCAACCAATAAATCTGATTTTGCTAATCGCATTTTGCAGTCCAACCACAGTTTTGATCCTAATAAGGATTATAAAATTTTACATATAGCTAATAACGGTATTTTGCTGAAATTATTTGAGATTTTTGAAATTATGCCCAATAATAATAAATTTAGACTCAATTAAGTCACAGATTTTGATACTACTTATATTTTCTTGAATAGAAAATGATTTTGATATATTTTATAGGATTTTCCACTGTCTAGCGTGTATATTACACGACGTTTCGAGAGTTTTGATCTACTGCCGACTTCAGGTGTTCCTGGATAGTCCTAAGAAGGACTGATATTGTACGTCTTTATACGTAAACTCGTGCCTCCCCCGGGATTTGAACCCGGGACCGCTGCGCTGATCGCTGTGATTACAAGTCTGTCACTCTTACCACTAGACCACGTGACACGAGTTTACGTATAAAGACGTACAATATCAGTTCTTCTCAGGACTAACCAGGAACACTTGAAGACGGGAGTAGATCAAAACTCCCGAAACGTCGTGTGATATACACCCTAGACCCTAGACAGTGGAAAAGGTCCGATAAAATATATCATAATAAACCACTGCCAAAAAATGACATTCAGGGAACAATAAAATAATTTGGTAATTTTCTTGCTGATTCCATTTCTTCTTTCTCTTTATTTGTTTTGCCATTTAATACTGAACTTCTCTCGTAATTTCATTGTCATTGAATCTAGGTTAAGTTACTTATTGTAATTAACTTCAGCTTGAGTGGAGCCATCTTCAATTACGTTCAATTTGAATATCTTAAAATTTTAATTATTATATTTTAGCCAGTACTATAACCTTTATAATGTAGTTTGCTGGTTAATTAGTTACTTCTCCATGTGATTTGTGTTTTTAAGCTTTTTCAATCATGTTTCCAACCTTTTTAAATTTTAACTTTAACTTTTAACTTATAACATGTGCTCCGATTATTATTTTTATCCGTAAGTGGTATCCTTTATTATAATATACCGGGTGACAATGAAACCAGGGCCATGCTTAGCTTATATGTCCTTTATTTATTAATCGATTTGGATAAAATTTGACGTGTGGCTACTAGACATAATTTCTGATTTCACCGAAAATGCCATTAACTTTGATTTTTTAAATGGATTACCGTATATATTTTAAGTTTTTTTGGAATGCACAGCTCAAATTACATAGGATATTCTTGCAAAATTTCAATTTTTTTAAACAAAAAATTATTTTTTTTAAATTTTATTTTTTCTCTTAGAAGGCCGTGATTGAAGAAAATGTATTCTAAATGACTCTAGTAACCCATAATAATACATATTTTATTAATTTGATCAATAGCAAATCGTCTATAAAGGAATAAAATTTGCTAAACGCGTTTTTTGAGAAAAAGTCAGTTTTTTTAAATGGCACCTACCAAGGGCCATCATGTCATTAGATAGAAAATGTAATTACCTATCTAACGATATGCACCATGCACCACTTTATCTTTATATAAAACAGAAAAATGTTTAACTAATATATTTTTAAAGTATTTTTGGGAAATACCTAAGCAAATTTGGCAACACTGTCGTATGTAATTTAAGTCGTAAATTCCGAAAAATATAAAATATACAGAACAATCCATTTAAAAAATCAAAGTTAATGACATTTCCGGTTAAATCGGAAGTCGGCCATTTTGATTATAAATATCTTTCAATTCAAAATTATGTTTATTATCCTTGTAACAAGTTTCATTCAAATCCGTTGATAAGTAAAGTAGATAGAGACATGGCCCTGATCTCATTGTCATTCCGTATATCACTATTCCTCCGAAGATGATCATTAAGGCCTGATGCTGAAACCAGTTTAGTTTCGAAACATGTTGCTACAACATTATTACAATAAAATTCGTGGAGGAGGCTATATGGTTTTATTCCTTCACATCAAGGCATCTCCCATAAGCAAGACGGATCACCTTCCTTTCAACTTTCTATATTTTTTACAATTCTAATACAAATAGTTTTAACGCCTGGAGTTTCATTCAGGCCATTATTTTGGTATTCGTCAAGCAAAATCCACCACATCCGTTCCTAGGTTAAAATGCATACCCGACAATGTATTCAGCAGTTTGAGTTTCGAGATTCGTTACAGGTATTTGTATAGCCGGCACACTTGCCCCGAAATGGGGTTGCAGTCTTTGAAGTGGCTATAATGATGGATGAACTGTTATCAGCCAAAGTTAATTTCGGCAAATCAGCAGAACGTTTTATTTTAGATCAAATTACGGCGTGCTTTGCAACAGGATCCATTTTAGCATTTATTCACTGGGGCCGAGGTGCGCTGTATGATTGACGAATATTGATGGCGCGCGCCGCGACGCTTTGATGTCCTTGCTTTCAGGACGTGAATGAATTTGGCAGAAGTATCACACCGTATCAGGACTGAGTTTCCTTTTCAGCCCCGTGCTTGTCAAAAAATAACTGCCAATTATTCCAGCCCGTGAGCAGTAAAAAAATATCAAATACCCCTTAATTAATTGCCTTTTAGCTCTAAAAATAAACGGGACCCGGATAAAAGCGTAACGCACAAATTGACGGCCGAATCATTTGTTATGTTATCAGAAGAGGTAATTGGATTTTAGCTGCCACCACGTCACGAATGCACATTGCCGCCGATGAATGCCAAATTTCTAATTGTGCAAATGACAGCGCAAAACGACCAGCCAAGGCGAATGCTCAAATTTAAATTTTCCCAATTTATGGCGAACTATCGAACTATCTGGCTTCTGCTGGACAATATGAGCTGTTTAAATTCATTTTAGTCGGCTGCTGGACTCAGGCATTCCGTTCGAATGATACCTTTGAAGTCGTATTTCACATTTGTTCACATTTTGTTATCAGCGGATTTACCAATGCGTTAGGTACGTATGGTTTCTGCCTAATGCACCTCTTGTAAAATTTACTTTGCTCAATATGACTTCGTATTTGTTTCTTGGCTACCCTTCACTTTATTATAATTCAATAATATATTTAGGTGAGGGATCTCAAAAAGTCAATAAGACAGTTGTACGCGAAGTTATAGACAAAAGTCTCCAATTATTTCATTTCCGACAATCAATACATGAAATATGTGCTGGACATCAGAACCTCAAGGGTAGTAAGATTAAACCAAAAACAGGTCGAAGACATGAAACAAGGGTAAGTAGAAGAAAAAGACCTGCTTTCCTGTGACATGTACTACAACTACATAATGTACAGGGTGTATCAGAACCTTACATGCAAACTTTTAGGTTGTAAAGTACTGCACCACTAGAACATTTGGGCGAGCAATTAAACGAATTTCAAATCAAAATAGGTGTCAGGCAAGGATGTATATTATCGCCATTTTTATTTCTGATAGCTATAGATGACGCGCTCCGAAACACTATGAAAGACAAGAATAGAGGAATTAGGTGGAAGTTTGGTAGTGTAATAGAAGACTTGGACTTTGCAGATGACATTTGTCTACTGTCGCATGAAGTTAAGCATATACAGGATAAAATAGATGGTCTTCAACAATTAACAAAAGTAAAACAAAATTTATATGTTTAAATTAAGAAATCCTACATGTGTTAGAATAGACAAGGGAATAATAGAAAAAGTTAAAAATTTTGTGTATTTCGAGCAGCGTGGTGTCAGAAGAGGGAGCAAGGCTACAAGACATTATGGTTCATATAAATAAAGCTAGGGGATGCCTTTACAAACTCAATAATACTTGGCGGGCGAACAAAGGTGTTTAATGCAATTGTGAAACCAGTGCTCCTGTATGGATGTGAAACACGCTTCGTGACAGTTACAATTAGACAAAAATTACAGGTATTTGTGAACAGATCCTTAAAATATATTCCAAAAATGTGGTCGCCCGAGGTGATGTCCAATAAAAACTTGTAGAAGAATACTAGCCAGACAGATATAAATACTGAGATAAAAGAAAGAAAATATCGCTGGATAGGCATATCCTAAGGAAAAGCAACTCCGAAGTATGTAAGCTAGCTTTACAGGTAATTCCGTATGGAAGAAGGAATGCAGGGCGACCGAGAACCACATGGAGAAGGACAGTGGAAAGCCAAACAAGAAAACGTCAAAACAATAAGAGCAGGAGTACCTCAAGGGAGCTTACTGGGACCAACCCTGTCTAACATCTATGTCCATGACCTGTCCATTGTAGACAACTCTACATTAGCCATGTATGCTGATGATACTGCTATACTAACGCAGAGTACTAACATCGAAACAGCAATAGCGCACGTACAAAATGCAGCAAATGTCACATGCAGTTGGTTCCAAAAATGGAAAATAAAAATTAACCCAACCAAATCGCAAGCGAAGATATTTACACTCAAGCGTTACACCGGACATTCAACTATCAAAATAAATAATGCTGACATACCCTGGAACCCAAGGGATGGTGCAGTGAAATATCTCGGAGTTCACCTACATGCTAAACTTAACTGGGGATATCAGATAAACAAAAAACTCAACGAGTGTCACACTAGATTAATTACTGTACCCGTTGATCAATCGAAAATCTTATCTCAAAACTGAATGCGCTTTGTTAATTTATAAAGCCATACTTCGACCCATATTAACTTATGCCTGTCTAGTCTGGAGCAAGGCCCTTAGTACATCACTGAAGAAACTACAAACTATGCAAAATAAAGTGTTACGTATTGCACATTAACTGCCCTTGGTTTGTACGCAACAGCCAAATTCACAAATAATTAAGTGTCCCGCTAATAACAGAATTCTTCTTTAAAAATATAGTTCAGTGTACAAGAGCAACTAGATTAAATATTGGACATAAGAACATACATAGCAGACTTAAGCGCAAGCTTCCACAGCACTTAATGTAATTGAATTAGTTCTAATGAAAGGAATGTAAGAATTGAAATGTTTGTAAGCCAGAGGTGTGAATGCGATCACTTAATCCTCTCTATAAATTGTTATTACTCTTAGCCATAAGTTGTTTATTATACCAAAGCCATGTATCTTATTTTGCAGAGCTAGCTAATCTCAAAAATAAAAGTTAGCTGGCATCGCAAAAGATAGATTACAATGGAAACACATGACCAACTCCCTAATTTAGCTCGGAGAATAATGGGAAAAATAATTTAAAAAATCAGTACCTTATATGTAGACTGTACGGGTTGTTCCTAGGGTCAAAACAAACTAAACTAACCAAACTTACATATGTAGGTCCAAACGTTCTATATGTGAACAGTATAAAGTTTCAAAATTCTGAAAAAGAAGATTTTTAGTACATATAATAATAGTAAAAAGCGTTCAGCAATTCGTTTCATATTTGGACATGGGTTTGGGTTCTAGCTTGCCTCGTAAACTCTTCTATTTTCACAAACGGGGTTGGTGGTTGAATAAAATAGGATAGTCGGAAAATGCTATCTATGGCTAAGGATCTTTATTATTATTTATTATTATTATTATTATTATTAGAGAAGATACAGAGCAGAGAATGAATCTATCATTGCTCAAACCAGATCGTTGCATTTTACGACTGGCATGGGGTTCCCTCCCCTATGGCTGAAACATCAAGGACGAAACAAGTAGTAAGATTGACCGAAATGACAACTTTAAGGGGTAACGCAAGAAAGAAGCAAAACCTTGCCACATAATTGTGCCATTCAAGAAACTCTCCGATGGGCAAGAATTTAAACGCCGTCAGTAGGGAGATCGTCTAGATAGAATGGGACAAGACCGACTATAGAAAGGTAGAATAAAAGCGAAAACCCCAAATCTAGGAGCACAGTAGAACGAGCACCCAAAAATGGAAAGGGTAGTGTCATTACCTACGAAAGAATAAGGTCACAGATCTCCGGCGTGACGGCAGCATAGGAAGGCGGAATTGGCGAATGATTGAATTTATTGAGCTTTTTATTTCGCAGCTAGAGACATGCTGACGTCACGCCGGAGAGCTGCGGCCTTGTTATTTCGGAGGTAATGGCCGTGGACATATATATATATAACAAGAATTACTAACTCTAAGTTTACTAAATCGAGAAAAAACACAAGTGAGCTCACCGAGAAAGTGGAAACTGTCACCCAACCTTTCCCATCCAACCGTGCTAGCGCTTGAGCGACGGTCCACGTACACCTGCGTTGAACTTACCTTGCTTGAATTTTATTACAGCTGTGTGAATCTTTTTACATCACAAAATACACATGCAAACATTATAAAGCAAAACTAATTAAAAATGAACTATATTACCGTAAAAATATGTATGTGAACAATGAACATTAAATGAAATACTCCATAACGATTAGTGTTGTTAAATGTGTAACGTTTATTCTAAATACAGGCGGTACACTTGACAGCAAACAATCTAACTGGCTCATATAAGGTAACAACTTTAATTATGCAACAATCAGATCTGACTCGATTGCGGTATGATACACGTAACTTCATTAAAAACAGTTAGAACGAATAAGGTTCCCATTTAATTATCCGCCCCAATCCGTCAATTCGGAGCTTGCCAACTCTGCGGTACGGGAATTCCTCAGCTAATAACTACAACACACGTCTCTTAAATGACCAAGAACTTGACCGGTAACACCTATTCACTGCGGAGGCCAAGGGCGCTAGAATCTTGAAGCGAAAAAGCTTGCTCTCTCTCTCCCTCTGTCTCTCTCTAAGTCGCATGAAAGCATACGTATTGTGCCAAGTTGTGCAACACATTTCATCAGAATTTCGCGCGAAGAATGATACGCTGGGACTGGACATGTTGACATCTAACCGTGAAAATTGCAGACAATATGAATTTAAATAAAACTTTGCCCAAGATAAGATGAAATGAGCCGGAAGGCGCCAGTTTTTGAAAAGAACGAAATTGAGTTATAAAACATAGCTGAACTATCAATATGAGTCTAGATGAAGTAGAAAAAATACTAGTATTTGGAATACAAAAGCGGAAAGCGTTAAATTCAAAAGTGTTCTTACATCTCTCTTCGGTAATCCCCTAACCAGGCATCGTGACAGCATTATGAAAAAGCATTATGTATTTGTACTTTAATTGATGCAATAGTAAGGTGATGGAATTTATTTAGTAATATGCAAATAATGCGCATAACAGTGTGCACTTATTTATATGCAGTGTTCTTAGACAAATATCAGTGAAATCAAGTAGAATCATAGTTACATAGTTCTTCTAATAGAATCTTATCAAGCGAGATACCCAATAGTTTGAAACAGCAAGAACTGTAGTTACTATACATACAACAGCTTGCTAGCCTCCATAATCCGTAATTACTTTAGAGTGGCTTTTATATTGTTCTGTTACCTTTATCGAAGAGCTTATTTTGGTCTTTAAGCGGTTTACAAGTTACTTTGTTCTAATAGTCCTGCAGTCCTTTACGACATGATATAGTCTATGCCAATGCATTTACATCTTTTGTTAATTTCAATTTATGACAGTATATATTTATTAGATGCATAAAAATGAAAATAATTAAATATAGTAAGTGCGTATAACACGATAGAGATAAAACATACATCCGAGGAAGCCCCTAACCTTATCAAACTGTTTATATGGGCTACGTAACGTGCATTTCGCACTTCAGACAAAATAAGTGAAACATAAGCAGCTCCAGAAACATCTTTTATTTTTATGCTTACGCTACAAACCTCTCGTATAACTCGAAAAACATTTCGAAACAAGATACAATGGTCCATGTGCCTGCAAAGCCTGGGATAACCCATAATTCAAGGGGATCGTGGCCATTTGTTATCGCGCTGTTGAAAGATAATATAGATTACGTGCAAGGACTGCGGATAATATAGTAATGGATATTAAGAGGGCTTAAAGGTACGTACGGCGTTCCATAGGCATGGAAATTAGGTACTTTTGCAATCTCCGATAATTAACATATGATGCCGAGGATTAACCTATAATGAGCAAAGCGGGTAAACATTTTTGCACTGATGCATTAAGAACTTAGAAAGGGTGTAGAGCATTGAAAAACAACTAAAATAATTAGAAAAATTTAATGTATGATTGATAATAATATAGGTAAAATAAATTTCCACTCGAAGAAGTGTTTAACCTTTTATGATTTTAGTCGAATTTTTTGAAAGGCATATTCAAGATTACTACAATATCAAACAACCATTATCAATCTAATTCTACTCACTGCTTTACCCTACACCGAAGTTTAAATTATTTTTTTGCATAGTGTTAGTGAATTTCTTTTTTTTTAATCGTACAGAAAGTAATACTTTTTAGCTATTTTATTTAAATTGTGAATTGTCAATTTGGCAGTTGCAAATTCTGAAGTTCTTTTCGATGAAACTTCGAGTTACAAGATACCACCTCCCAAAAAATAGCGTACACTACGTATGAAAGCCACTCTTTTTACTCCTTGAAACTCATTTAAAAAATATCGCTTTCATCACTACTACAAATAACTATGCAAAGGTACCCATAAATAACTGTAGTTTTAGAGCTATCAGCACCATGATATGATCTGTAAGCACAAATATGGTCAGAACTTAATTAATTTACTTATGACTATTCATACTTATATTGCTTGCACAATAGCATTTTCATTATCCCACTACAAAAAGTTAATTATCATAAAGAATATTAAAACACTTTCAGATTTGCTGATATAGTTATTTCATATTTGCTATGTCAATATTCAATACATTTCTCAAAGCGAATTAAAATTAATTTTTTTTTACTAAACACTCGATTCTTACTTTTTAAGCTGCTTCAATAACTCTATAAGAAAACATCACAAAATCAGCCGTAGCTGAGCATACATTTACAAATGGGCACACCTTAGAATTTGAGCACGCCAGAGTACTTGCCAGAATACCTCACTACTTCCCAAGAGTGATACGTGAAGCCATAGGAAAAAAACAAATAATATAAATAGCGAAGATGGTTTTAAGCTTAGTAAAACGTGGCCTATTGTGATATACGATCTAAAGCATTACAACCGCTTCGCGTCAAACGGCCAGGCCCCACGGATTACGCTGCATTTGAACGACCATTCAGCGTTACGTCCCTCCGAGCGACTGGCACAGAGGACTATAAATAGCTCCACACCGACCTTCAGTTCTTTGTGCAACTTTCACCCTGATGATGCAAGCTGCAAGGTCTTGCGAAACGTTGGTCAATATGGGTGCACAAACAGCAACAAGGTCAAATCTGACTAAGTATCTTCATTCTCAAAATACTCAAACAACACGAGCCACCAAAGAGCATGGCCGTGGATGCTTGCTCGAGTTCACAAGGTGCAGGGCACATTAAGCCAGAGAATGCTGAGTGTTTATCCACAAAGACTACGCGGTCTAAGCCGAAATGTTATATTAACAAGAATAATTCGAGCGATCACTGTTTCAAATGTATACAAAGAAGAGTATGTAGTTCTAATATCAGTTCAGTAGTAGGTTTTTCTTCTATTACTACTCTCCTAAGCTTTTTCTTTCGCCTTCTTTTTTACTTCCTTTTACTATAAAGGAAGTATTGGATTCACCCCAAAAATTCGAAATTGAGTTTTCAACGGATCTTCACGTTTTAGAGTCCCCTGATCCCAAAAAACATATTTTTTGTCATTGGTCTGTCTGTGTGTCTGTGTGTGTGTCTGTCTGTCTGTGTGTCTGTGAACAGAATATCTCAAAAACGAAAAGAGGTATGGCGTTGAAACTTCATATATAAGTTTTGTGTACTATGTAGATGAGACAGCAAGAAAATCGCATAACCGGAAGTAGGTGTTTACTCTTGTGATTTTTCAGTTTTTTTCGATTTTTTCAAAAACGGCTCTAACGATTTTTTTTAAACTTTACATTTTTCTTACTTTTTTAATGTGTATTGATGTGAGATAGGTGATTTTCCAGTTGAATACTTCTAAAGTGGGTTTCTTTTGTTTTTTTTTCTATTTTTTTTATTAACTCCTATTTTAAATAAAACACCCGGTATATTATTACATTTTTGAATTCACCTTAAAATTCTAGAGAAAATTTGTCTCTTCAACTAACGCTCGATTTTGTACCGTTTTTGTAGAATTTGTAATTTTTGAAATTTTTTTTACAAATGGTTAAAAATTAAAAATGATATTTTTGACTAATTATAAGATCACTGTAAAAGGAAGTTGTGTGAGTGTATCACACCAGATTTTTAGCGTTTTGCGTCCATTTTTGGGCATACGATTGTTCAAGTTATGCCATCTTTCTCACTTTTGTGCTACCTGTGACCAGTTTAGATCTGCTGTTGTTTTCAAATCATCAACCTATCTCGTTGGTGGTCTTCCTCTGGGCTGTTTATGTGCGTATGTCATCTATGTAAAGTTTTATTTGTTTGTTACATCAAGTTAGATTTATGTGCAATGTAAGTTACTTTGGTGTTGTGTCTTAGACAATCGTTTGGTATTGAGCGCTGTGTTGCTCTCAC